>CM049856.1:13084544-13622044 GCA_027422415.1 Schizothorax lantsangensis
CGCTGAGCTGAAGTACTACTACTCATGCGCCTATCCTCTGGAGTACCTGATCAACAACACTCAAGTGGATGTGTAAGCGCTTATTTTCTCTCATGGTATAGCATACCAGGTCTAAGATCCATTTACTGAGAATAAAAGAACAAAACTCGCTCGGGAATAAGCGTCTTGGTGTAGTATCACTTTCTAAGAACATGTTAAATCCAATTGGTCCATCCCTGTTGTTGTCCTCAAGGGACAGGAAGACGATATCATATTCACAACAGAGAGACACAATGACACAGATACACACGTCTAGTCTCGGAGTTGTCCACATTGAGTAATTGTGGGCCATTTCAGCTAAACTTAAACGTAACCTAGTTATGTCTTCTCACAGGTCGGCCTCCTCAATTGCAGTAAAAGACAACAATGGCAGTTTCATCAGCACTCTGAATCTCAGACTCTTCAGTGTAAGTCTTTCCCCAAACTGGCCCTACATGCATCTATAGATCAGATCAGCTAGAGACATACACAAATATAAAATAGTAATTGATCTGAATTTCTTTTCATTTCTCAGGACATAAACTACACCCAGCCTCTTGTCATGCCTCGCCTCGGTATTGAGCTGAGGACTAATGTGTTTGTGCAAGTGGAGGCCACCAACTTGACCTCCCAGTAAGACCTGTTTCATTGAGTATCATTATGGCAATAAATGAATCAATTTTGCATTAAAGTCGACTATTGTTATGTATTTCACAGGTACTTTTTGCTGCTGGACAGATGCTATGCCTCCATTTCCACCATCCCCACCACCAGGAGCTACTTCAACCTCTTTATGCCGTAAGTTTAATCATAAAATATTATTCGATTTTTTATGTATTTTAACCCAAAAATACTGTGCCTTTACTATGGTACTTTGATCTATACTATGGTCTTGGACAACTGCATGTTACATAATCACTGCACCATGTATGTAAGCTTTTTTATAAAACTCTAAAATCTGTCCGATAGTATTTGATGGGCCTGAGAGAGAATAATTTGTTGTTTGATTATTTGTTTGATCAGTTGCAGCAATGATCGGCTCACTAAAATGCTGGTGAATGGGGAGATGCAAATTGCTCGGTTCTCGTTTTCGGCCTTCCGCTTCACAGAGCAGCAGAACCAGACAGTATCGACATACTATCTCCACTGCATTACAAGACTCTGTGAAATATCAACCTGCAGTACATTTAGGGTAAAAACATTCAACTTATATTTCGCTTTCATATTATTTGTTCTTGAATTAGCCAATTATAATTTATATAAGCTAAGCCTAGGCAAATTAGAAACACCTTTTGGCTTGGGATGGGTAGGTTGTTGTTTTCTGTCATTGTCCATATACAGTGGTTTTGCCAAGCTTTGCTATTTTGGGGGGATTTTGAACAAAACAAAAAAAGCAACATATACACTCAGTTCACCTACCCAGAGACAAACACTGGCCCAGACACTTTTTAGACTCACCATGCTCTATGGCTCTTTCCACAGCAATGTGGCAAACGAAAAAGGAGAGACGTTGTGCCTTTGACCACCACTCCTTCTCCAAATGGAGTCACAGAATCCAAAATCATCACATCACCAGCCATCCTCATACGTGCAGATAATGGTACGTTCCTTCCCCTTTGTGAAAACAAAATTAATTACTGATCTCCAACACTACTGAGGTTTAACTTACCTAAATTCTTTTCCAGATCTGAGAAACTGACTTTATTCTGTTTGTTTCATTTCAGTGGTGGCAACAAAAGAGGAAGGTGAGCTTCAAATTATAAGTTTCACTTATAAAGCATGTAATATTTTAACCAGATTCACTTCATATTTTCCAGTGTTGGGGAATCAATTCCTTAATGTAGCAATATTAACTAATTTAACAAAATAATAATTTAATGAAACAAACATAGGCAACAATGAAGCGCTCTCTTGTAGAATGTTCACTTGTAGCACTGGGAAGTTTGATTAAAGTTTAGTGAATCAGTTTGTTCAGATGAATCATCTAAATGAACTATTTCAAAAAGAAAAAAGAATCAATTCAAGTATAATAATAGTATAATTGATAATAATAATAATAATATTTAAACTATATTATTATACTATATTATACTATATAAATATGAATTTTCAGCAGGCTTCAGTATCACATGATCTTTCAGAAATCTGATTTGCTGATTTGGTGCTCAAGACACATTTCTTATTAATATCAATGTTGAAAACAATTGTGCTGCTTAAAACTTTGAGGAAACCATGATGCATTTTATTCCAGGATTAATATTTTTTTAAACAGAAATCTTTTGTAACACTACAAATGTCTTGTATGTCATTTTTGACCAATTTATTGCTAAATAAACGTGCTCATTTCTTTAAAACCAAACTATTGAACAGTAGTTTAGTAAGCTACTTTTGTTTGTAGCTTACAGTCAATCTAACCTTGTATGTCCTTGCATTGCAGAAGTTACAATCAGCACGAAAAAACCTTCAGACTCTTCTGTGGGTCTCGGCTTGGCTGTGGGCATCCTGGCATTCGCCTGCATCATGATCGTAGGAATGGGAGCAGTTTTCTACAAGAGACACTGGTACAACGCACCTTCAAAAATGCCCCGGTGAGCTAAGACTCTCTGCTCCTGCTCCAAGAGAGGACTGCTGTTCCCCGCCGGGACGATCTCTCACCACTGGAGGGCTGAGCAGGGCTCAGCGTAGAACTGTTTCGGACATCTTGATCTTTTCTATAGTGTTTCTTGGTGAATAATCATAGCATAATGTGGTTTAGAAGAGCAACAATGCACTACATCAGCTCTACACCTTAAACTTGTGTTTAAGTGTAGTTGGACCTGGGAATACATTAAAAGCACAACCAAAACAGAGCTTTGATCCTTAGTTTATATATAAGGCAATATGTGTTCTCTGTGATTTTGTGTTTTTGAATTGAAGTGCATTAAAAGTACTGACCCATCAAATTAATCCAATCCCAATGAGCTCACACCATGGTACCTGTAAAACACAAAAAGGATATAAATCCGAATGTGTGTGGAGGGTTTGGAGCTCTACAGACAGTCCCGAATAGCTTCTAAAATGTTATATGTGTTATTTATTAAAGACTACTCTTTCTGCTTAACCCTCATGCAATTTTGACACCCCCATATCTAAAGACTACTCATGCACAGCCCAAAACATCCCTGCATTTACAATGAAACATAACATTTAAATCAACACTTTTAAAGCAATAGCAGAGTATTACAGATTCCTTCTGCATGTCCAACTTCATAAATAAAGAAATGGAAATGAAAGCAATTTCGAATGAGAGTGAGCCGAAGGAGAGTTCAGCAAATTGTTGATTTTTGGATCTGAAGTTATGTTCTTGGCTCTGCACTTTGTATCTTTATAATTCCTATGGCAGGCTGAGCTCTTAAAAGTAGATGTATATTTGTGATTCATCCATTAATGCATGCTTCATATGAATAAAGACTGCTGGTACAAGAACAAATCACTGTCCTCTTGAGTGGATTCTTACTTAGTAGCATAAAATCATGACATCTGCAATGGAAATGGAATTAGATTGCCTGAAAATAGCATTTGGGCCTTTTAAATCTATTATGCACACTTAAAATGTGGCAGAGGTGAGTGTAAAAGTTATAAAGGTAGAAAATACCTATTTGAAAGCTGTCTATATGCTGAAAATAGGCACCTAATTAAAGTGGGTCATGCAAATTCATTCAGAAAAAGGGGATTTTTGGGTGCCACCATTGCAATATTAGTATGGAAACGTGAAATTAAATCTGTTCACAGTCTAATATCATTTTACCGTGACCTGTCAAATGCACTAATGCCTGACCTGTATATTGCCAGGTACCTTTACAGCTATGATTAACCTAATTTCATTGTTTAGGGAGTCTTAAGGGTCACGTTTTCATGTGTCTGACACCTGAAACTGCTCTCACAGCCACGCTGGAGAAAATGTGATCTTATGCTGCACTTCCTATAAATAACTCACATAATTATTACCAAATAACACAAAATGATCAATCAACCATTCACTCAGTGTTTGTTTTGAGGTCATGATTGGGACAGAAACCCTGTCGAGTCCTCAGTGTGCAAGACGCCCAGAGGGGAAAGGACAGATTCGCAGACGGATCCAGCACAGAAGTAGGGCACATGATGATTCATACTGTCAGATGTTGAACTAGGCCATCATTTTGTGGCTCTCTTTAAGTCTCTTTGTTTCTTTTTCACTTTGTTTTGCGAGCATCGCTTCGAATATTTTAGCACCCCACATTCTGACTCACCCACAAAGGGTACAGCGGTTTTCCAAAGAAATGTAGCATGAAAATATAATAGATATTGTATTTTTAGGATTTATTAATCCAGTTTTTATCTGCAGTGTCCTACATAGCACATAGCAGCTGCTGCTTCCGGAAATTTACTGTAAGAAATACAGTAACACAACTCATATCAGCATATTTTGGTAACTGATATACTAATGTTAATATACCAACCAATTTAAACAACTAAAGTAGGTCATGGACAAGAACGGTGGCTGATAAATATCTATAGACAGAGTACAGTTATATCCACGCCAACACAAAACACCATTAGGGTAACACTAAAATAATCCAATAAACTGAATACAGCATACTGTAAAACAAATTTGATTTGTCACGTCTGTGAACATTTCCACCACACATTAGAGGTAACTTTTATTTTATAAAATAAACCATTTTAACAATATTTTACTGTAAGAGTTTATGTATATTTTGTTAAATATAGTATACATTTGAATCATAAATTATATTGTAACTAATAAAATTTTTATATATTTATATTTGCATATTTTTAAGATTAATTTAAAGATCAAAATTTAATTTCATTCAAAAACATACTGTAAATGAAGTGCATTAAAAGTGTAACATACTGTTTTGTTAAATATACTTTTTTATTCATAAATGATATGGTAACTCAATTTTGTTTACATATATTTATGGTAATGACCATTAAGATCAAAACTATTTTTGTGTGTGTATATGATATAAACTCAAAGTTAACCAATTAGAATTTTTATATTCACCCAACAACTCTTAAAATAAATATTTTAATGTGCAATATTTTGCTAACTAAAATCAAAAAAGAAAATAATAACTTATTATTTCAATTTATTTCATTAAATTATTATTTAGAGAAAAACAAATCAAAAGGAGAAAAATGCATATTTCCACTGATGAATGGGAAAAGTACAATTAAATTAAATTAATTTATGCAATACAGTATGTAAAATGACAATGCCTCTAAATAGATCAAAGTTATTTTATTTTATAAAGCTTTTCCAATTTTGTTAATATCAGATTTTTTTTGTATCTCTGCTGACAAACTAAGCCGAATCCAGTTCAGATTTACCCACAGAAACATTGTCCTTTCATCTCCACCTTTGTTTCAAGCGCTCAAGACAACAGGATGGAATTTCCTATTGAGGAAAGCTTATTCATTATTGAAAGGCCCTGCATCACAGGAGTCATACTCAGTTATTAATGATAGAATGAGTGGGTGAGAGGAGGACTGAAGAAGCAGAGTAATGAAGGAGGCAGAGGAGAAAGAGGGCTGTGCTTTGAACCTCACTGCAGGAGCGCTGTAAAAGCTTCAAAGCTCTGTGGCTTGAAGGAGACCTGCAGACCGAACACACATAAGGGCTATAGAGAGCTCTGAGCCCAAACCTGCTCAGTAATCCTGTATGCCTCTCTAAAACCTCTTACAACAACGGGATATTCCTCCTGTCTAAAGACCACCAGCAGAGAAATATCCTCAGGTCACGGTCACATCTGTAGACTCACAAATAAGAGGACTTCACTGAAAATAAAGGGCTTGCATTAGAAAGCGCTTCACAATGAAACACTTTTTGAGGAATGTAACTTTTGGTTCTGACTGTGATGGAGGAAGCCTTTATCTACTATGAAGTTTTGATTGAGTGTCTTTGACTAGTGCTCTAGTTTAGTACCCTTCAAAACCACAAGATATCAAAGGAAAATCATTTCAGAAAGTCTTTTTGCAGATTGCATTGAACCACAAACATCAACAACCTTTCAATTTTTATTTTTTAATCTTGGAAATAGATCAAATGAGAAAGTTCAAACTAGATTTATTTTATTCGATTCTATTCTATTTTTGAAGAAAAGTCTTGTAAAATGTATATTGAACAGTGTTAGTATTATTTTCATTATCATTACTGGCACTTTACTATTGATAATATTTATAATTATTTGTTTGTATTTATTTATTTTACCATTTAAATATTGTAAATAAAATAAAAATATTTAAACATTATTATTATTATAGTGTTTTATTTTATTTAATTTTAAAAAGTGAATTATACATTGGTATATATATAAAATATACAATATTAAGATGGTTTATCATTATTTAAATTAAACATTGTTTATTTAAACATACACAAATAAAATAAAAATGCATTATTTGTTATAATACAAATATACATTAATATTATAACATTATAGGTATCATTTTATCTACGTTTTTTTTTTTATTAAAATAGATTAAATTTATTAGAAAATAAATACTATTTTATTCATACTAATAAAAAACATTTAAAAGATAATATAATATTAAAAAAATACATTATTATAATATAAATATTTTATTTCTGTTTTATTTCAATCATGCCAATAAGGTACAAAAATGAATATTTTAAATACTTGGGTAAATAAAGTATCTTTTTCTTTAGCAGTAAAATGCTATTCCAATCTCAGCTGTAACACAATAGTGCATGAAGAGCACAAACACAACAGCAGTCTTTCTACCTATAAAACTGAACTGCTTTTCATTTGCACATCATGTCGATATATTGTGATAAATATTACACTTGTCACCAAGCCCAATAATTGAACTATAATCATTACCTTGGGACACTGATCTATGGTCTCATCAATGCTGCAGGCATGGTGGGATAGTTCTGGGTTCAGCTCACGGGGGGGATCTCTCCTCTCAGAGCTCATCAGTGTGGTCAGTCTCTCGTGAAAGAAGAGACCTCATTCTAGAGCATGATTGAAGACAGAGAGAAAGAGAGAATTCAAGACAAGCTGGACTGAATCTCTGTGAGCAGAAAAGCTCCATGTGATTACTTCTGTTCTGCTTCAGAGACAGCAGCCATCATCTCAACACACACACTTTCAGATGGACACTGTGTGCTCCATTGAGAAAGCATCTGTGACAGATGGCAATAAAGGTGTAGACGACAGTTTTAAAAGAATCATATTTCACCTGTTGTGCTCATAAACGCTGCAGTTTTACTTCCACTGACTGAAACATTCCCAGGTTCACAGCACAAATAATGTAGTCCTATCACTCCCTCCTTGTTCAAGTCTGTCTGTATTTGTTCGTGCCTGTATTTCGTGCTAGTTAATCAAAGTTGAACGGCGTAGCTCATGAACTAGGTCAGAAATTGGATTGAATCTAAACCTGATTCCTCAATCTGGGGCTGGGCAACAGTATCAGATCCTATTGCTTTTTCTGTCCAATCCTATTCATTTTTGAGCACTGTTCAGGAATGAATCGTTTGTTCAACTCTTTCTCCAAACGCCCTTGATGAATCAAAGGTGATGGGTGAAATATCAATGTGGCTGTAAATATAATATCTGAACAGTAGAGGGCAGACATGCAGCAGAACGAGAACAGCTGTGCAAACGAGGGAGAGAGAGAGAGAGAGAGATGAATAATGCTCGGCCTTGATAGGGCACTGAATCATAAACAATATTAGCAACACACTATATCTATTGTTCCCCTGATAAGATTTAATAACCAAACGCTGTGTCTGATGAGGCAGAGAATCGTGCTTTCTGTCTGAAAAAAAAATACATGTACAAAAATACACTGCTTACAAGAATTATCAGTTAGAGGATAAACTCACAAATAAAACAATTCTGTCGTCATTTACTCACCCTCATGCCATTCCAAACCCAAATATATTTTCTTCAATGGAGAAATAGATGGGGAAATGTGTCGCATAACCGATTGTAAATCAGTTTTTTTTCCATTAAGAGCTTACAGTTATACTTTATGAACACAAAAACAAACTCAGCACAAGTTGTGAAAGAGAGAAATTAAAGAATAAATCATGAAGCTGGAAGAAATCTACACTTTACTGTTTTTGTGTATTTTTTACACACCTTGTTGGTTTCTTCAAGTTGCATCAGAAAAGCCCCTCAAGAATCTGGAGGACTTTGGAACAACTTGAGGGTCAGTAAATTATTGGTTGAACTGTTCTTTAAAATACAACAAAAAGTTCTGAAGACGTGCAGATATAAAATGCTGTAGAACTGCAGATATAGATGAGCCATGAGGCATGAGCAGATGTGAACATGTATTTATATCTGCAGAGACACATTTATGTGGTTGAGTATAAATGTAATGTGCATACAGCAGTCTGATCAAGACACTAATGTAAACAGACCCCAAGTGCACTTAAAGTTTAATTGCACTTTGTGTCTGTGCAGTCTGAGTGGTTATGTTAATCATTACCATGTTTTTTTGTTATCAACTTTTTTTTTCTTTTCACACACAACATCCACTCAAAACAAACAAAACAAACCAACAGACACATACTCCATATTTTAAAGGTCCAGTCAAAAGGGAGAGAGAGAGGGAGGGAAAAAGTAACAACAAAACACGTCCTTCCTTTACATAATCACGTATGTTAAAAAAAAAAAAAAAACACTGCCAAGCATCAATAGTGAAAGGCTTGGCCCCATTAATTCATGCCGTTGCACATTCACAAGTCACCACCTGCAGGAGGCTATGGATCCAATACGTTTTTCCACACCTGTGCGGCGTATACCAGTTCTGTATCATTGTCCTCTTCGCAGCCACAAAACCAGCAAACAACCTTCTCTTTTGTATTAAGCTTATAAAGAGACCAGAATCATCATTAAGAAGACACAAACTTGTATTATCAAAGCAATCAGTTTGTAGTGAGGAGGATAAAACCAGGTTTACATGTGTCCATAGATCAATGACAACAGGACACTCCCAAAACATATGAAGAAAAGTACCTGATGATGTAGTGTTACATATCAGGGCACCAGAAATAGATTTACGGTGTAAATGTTCTAAACACAGGTTCGTTTAACAGCAGAATTTAAGCCAGTCACATTCAGTGATAAAATATATAGAGTATGCATTAAATATTCATAATCCCAAAATTGTATTCAGTAAATGAAGAAAAGCAAAAGCACTCCCATTCTGTAAATTACATGTAAACGTTAGTGAGCGTTCTAGATATCAAACCACCTAGATGAAAAATCCTTTTAGAAATAAGGTAAAGTAAATAAAAGTATGAATATCTGTTGTAAAAAATAAAAGCAACACAGACCGCACGTTACCGAGAACATAGGTCTGATTGAGTAACAAAAATTGGTGATGATCCGAGACCGATCCACTTCAACGCAAAACGAGCCTCCCAAAAGGCTCACATAACCAAAAAAATATTGTAATTAAACCTACTCTCCATTAGTCCCCTCCAGAAAAAAAAAAAGAAAAAAAGGGGGGGTTAGTTTTACCAGCAAAGAGACAATTGTATCGAATAAATTTGAACAATATCCCAGATAGGAGAGAGGAAAGAAGAAAGAAAAAAGAGATCTAGCAAGCATCCATATCCCTCCCGCCGCCATCTTCTTCCAGGCAGCCGGCATCGCCTCCATCCCGGCCATCAAGCCCCTCCCGCTGGGCCGAAGAGACGGCGGCCATCGTCCTCAAAACCGGAACCAAAGACTAAAGTCAGGAAAAAATAGTAGCGTGACATTGTCCTGCGTGCATTTCACCAGATAAGCCTGCCGAGCACCTTTCAGGATCTCCGATCTGTCATGCCATCTTAGTGCACGGAAGATGAGAGTGCGCAGCCGATCGTAGTTTTTCCTTCCGTCATACACGCGATGTGCCCAGTCAATCTCGATGTTACGACCTTTCAGGGAAGGGATCCACTTGGAAAGATTAACTCTGAGGAAACCAGCCGCGTTGGAGCCCTCCGCCCCCTCTGGCAACCCCACCAGCCTCACATTATTCCTCCTGCTCCTATTCTCAATATCCGTCATCTTCTCTGTGAGTCGTTCCAGCTGATTTCTTAAGTCCGTGACTGTCCTCCTATCCTCATGTGCAGCTGCTTGAACGGAATCGACCCGGTCACGTGTCTGCTTCGTCGCGCAAGCTAGCGCCTCAAGCTCCGCTCTTAGCTCTTTAACAGAATTGTTGGTCGCTTGTATGTCCGCTTGTATGTCCGCCAGCAGTTCCCGCAATGCTGGAGTCAGCACGGAATCCACCGCATCTCTTACTGTCGAGGCCATAGCCGAATCCAAAGTGCTTTGCTGCTCTTTACGTGCTAGCTTGATACCGTTAGCGATAGCATCGTCGATATCCTCTCTGGAGATGGTGAAATCTTTGAATTTTTTTCTTTATTGGCGATTGCCCAATCTCTCTTTTCCGATCGCTTTTGACTGTTGAAGTACTCATGATGGGTCCGATGCAAAGTGGTTCGAAATTTACTGACAGGACTACAAAATATTTGACAAAGTCAGCAGAGCGAAAGACTACGCGTGCATCGAAGTCGAAGGGTCACGTGATCTCTCTTATGTTCATCATTACCACGTTGAACAAATCACCTTCATTTTTACATGAAGATAACAATAGTCATTTATTAAATATACAGTAGCCTATATCCCTAAAAATTCATTGTAGAGGGGATTTAGGTAAGAACAGAGTTAAGACCACCTTTTCAGCAAAGGTAATATGTAATTTTACATATATAAATGTACAGAATTCACATATTTATATAGAAGGTTTAAACCAGCTAATCCCATGTGAAATTATCTTAAAGCATTCAGACGTTTGGGATCGGTAAGATTTTTTAATGTGTTTGAAAGAAGTCTCTTATTGCTCACCAAAGCTGCCTTTTTTTTCAAAAGTACAATAAAACAGTAATACTGCAAAATATTATTCCAGTTTAATGACAATTTATTTATATAGCACAATTAATTTCAACTTCTGTCGACCAACGTGCTTTTCCAGTTCAAGTTATTAATAACAGAAAAACACAAAACAAACAAACAAACAGTAAAGTTATAAAATCATACAACTATCCCATCAGCCATATGCTTTAGAAAATAAAAATGTCTTTAGACTGGACTTAAAAATATTAACAGAAGAAGCTTGTCTAATGGAGAGTGGCAAGGCGTTCCAAAGTCTGGGGGCAGCAATACAAAAAGCACGATCTCCCCTGCACTTAAGCCTCGACTTAGGGATAAACAATAGATCCTAGTTGGAAGACCGAAGGGATCTAATGGGTTGATACTCAGTCAGTAACTCACAGAGATAGGTAGGGGCCAAACCATTTCGGGATTTATAAACGAGGAGCAAAATTTTAAAATACACTCTAAAACAAACAGGCAACCAATGTAGTGAGCGTAAAATAGGAGTAATATGCTCCCTCTTTTTAACCCCACTCAAGAGTCGAGCCGCAGCGTTTTGAACAAGCTGCAAATGGGATAAAGCTGTCTGGCTCATCCCAAAATAAAGTGAGTTACAGTAGTCCAGCCTAGATAAAATAAAAGCGTGAATTACTTTTTCAAAATCTTTAAAAGAAAGAAAGCGCTTTGCTTTAGAAAGCAAACGCAGCTGAAAAAAGCCAGCTTTGACTACTGAATTTATTTGACGGTCAAACTTTAAGCCATCATCAAATATGAAACCCAGGTTTTTTACCCATTATTTCAGACACAGAGACATCTCACCCAAATCCAATTTCGGGGAATCTGAAAATTCAGGCTAAATTTCGGGCTAAAAACAATAATTTCAGTTTTCTTTTCATTGAAAATTAAACAAAATTAATGAAAGCTAAGCCTTCACATCCGCCAAACATGCCATAAGAGACTCAAAACCCAAAGAATTTAATTTAACAGGCAGATAAACCTGGGTGTCATCCGCATAAAAGTGAAATGACAGCCCATGTTTTCTAAAAATTGAGCCAAGAGGGAGCATATAGAGGGAAAAAAGCAAAGGAGCCAAAATAGAACCCTGGGGAACCCCACAGGGCAAAAAAAAAGCATTACTCAAGTAATGTTCACCCATCTTGACTGAAAAACTCCTATTTGCAAAATACGATTTAAACCAATCTAGAGCTACACCTCTTAAACCAATGCAATGTTCTGATCGATCAATGAGAACAGCATTTGTTTAAGGTTAATTATTCTATTCCCTCATTTATCCCTATTAAGGAATCTTTCATCTATTTGGGCATTACCATATATAAAAACATTCATAAGATTGCCAGAGACAATTTTAATAACATTTTAGTTAAGGTCAAAAATGACATTCAAAGATGGAAGAATCTTAAAGTCTATCTCCAAGGAAGAATCTCCACTGTTAAGATGAATTTGTTACCTCGATTTAATTTTTTTTCTCTATGCTACCACTTTCTCCCCCTCCAGGTTACTTTAAGGAGATCAACTCCATAATTTCTAAGTTTATCTGTAATGATAAATGTCCCAGAATTAAACTTACCACATTACAACATCCTAATAGCGCAGGAGGACTGGCTGTACCAAATTTTGAATTATATTATTGGTCGTTCCAGCTTAAGGCTCTTCATAATTGGGTTGATCCTCAATCTACAGTTTCATGGAGAGTGATTGAAGCTGACAAGGTTAAACCAAATAGACTTCAAGATATTTTATTTACTGGCACAGGAAAAAAAGATAATTATAAATTTGGTCCGGTTGTGGCTAACTCTATTAAAATCTGGAAAACGGTTGAACGTCGGATAGGTGGACCCTTCAAATTTTGTAACAGTACTCCTTTATGGCACAATTTTAATTTTGTATGTGGAAATCGTCCATTTGTCCAACCCTCTTGGTCTTCTTTAGGTGTAAACACGTGCGGTGATATATATGATAACCAGGGCCTCTGTTCATTTCAGACATTAAGAACCAAATTTTGTCTACCAGCATCCGCATATTTTGCCTTTCTTCAATTACGTTCTGCTCTCAAAGCGTATGGCGTTCCGTGGGCATCTTCTATTTCCTCTCATCCTATGCGGGACTGGATTGCACCATCTGCTGGTCAGCCATCTGTTTCCTTAATACAGTATATAATACAATTATTGATTGCATTACAAAACCTCTTTCTATTAAAACTATTTGGAATAGGGAATTATCTGACCTTAATTTATCTGTCGACTGGGAGAGAGTGTGGTCTAATCTCACCTTAACATCTAAAAATCTGGCTCATCGTCTTATTCACTTCAAAGTCATTCATAGAGCATACATAACTCCTTACAAAAGATTTAAAATGAAACTACAGTCAAATTTGAACTGCCATATATGTAACACTACATCATCAGGCACTTTTCTGCATATGTTTTGGGAATATCCTGTCGTCATCAGTCTATGGACACATGTAAACCTGGTTTTGTCAGCATTACTGCGAATTGATTGGTCTGTTAACCCAAGTTTGTGTCTTCTTAATGATGATTCTGGTCTCTGTATTAGTTCAATGCAAAAGAGAATGTTGTTTGCTGGTTTTATAGCCTCCTGCAAATTGTGACGTGTGAATGTACAACGGCGTGAGTCGGTGGGGCCAGGCCTTCGACCATTGATGCTTGGCAGTGTTTTTTGATGGATATACATGATTGTATAAAGGAGTGACTTTTGTGTTTTTATTGTCCTTCCCTCTCTCCCTCCCTTTTGATTGGACCTTGAGATGTTGAGTATGTGTCTGTTGTTTTGTTTTGTTATATTTTGGATGTTATGTTGTGTTATGTGTGAAAAAAAAACAAAAAACTGTTGATAACAAAAAAATGAGAACAGCATGGTCGACTGTAAAGCGGCCGTCAAATCTAAGAGCACAAGGATTGTAAAATCCCCCGAATCACATGACATTAAAATATCATTAAGAACCTTCAAAACCGCAGTCTCGGTGGAATGGCATTTACGAAAACCTGACTGAAATGTTTCAAACATTGAGTTATCAGCTAAAAAAACGTAACTGTGAAAACACATTTTTTTCCAGAATCTTGGAGATAAAAGGCAGATTAGAAATGGGCCTAAAATTTGTTAAAACTGATGAGTCCAGATTCTGTTTTTTGAGCAATGGGTAAACTACTGCATGCTTTAAACAGTCAGGCATAATGCCAAATTCTAAACTGCGATTAATTATGACATATATAAAAAAATGCGGAGCAACGTCAATAAAAATTTGCTTAAATAAAAAAGGAGGAATAATATCCAAAGACGAGCCGGAAGGTTTAAGCTGCTCAACTATTTCCAGCAAATCTGAAAGTGAGACTAGTTTAAACTGACTAAAAAAGGTTGTAGAGATAGAGGGATTTGACGGATTAAAAAAGAGGGAGTTATCCCCAACCGAAGATCCCTAATTTTACTATCAAAAAATAATAACACTTCTTCACATGATGGAGAAGAAACCCCAGGAACAAGACAGGCCGGCGGGTTGAGAGTAGCATTAATAATATTGAAGAGAGTCTTTGGTCTAGAGCAGTTCTTATTAATAATATCTGACAATTGTCGACATTTTGCAGAAGCACTAAGTCAAGTATATGGCCACCCTTATGAGTGGGAGCATTAACCCCGATAGAAAAATCAAAAGCGTTCAGTAAATGGGTAAACTCCTTAGCTAAGTTATTTAAAATAACTCTTTTCTATTTTTAATATATTTTAAAATGTAATTTATTCCTGTGATGTAAAGCTAAATTACTGTTGCCTTCAGAGTCACATGATTCTTCAGAAATCATTCTAATATGTTGATTTGATGCTCAAGAAAAATTTGAAAACAGCTGAGCTGCTTAATATTTTTGTGATTTTGAGACTTTTTTTCAGAATTCTTTGATGAATAGAAGTTAAAAGAACAAGGTTCAGAATATAAATCTTCTGTAACATTATAAAATGTATTTACTGTCACTTTTGATGCATGAATGCACTGAATGCATTCTTGCTGAATACAAGTACTAATTTCTCTTTTTAAATTTCTTATTTTCTTTTATAAAAAGTCTTACTTCTGATTATATTCTGAAAGTCCTAATCTGCATAACATAAGTCTGTGTTTGCTGACATTGCAGGCCGTTCCAAACGAGTGACTGTATCAAGTAAACTTCTACAGAAACTGTGAATGGGGACGGTGTTATTTGTGTCTGTATGTACACGCGAGTGCTTTTATGTCTGTTTGGTGGCAGGGCTCTCAACGAACAGTCCCCTACTGTTCTGAGTGAAAGGGTAATTGACTGTGAATGACTCTGGCTTTAATAAACACCTGCTTGCTCTGTTACCTGTGTTGCATCAGTGCACCTCTTCTAGGCTCTCCAAGCTGCCATTTACAGAAAAACTCCACTGAAGAGCCTCAGGCTCTCTCCCTAGCTCATTAATCAGCATCCGCAGTGGACATAAAGTCATTTACATTTGACAAGCCCCCAGTGTGTGCTATGTGATAGTGGGCCTGGCATAACAGCGTTAATTGGTAATTTACTGGAATATCCATACGAGGAAGTGCAGAGGACAGAGGCCACGGCTAAGACCAAACGTCTAAGGTGCTATTAGGTTTGAAAGAAGTCTAGAATGTTGGCGTTTAAACAGTAAATGTCACATTTGAAGGTTACAAACTCACACACACAACCTTAAGCATGTATATGTGCAGCTCAATTACTATGGTAACTGCCAAAACACCATAGTAACTGCAATTTCTGCTGTAAACTCACATCAGTGCTTGCTGGGTCAGGCTCTAAAAACACATTTTATTGAACTGTTTTTGCCCAAACAATAAAAGTTAATGGGGTCCAAACAGCCACACTGAACCCCACAGACTATTATTGCATGGACCATACATCCATAAATAAATAAATAAATAAATATTTAATCTTATATCATTTTTGTTTTATGTTTATATCTTTTATGTTCCACAGAAGATGGTCATACAGGTTTGGAATGGCAAATGATGACAGAATTTAATAGTAACTAAAATTAAATGTTCATACATTTAAATGTATTCAACATATTAGCCTATTTTGACATTTCTGTTCTGATTTCTATTTCGGTTTAAATAGTTGAAACCACAACACATATACATTTAATATTTACAATTGCTTTAACAATTTAAAGCAAAATAGTTTTAATGATTTAACCTTTAATTATTTAGATTGCATTATTTAATTTTTAAAAGCATTCCTAGCAAATTCAAATTTCTATTTTATTTTATTTTGACAGTGGTGGTAATAACAATTAACATTTGTACTCAAGTAAAAATAACTGTAGTAACTATACTGTTTTGCTGAAAATTAAGGTTATAGTACATTGTACATTTGTGGGAAATTCACATTCATGATGAGCCTTTATCAAAATATTAAACTTAATTTTTATAAAAAACAAAGTGTCACACATGTATGTGACATTTTGATGGATGCAAGCGTGCTCACTTTAATGGATTCACCTTGCTATATAAAGATAGAGAGAGGGAATTTGCCCATCAACACGTTTGTCTTTCAGCTCACTGTCTCACGGCTGGAACTGAGAGAGAGAAAAGAGAGGTAGACAGAAGGAGAGAAGAACAGCAGAGCAGCAGAGAGACAGAAAAAGAGAGTATGTCAACTTTAGAGTTCCACTAGATTCACCACACTGCCAAACTCAACACCCTCAGGGTGACAGGCGGGAGAGAGAGAGAGAGAGAGAGAGAGAGAGAGAGAGAGAGAGAGAGAGAGAGAGACGAATGGCAATGACGGAGAGACACAGTAAGATGTAGTGCTTATCAACAGAAAAGACAACAAAACTGAACAAGCCCGCAATCGCTGTGTCATACTTAGAATAACAATACAGTGTTTGGCAATTTCCCTGTGTGCTTTCATTGCTCGCAGTCAAGATTACATTTGAAAAATATTTCAAGCCAGATTTTTCAATTTCGCTTGTACCGGTACAACATGAATACATTCAGCTCCCCCAGGTTTCATTCTTGCATTGTGGAAATGCAGAATATATTTCTGCACATGAATGCAAAGGGCATTTTCTCCTGTGAAGATGAACAATCACAAATTTATTCGTAGCACTATTCACAAGAAGATATAATAAACTCGCTCTCTTTCTGGCTGTGCGCCGCTTTGTTTACTTACATTATACTGCATACTAAATGTGTTTACTTACTTTCTAGTAAATACTGTAGTAACAAAAAAAAAGTTTAAAAGATTAGTTTTGAGACCTACTATAATGTAATATTTCCTTGTCACAAGAAGACCTTTGGGGTTTTGGGTAATATTAGCTTGAAAAGCATGCATGGAAATGCACTTCGCAAATCCAATGGGAATAGTATGCCATCTGGGTGCTTTTGGCATACTATTTTCAACCTACTATTATTTGGAATGCACTAATCTTGCATACTATAATGGGTAGTATGCAAATTTTGACACAGATCTCCTTTGAATAAGTGAATGAACACAATTCTCACTCAGCAAATGCTCTCATCCTCTGATTGTGACTCAACCGTCTGGTGACATTGACACTGAGCGCTGATATCACCTAACCTTGATCACGAGTGGGATGGAGAGAAAAGGGCCGTCACCTCATTCCAGCTTATTTGAAATTCTGAGTAAGTAAATTATGAACGTTGAGCAAATTAAGCAGCCTGCGCCTTGTCTGGCTGCCAGAGCGTTGGACAATACACTTGACAAACGAGAGAGCTTCACATCCACGCCCCCTCTCTTGTCATCTCGCTCTCGCTCCCCTGAGAGACGTCGTTTAAAGAGCCCGGAATAAATCAGGCCGATGAAATTTAAGATGTGGCTCTCAAGTGGATTGCTGGGCATAAATCAACTTGTTTTTTTAGGGTTTTACATTCATTAATTAGATTAAACTAAATCGGGGACCATCATGAGCAGGGCTCAACAATACAGCTTTTTTTCTGCCAGTAACAAAGCAACAGCATTGTTCAATAGATGGCAGAAAACCAATTGTTTAAGTTTGCATAAATATGGCACATAGGCTACATAAGCAGGGATGCACATATAAAATAAAATAAAATAAATATAAAAAATTAATTATTTTATTAATTATAATTATATAACCATTAATTATATTGAAATGTAATAAAGTAACATATACAAAATAAATATACAAAATAAAATTATAAATAAAAATATTAAATAATTAAAAATATAAAAAAAATATTACAAGTATAATCATAAAATAATTTTAAAAACTACAAGTGAATTTAGACAACACAACTTTACAAATTATATGATAAAAATGGATATTCAATTTTTTTTTTTTCAAATTTGTTAAAGATTAGCTACAATGTTAGTTAGCTATATTAGTTAACCTGAACTAAGAATGAACATCTATAGCATTTATTAACCTTAATTCATTGAATTTCAACATTTACTAATACATTTTTTTAAATAAAATTTGTATTTGTTAACAATACTGCACTGTCCACCAACATGAACAATTACCAATTAATTAATTATTTTTCATAACTAACATTAAAGGGTTACTCCACCCCAAAATGAAAATTTTGTCATTAATCACTTACCTCCATGTCGTTCCAAACCCGTAAAAGCTTTGTTCGTCTTCGGAACACAATTTAAGATATTTTGGATGAAAACCGGGAGGCTTGTGACTGTCCCGTTGACTGCCAAGTAAATAAAACTGTCAAGGCACAGAAAAGTATGAAAGACATCATAAAAATAGTTCATCAGTGGCTCAATCTGAATGTTATGAAGCGACGAGAATACTTTTTGTACGCAAAGAAAATAAAAATTACGACTTTATTCAACAATTCAAAATGAATAAAGTCGTAATTTTTATTTTCTTTGCGTACAAAAAGTATTCTCGTCGCTTCATAACATTCAGATTGAACCACTGATGGCAGATGGACTATTCTGATGATGTCTTTCATACTTTTCTGGGCCTTGACAGTGTTACTTACTTGGCAGTCAACGGGACAGTCACAAGCCTCCCGGTTTTCATCCAAAATATCTTAAATTGTGTTCCGAAGACGAACGAAGCTTTTACGGGCTTGGAACGACAAAGTGATTAATGACAACATTTTCATTTTGGGTGGAGTAACCCTTTAACAATGATTTATAAATGTGAAATATATACCTATAATGTTAGTTAATACATTAACTAATGATAACAAAAGACCTTATTGTAAAGTGTTACCGATTACATTTAACAGAATTAATTTACTTTTAACTGAGCGACAGATGATGACAAAGGTATAATCTAAGGGCCTGTTTACACCTGGTCTTTTCATGCATTTTCTCTGATCGGATAGCTGTCTCATCGTAAAAAAAAACAGGTGTAAATAACCTCCAAAACGCTTTCGAGACAGATTTAAATCTGAACGCTCAAACTACTTCAGGTGGTGGTCTGGGACGCATTCCAGATTAAACTGGAGTGTAAATGCATCTGGTTGTTGAAACCACATACATACATTTTTGGCATGAACAATTAAATACTGACTAAATTTAAAGAAAACTACAGGCCTGGTATGTATTGGCTGATCACAAACCATCCTTGCATGCAAGAATCACTCACACACCTCTTGACTTCATCAGCCTCTCTCTCTAATTGCTGTAGTTGTTCACTCCTCTCCAAACATCCTGAAGTCTTCCTTTCTCTGTCCCAGCACAGTCTGCAGGGATAACTGCTTGAATGGGCACTGAGTGGTCAAAACTGAATAAATCCAATTTTTGTGCATAATGGCATTTCCGTCTGGTCTCACCCCAAGTCAATCCACTCTCCGAAGACCTCTGCACAAGGTGGAAAATGCAGAATTAAAAAGTGGATAGCCACCTCCATTAAAATGTAGATTCATTTAATTTGTTCAATTACAGTTCAAGGATGGGAAAACAGGAAATGCCTACTGTAAGTATCCAGATATCTGGAAAGCACTGGAGCAATTACACTTTTTTTAATAAAAAATTTTATCCTATAAATTTCCAAAGCATGAAGTGTATAAATAAATTGTAAATGTTATGAATCAACTACAATACATAACATTTTATGCATAAATGATCATAAACAAAACATTTTAAGTTAATGATGCATTCAAATACTTTTTTTTTAATAATTACCTCTTATGAGGCTTTGTTTAAAGGGGCCATAAATTCCTTTGATATTTTGACACATATTATTTGGTCATTATAATATAAAAACATCTTGTAAATTTCAGAACTCAAAACTTTGTCATTAGTCTTAAAACAGCTTATATTGAAGGCAGTCTGTCAAAACGACAGCTTGTGGAATGTACCACTCTATGAGTATGTTTACAAGGACAACAATATTCCGATTTTAACACGATTAAGACAATACTCTGATTAAGAATCTACCATGTAAACAGAGATTTTTGATTACCTTAATCCAGCTAAAGTCATACTCGAAGTAAACACAAATCGAATTAAGACGTGGAGTATTGTCTTATTTAGAATAAGGTAAATAATTAGATTACTGATGTCCATGTAAACATAGTCACTGATGTAATAGTGTGGATAAGCACTGCCTCCACAGAAGATGATCAACGTCTACTTTTACAGCACTGCCTGTCTAGCCCCACCCACCGATTCCCGCACATGTTTACGAGAGAGGCGAACACGTCTACGCAGAAACCAAAGACAGGGCAGAAGACAGGGCAGAAAATAGCCTATTACTTCTAAATTATTATGTTTGTTTTTTATGTAAAAATCTTGATAACATTATAAGAGGACCTCAGAGAACAGTACAAAATAAAAAAGAGGCAGTTCATGACCCCTTTAATGCAGCCTCAAGAGCTTCCCAGCAGCTTCATCAGGTTTTCCAGTGACCTCATAACCTGTCTAGTTACATTCACCAACTCGGAGATCCAATTTAGGGAGGTGATCTAAACCTGGGCAGGTGCGGGTGATGTTGTCTTTCAGCTGACCTTTCTCTCCATACTAATTGCTGTAACAAAGTTTGAAGACAGACTTTCAAATCTTTTTAAAAGAGAACTTTCTCCTCACTGGTGTCTCCCTGCAGTTTTGTCCTGACTCGTGGAGATCTCTGGTAAGTTAATTGTGTTCAAGATTATTATTTTCTTTCAAGTGCACTAGCACACAATACTGCTAAATGTACTTCAGGAGTACTAAGAAACAAATGAATAGCTCTGAATTTTGCACAGGATGAGTATAATTGCTATTCCCCAGAATTACAAGTGCATAATTTGTATGTTATTTTGAGGATTTGAAGTTATTTTGAAAAAAAGAAAGAAAAAAAAAAAGAAAGAATATGTTTTTTTTTTTGGTACATTTTGGTATTAATGACTCTAACCAAAAGGTTTAGAAACAAAAAGCTGCTTTATACATTACAGAATCGCTATATATTGAATCACACACACACACACACTCACACACACACACACACACACACACACACACACACACACACACACACACACACACACACACACACACACACACACACACACACACACACACACACACACACACACACACGCACACACACACACACACAATCACCATCTTAAATTACAGATGTCCCACTGGAGTAAATGGGGTTAAGTGCTTTGCTCAAATGTGCAATAGTTATGTTTCACAGATTGCCCTTTATGGTGTGTGAACCAACAACCTTTCAGAACCCAGGCCTTTAACTACTAGGCTACATAGAATCTGTATATATCAATATGATATACCTGATTATATTCAAGTTCAGTGTAAAAATAAATCTGTACATTACAGCAACTTTATACGGCCTTAAATTTAAAGGTTCCAAAAAGGGTTTTCACATAGATGTTATAAGACCCATTTTGGGTTCCGCAAAGAAGCTTTCAGTGAACAGTTCTTAAAATATCCATTTTAATAACTCAAATAACTTTTTTAAACTATAAAGAACAGTTTGTTCAATGGAAGGTACATGTTTTTCATAAAACCATCAATGCCAATAAAGAGCCTTTATTCTTAAGAGTGCAGTTAAGGGGAGTTTGTGTGGTTTATTGCTTTTATAAGATGTTGGTAATTTGCTAAAAGACAACCAATGCTGAATAAATAGTAACATACCATATATTAATATTTATAACCAGAACAAACTGTTCTTCAGTATTGTCAAGGAAATACACGCTGTTCCAAAACCTTTATGCCTTGCTTTCATCTGTTAAAACATATATATATATATATTTAACCCCATTAACTTTCATTATAAAAGCAATTTAAAACATTCTTTAAAATATTTTATTTTGTGTTCCACAGAAGAAATGTGCAGTCACCAGTGTTTATCTGCATTTTACAAGGACTGCAATTAGAAAAACTTTTCATTTTATAAACTTGATTATATGACACTTTTCAAAGCTCAGTGTAAAAAGAAAATGTTTGAGAAGACTAGAAATCAGTCTGAATGTTGTCATTTTTAGTGTCTGGTGGCTATACCTAAAAACTGACAATTGTAGTCAATTAAATTGCTATCTATGTCAGGATACAGTAATAAAAATCAGGAATAGGAGAAGGACCTTGAACAGATAAAAGAAGCGTTATTTTGGGTGTAAATAGCCTAAAGCTGTGATTCTCAGTGGAGAACTAGCAGAGATGAAAAAGTTTAAAGACTTAAATCTGAGTAAAGAGGAAGAAGCCACAGATGAAAGAGAAGAAAGGATCTGAGAGAGTCGCTATGGGTTTTCGGGGGCCATGGCCTCGAAACTGAAGAAGCTGCCAAAAGAAAAGGGAAGAGATTGAAGAGATTTATTAGCACATTCTTGAGAAGACTTAACCTGGAGCTACAGACAATTGAGTTCATTCAATTTATTTTTGAATTATAATTATATTATAATTCAGAATCTGCCAAGTAACGAGAGATGGGCATTGGACCAAACTGCATAATTCTCTGAAACCACCAGAACAAGCAATAAACATTTGAGTGATAATCTTGCAGATCACACACACATACCCAAAGCTCTCAGTAAACACAGCATTATCGGTGCAAATTAAACTCACATTCAGGCAGCCTGTTATTGTGAGGGCTTTTCAGCAGCCACTGCAATCACACAACAATGTGGCACTCTTAATAAAAAAACAAGTGTTTATAAACGGATCCTTTTATGGAGAAATATTGGCTTTTCCAAAAAAAAAAAAAAAAACGTCAGTGAAATGTCTTTATGGATAAACAAGACAAACAAGAGCCTGACATTGGTTACTGGGTTTGGATTTGATTTATCAAAATCAAATAATCACAATATAGAAAACCATACATGTGGTTCCTACATGCATTCATGAGTCATGTCTTACAAGCTGGCATTGCTAAATAAATGTTTTACACTGTAGAGTTTGTTGTTCTGAAATGCATAATTGTTTGATACAGTACAATTTACCAGTTATGTAAGACCTTGGCTTCATTGAAACCAGATCGCTATGCCAGAACTGACCAGCAGAATGCAATCCAATAACTGTTTCTATGGTGAGATCTGTTGAGCAAAATAACACAAAGACAGACAACAAGAGGAAATCATGCAAATGAGGTAATTAAAATACCAAAAAATAACAAATGGGAAAGAGGAAAAGGTTGCTGACCTCAACACAGTGCTGCAACAAGAAATGGATACAAACTATTATTTTTACGTTTGCTGCATTGTTGAAAAGGATGCTTCAAGACGGATCTTTAAAATAATCATCTGAAAACGATATGATTTCTGGAAAGAGTTACACATGTACCAATCAAATCACAGAGTCTAAAGCCAAAAGAGGAAAAAAAAATGACAAAGAGCTAAAAGAGAGTTAAAATGTGGAAAAGAGAAGGACTGCTAAACAAATATAATGAACTGGTTGAAACCATGAAATGTTTTGACATGTGAATTTTGTTTTCTCATGAAAATACTTTTAAAATTAATAAATTTCAACCTTTAATCAACTGATTAAATTACTAAGCATTAGTGCATGCTGCACACCAACTAACCATGATCTTCTATAATTGCAAGTCAGAGGCTGATGGTATTTATATATATTTGCTGCTAATAAAATGGATAAATTGATATACGGACAAACCCTCAACCCCACTCTTGTTATATTTATATGTGGTTACACTGTTTATTTTGTCAACTTTTAGGAGGGCACTAGCATACATATCTTAATGCTAATATTTGCACTAATAGCAACAAAACTTCAATTTTGACTCCATGGGGTTTTTAAAAAAAGAAAATAATATAAAAAACATAAATCATCAGTCCAGCAAAACATCTTTCTGTCCAAAAAGCTATTTGATTGCTGTGCAAACGGTGCAAAATGAAACATTAAAAAGCCGATTTGCCAGGGGTCGAAGGTTTGTTTTTCATTTCCATTTTAAACACACTCCACAGAATGGAAAAAGAAATGGGTGTTTTTTGAGTGAGAGGGCAACTAATGTTATGACAGAAAACTTGTGTTTTCTCAAGCTAATATTATGTTTAAAATACTGTAAATGTAAAAACAACAAATAGTATTGTCAGCTAAGAATTCTAAATAGACTGGAAGGAGCAGGCAAACTTGAAGTGTGAAAGATCCCAGCATGCATTCGAGAGAATTCGACTGCAGTTATAGAATATGCATGTGCCATGTGAGAAGCTCATATGAATATGACTCATGTGCGAATATAAGGCAAACACTGCACTTTTCAAACGTGACCTTGACAAGCTCTTTATAGTGGGACAAATGGCTCACAGGCTTGAGTGATCAGGTCTCACTATTCCTTATACAAACGCACTGCAATGAATTCCTGGCGTAGCTGATATGGCTATTGAGAGCTGCAGACATGCATCCTCACCCAAAGAGAATGATGGTAGTTGAGGTGCCACTGAGATCTTCCACTGGAAATAAAAGCATTTAAAGGGTTAGTTCACCCCAAAATTTAAATTTTGTCATTAATTACTCACCTTCATGTCGTTCCAAACCCGTAAGACCTTCGTTCATCTTCGGAACACAAATTTAGATATTTTTGATGGAATCTGACAGCTCTCTAACCCTCCATAGACAGCAATGAAACTGTAATGCTCCCTTTCGAACGGTCTCTCCCGTTGCGTGAAATGCTAAAGGAAAACTCCTGATTTTCTCTGTACTGAAGTCTGATTTGTTCACATTTGTGTAGCTGCACAAACCAATGGCGCTTTAGCCCGCCAGCAAGGGCGGAGCCAACCCCTATATAAGTGTGGAAATAATGCCCTCAGCGATCAGTGAGTCAGGCTTTTTCAGCCGCTACTTCCTCATTCCAAAGAGAGATGGCGGGCTCAGTCCCATTCTGGATCTCAGACATCTGAACCACTCGCTTATGCACTGGTCGTTCAAGATGTTAACTATCAAACAGATCCTTGCACACATTTGCCTCGAGGACTGGTTTTTGACAGTGGATCTGAAAGATGAATACTTTCACATCCACATAGCCCCCCATCACAGACCGTTCTTGAGATTCGGGTTCGAGGGAGTGGCCTATCAATATGCAGCCCTTCCGTTTGGACTGTCTCTGGTCCCGCACACTTTCTCAAAGTGCATAGATGTGGCTCTTTCTCCTCTGAGACAGATGGGAATCCGTATTTTGAGCTACCTCGATGACTGGCTGGTTCTAGCCAGGTCAGAACGGGAGTTGGCTGCTCAAAGAGAGTTGTTACTCAGCCTCTTAGAGTGCCAAATGCGGGCATGGATTACGCCGGAACGATCCCTGGCTATTCAGCGATTAGCGGCATCTCTCATATTGGGGACGACAGGCCCCCTGAAGGTTTTTCAGAGGTTACTTGGCCTTATGGCGGCCGCCGCCTCTGGGCCTGCTTCACATGCGGCCCCTTCAGTCTTGGACTCAACATGGACTGTTTTACCGATGTCCTTACTATGTTTCTGGACCTGGGAACATTACAGTTGCGTTGGTCAGAGAGCTCTCAGATTCCATCAAAAAATATCTTAATTTGTGTTCCGAAGATGAACGATGGTCTTACGGGTTTGGAACGACATGAGGGTGAGTAATTAATGACAGAATTTTCATTTTGGGGTGAACTAACCCTTTAAAGGTATAGTTCACTCTAAAAATAAAATTTCTCTCATCAGTTATTAACCCCAATTCCAAATCTGCATGATTTTCATTTTCTCTGTGCAACAGAATTAATCTTCTGAATCATTCTCCTCTTAATCTGATCTGGTTCACAAAATCAGTTGAAATGATTCACTTACAAAAACTGACTCCGTTCTCAAGTTAAATTGAATGACTTAATAATATGGTCCCTCTTAAATGTAATTCCCAATCTGGACAACATAACACAAAAATAAATATATTTTAAATATTTTAAAATGGTTTTTGCAATTACAATTAATGAGGATTGACCAAAAAGAATGCAAAATTGTAATTAAAATGGTTAATATGAGTCTGTGTTCTATATTTGAATTTGTCTGAAGCTATATGATTCATTTGTGTGAAGAGCAGACTGTTCATAAGAAGTAATGAGATCCGATTCACTGTCATGAGCTGGGTTGCTTCTCTGTCTCTCTAACACACACACAACACCAGGCACGCCCATGCTATTCTAGCTCTCATCTTCACCTTTTTTGTCATCGCAATCAGCACTCGTGTTGCTTTGCGGTGACACCTGTTCCACTTGATCTAATCAGTTACTCTATTTTAATGGTTGTGCTTGCTGTTCTCTGTCGGATTATTGTGTGTTGCGTATGCTATCATTTCGCTCTTCATGTCAAGGTACCATCAGAAGTCTAACCACGTCTTGTCTTGCCTAGTGTTGCTGTGCTCGTCTAAGTATTTACGGTGTGTCTGTTGCTGCTTCCAGTAAGCATCTCACGAGCTCTCTGCAAGACGGGAGTCCTCTGAACTGGACCATCTTCTGTTGTGTTTTGTTTCATCCAGTGCTGTGTCATTGTACGACAGACTGCCTTGTTTTGCGTCTTCATTAAGACTGTTTCTAATGACTGCCGTGCACGTGGATCCTTTATATATCCGTGACTGAATAATCCGACCAAAACATGGATCTGGCAGAGGAGGACCTTTTCGATCAGCGGTGGAGAATCAGGGTATATGCTCGGCAGACATGAGGAGGAGTTGTCCGCTGCCCGTCATGCAGTTGAGAGTTTGAACCGCACAGGTGACGTTTTATCTTCTCGTCTACTACAGCTTTACCAAGAACCATCGACTTATTACAGTCGACATCCTCCTTCTGAGCCGCGTGTTACACCCCCTGCTATGCCGGTGAGCTATTGAATGCAGAGCTTTTCTGACTCAATGTGACGTTGTCTTTTCTCTCCAGCCCCAGACTTATGATGGGGAGATCCAGCCCGGATCGCATTTGTACTTTCCTTCTCACGGGGCGTGCTCGCGAGTGGGGAACTTCCGCTGGGAGGCACAGACTCCTTGCTGTGGTAGTTTCAAGCTCTTCAAGGAGAGATGATCAAATATTCGATCGATCGTAATCGGCCGTGAGGCTTCGCGCCTTCTTGCTGTGCTTCATCAGGGGGCAGAAGATCTGTCGCTGACTTCGCCATTGAGTTCCGGACTCTGGCAACCTGCGAGTGAATGAAACCTGCTCTGGTCGCTCGCTTCTGGGGGACTGAATATGGATCTTTAAAGAGGAGATTTATGCGCGTGGACCGCCGACTCAGCTGGATCAGCTTATTGAACTGGCCATTCATTTGACAGTGCTTCGAGCAGCGGGCGGTTCGAGTTCTGAGTCAAGACCACTAGAGACTCTTACACCAGCTGTGTATCTTCTCCTCTCAGATCTGATCCTGAACCTATGCAGCTGGGGGGGGTTCGCATCTCTGCGGAGGAACGACAGCGGCGGATTCTGAACGCCTCTGCCTTTACTGCGGCACGGCTGGACATTTTGCCTCTTCGTGCCTGTTAAAAGCCAGAGCTCGCCATAGAACGAGGAATATGGCGAGCGCAACTTTCATCCCCTCATCACCCAGGTCTCGTACGACTGTCTCTGCTGTTTCTCCGATGGGCTGGTTTTAACAATTACTGGTCAGCGCTCATCGATTCGGGGGCAGAGGGCAATTTTATTGATGAGAAATGCTAGCGAACGAGATTCCCCTGCTGGACTTGGATGAGCCACCACCATCTTTGCCCTAGACGGCAGGTACTGTCGTCAGTTCACCGTATCACTAGTCCGGTGAGCCTTACTGTCTCAGGAAATCACAGAGAGACTATTTCCTTTTTGTTTTCCAGTCCCTTATACCCCATTGTTCTAGGGCATCCCTGGCTTACTCGGCACAACCCTCAGATTGACTGGGTTAAAGGTCTCTATTCTCTCATGGAAATTTATGTGTCATGTTAACTGTTGGTGTCTGCTGTCCCTGCTGTTTCCTCTTGTGTCTGTGTTTCAGGAGGAGCCTGGTGATTTGTGGGAGTTCGGAGGAGTACCACGATCTGGGGCGGTCTTCAGCCGTTCCCGGGCTACCTCCTTGCCTCCTCATCGTCCTTACGATTGCAGCATTGAGCTCCTTCCGGGCACCATGCCACCCCCGCGGTCGATTATACTCGCTCTGGCGCACCGAGCGGGAGGCTCTAGAGAAATACCTCACAGAGTCCCTCGCCGCGGGATTATTTTCCGTCCTCCTCTCTGCGGTGCGGGGTCTTCTTTGTGAAGAAGAAGATGGGTCCTGCTCCTTTATCGATTTATCGGGGGCTGAAACGGCATTAAACGTCAAGAATCGCTATCCCTTGCCTCTTATGTGTCGGCCTTCGAGATCTTACAGGGCGCAAAGGTCCTTCACAAAGCTAGACTTACGCAATGCCTACCACTTGGTACGTATAAGGAGGGAACGAGTGAAGAGGCGTTTAACACCCCTATTGGTCACTTTGAGTACCGGGTTCTACCGTTCGGGCTTGTCAACGCTCCCGCATTTTTCAGGCCTTAGTTAATGACGTCTTGTGAGATATGCTAAATGTGTTTGTGTTTGTGTATTGGACGACATTCTTATCTTTCATCCATCTCGCCAGTACACGTACAGCATGTCCGCCGAGTTTTGCAGCGTTTGCTTGAGAAAACGCCTGTTTGCCAGGTGAGAAGTGCATGTTTCATGCCCAGTCTGTCACGTTTCTCGGTTCGTGTGTTTCGGCGGAAGGGATTAGCATGGACCCTGACAAGGTTCGTGCTGTCATTGATTGCCGTTCCAGATTCTCGAGTCGCTCTTCAGAGTTTCTGGGGTTTGCCAATTTTACCGCCGTTTTATCCGAAACTTTAGTCAAGTCGCCGCTCCTCTTACTTTCCTCACTCGTCCAAGACTCAATTTGCTGGTCCGAGGCTGCGCAGGTGCGTTCGATCGGCTCTCAGGGGTATTTACCTCCGCTCATTCTTAATTACCCCAGATCCCGATAAACAATTTATTGTTGAGGTTGATGCCTCCGACGTCGGGGTTGGAGCTATCTGTCGCAACGCTCTTCCCTTGACGACAAGATTCATCCGTGCGCTTTCTATCACATCGCCTTTCGCCGCTGAGCGCAACTACGACGTCGGTAACAGAGAGCTTGGCGATCCGTCTGGCGCTAGGTGAATGGCGACATGGCTTGAGGAGCCAGTGTGCCATTTATTGTCTGGACGGATCATCAAAATCTGGAATACATCCGCTCCGCCAAGAGACTTAACACCCGTCAGCTCGGTGGGCGCTTATTCTTCGCACCGCTTTGAGTTCGATCTCGTTTAGAGGGACCCGGTTCTAAGAATCTCAAGCGACGCTCTCTCACACGTCAGTTCGGCCCGTCAGGGGGGTCCCTCGACAACGAGAGTATTTTTTACCTCAGCGTTGTGTGGTCGGGGGGCTATCTGGGAGTGGAACAGGCTGTGAGGAGGGCCCTTTCTCATGTCACAGAGACCACCCGCGCTCCTGAAGGAACGTTATCGTTCCTGAGATCGTTCGCAATGGCAGTTCTTCACTGGGGTCACTCGTCCAAGTTGGTGGCACACCCGGGAGTTCAGGGTACGTTGGCCGCGATTCGCCAAGGTTTGGGTGGCCCACTAGAGAAACGCGACGTTCGGCGTTTTGTTGCTTCTTGTCATGTCTGTGCCCAGACTAAGTCTAGTAACACTCAACGGCAGGCCTTCTTGACCTTCCCATTCCGTCACGTCCGTGGTCTCACATTTGCGTTGGATTTTGTGACGGTCTCCGCTTTCGGCCGGGAATACGGTCATCCTCACCGTTGTGGACCGTTTTTCGAAGGCCGCTCATTTTATCCCTCTCCAAGATTACCGTCCGCCCCCTGAGAGAACCGCTCAAGTTATGGTATCACGTGTTCAAAATCCATGGTCTTCCTTCGGACATTGTGTCTGATAGAGGGCCTCAGTTCACCTCTCAGTTCTGGAGGGAATTCTGTCGTCAGATTGGAGCATCCCCCAGTCTGTCGTCAGGATTCCATCCACAGACCATGGGCAAGCCGAAAGGACCAATCAATACTTGGTCGCATGTTGCGTAGCTAACCTCGCGGACACCGCGTCGTGGTCCGACCAACTGTCCTGGGCCGAGTATGCCCATAATCTCTGCCCTCGTCCGCCACTGGGTTATCCCCCGTTCGAGTGTTGTCTGGGTTACCAACCCCACTATTTAATCCCAATGTCCAGGCCTCTGTTCCCTCCGTGGAGGCATTTATTCAGAGATGTAGACGTACCTGGAAGAGGGTGAGATCTGCATTATGTCGTACCAGAAACACGTACACGTTAGCTGCCAATCGTCACCAGGGTTAGGCTCCCAGGTATGTTTGTGGTCAGAAGGTGTGGCTTTCCCCCGTAATTTTGCCTATTCAAGAGAGCTCTCGCAAGCTGATGCCCCGCTTTATTGGCCTTTAGTATTGTGAAGGTTCTCAGTCGTCGCGATCAAGCTCAAATTGTCCCGTCAGTTTGGCGTGTTCACCCTGTTTTCAGTGTCCTGCGTCAAACAGTTATCCTTCGCCCCCGTCCCTTTCCTCCTCCTCCTCCTATTTGACGAGGTGGCTTTGTTTACAGAGTCCGTAAGCATCCTGGACGTTCCGTCCTCGAGGGGCGCGGTCACCAGTTTTTGGTGGACTGGGAGGGTACGGTCCTGAGGAGAGGGTTGGATTCGGCCGGGACGTCCTGGATCGCTCGCTGATCGAGGACTCTACCGTTCTCGCCAGGCTTCTTCCTCGGGAGCGCCTGGGGGGCGCCGTTGAGGGGAGGGGTACTGTCCATGAGCTGGGTTTGCTTCTCTGTCTCTCTCATCACACACACACACACACACACAACACACACACACACCCAGCACGCCAATGCTCATTCTAGCTTCATCTTCACCTGTTGGTCATCGCAATCAGCGACGTGCTTGCTTTGCGGTGACACCTGTTCCCACTCTGATCTAATCAGTTACTCCTATTTCTAATGGTTGTGCTTGCTGTTCTCTGTCGATTATTGTGTGTCATGCGTATGCTATCATTTTCGCTCAGTCAAGGTACCATCAGAAGTCTAACCACTCTTGTCTTGCCTATGGTTGCTGTGCTCGTCTAAGTATTTACGGTGTCCTGTTGCTGCTTCCAGTAAGCCATCTCCACGAGCTTCTGCAAGACGGGAGTCCTCTGAACTGGACCAATTTTCTGTTGTGTTTTGTTTCATCCAATTAATGTCATTGTACGAAGACTGCTTGTTTTGCGTCTTCATAAAAGACTGTGTCTAACTGACTGCCGTTGTGCACGTTCTTATATCATAAGGACATCCGATTCACTGTCTCAATAAAACAGTCGCTCTTAAAGGGACAGTTAACCCCAAAAAATAAAATTTTGTCATTATTTACTCACCCTCATGTCATTCCAAATCATGACTTTCTTATTTGCAACACAAGAAGAGAAATGTTCAAATATTTACAAGTTGTTTTTCCCTCAATGCAATTACTATTAATGAGGAATGATCAAAAATAATGAAAAAGTATCATTAAAATGGTTAATGTGTGTTTGTGCTCTATATTCCAAGTCGCCTGAAGCCATAGGATGGCTTTGTGTGAAGAACTGACTGTTCCCAAGAAATGGTGATGTCTAATTCTTAAATAAATCATTCTTTTTAATTGTTCTTCTGAATCATCCTTCTGAACCATTCTCTTAATGATCCAGTTCACAAAAACATTTTAAATGATTCATTCACAAATCAGATTGCTTGAGTTCTCAAGTTCATTTCACCAACTCAACAAGTTTGCTGTGAAATTTTGGTCTAAGCTTTCATATGACTTCAAGCGATTGCAGTATTTGCACACAAATTGTATGGACCACTTTAATTACACTTTTGTACCAATTTATGAAGCTTCAGTCTCTGTAAAAAAAAAAAGAAAAAAAAGAAAAGAAAGACCAATGCATTCTTCACGATGGGAGAAAGTAAGTCATACAGGTTTGGAAAAACATAAGAGTGAGTAAATGATGACAGAATTGTCATTTTCATGTGAACTCTCATTGACTGACTGGGGTGTTGGGAGTTCATATAGGAGCCAGTCTGACAGTACCGAATTGCTGTTAAATAAAGACAGCTGAGCAGAGGGAGTTTTCAATGTACAGGGCAAGAAATGCTCTGAGCTGGGTAATCGGTTAATCGGCCCAGTCAGTTAGCATATGAGTCACACACACGCAGTATGGGCGTCCATTCACCGAGCTCATTGTGCAGACTATTACTGTTTCTCTCTCGTCTAGTCAAAAGCACTGTGCCAGCCATTCTATACGAACAAGGCCCGATTACAGGGCCGTCTGAAAAGACCCACAGGAGGCTCATTTAAGGCCTCTTCAGCAAGCCCAGGCAATTTCTCATAGACACAAGCTACTGCTTCCTCAATCATAGTCACATAGACACACTGATCACAAAAATACAGAAAGATGGAAAGCAGAATGCTGAAGAAGAGAGAAAACGTGAGAGCGCGAACCAGAGCGTGGATGAAAAATGATCTAGCACGACTTTTACAGCAAAGCATTTATCTCATGAATCACAAGAAAGGCAAGGCCTCTCTCATCAAGAGCGTAGCAACCATGAGCACTGAGGGGAACAAATACCTCCTGCTTTTAGACATTCTGAACTTTGTCCTCCTACAATTTGGGCAATAATCATATTTTAAGGAATTTCTTTTGCCCAGCAAGTAAAATAATTCTGTCATCATTTACTCACCAAACCAGTATGACTTTCTTTTTTCTGTGGAACATAAAAGACCAATGGGTGGTCCCCATTAACTTTCATTGACAAAAATAGTTCTTGTAAGTCATTCAAAATGTATTCTTTTGTGTTCCACAGAAGAAAAGAAAGTCATACAGGTTTGGAACAACAACAGGGTAAACTTGTGTCTATCTGTTTAAGACTGGAACAGAAGCTTCTGTTAACATGTTGCATCAACATCCAATCGATTGAATGAAGGCACAATCTGTAAGCGATCATCCTAATTTGGCTAGCGCCCCTTATTTGCTTTTCAACAAATCAATTACAACTACAAGGCAAATGTTTCATCACCTAATTAATATTCATGAGTCAGACTGACACGCCCCTGGTTCGCACATCCCTGACTTCACATAACTTTAATTTTCATTAATGCAATACTTCCTTTGAATATAGGACTTGATGTTTCAATTATGGTTAGTTTAAAGCCTATATTTGATGTTACTGTAACACTATACACTGTTTTGATCCAATTAATTGAGCTCCCATTCTGTTGTGCTGTGTTTGTTTATGAAGTAGGCTACTTGAAATTTAACGCCAGCAGCAACGTTTAATCACTCAGTTGCTGTTTTGTAAAAAAAAAATCCTCATAAGAATACAAACATGTAAATAAATGTTTTTAATTCAAATATTTTTCATTACTTTAAAGTGAAGTATTCTACAAAGGTTCTTCATGAATAGTGCCAAGAACCGACTAATAATGAAATTAGCTGTTGATTATTTTATTATAGATTTTTTTTCACCAATGAGGTATTGCAGTCCTGCTCTCATTCCTCTCTTCCCCAATCAATCATTCTCTCTCAACTTCTCCGTGCAGAAAGAGCCGCATAGCTGATGCTTCTGGGAGTCAGACAGCAGGTGGTTAAGCAGACGGATCTGATCTGGGAGGGAGGTTCGGAAATGGCCACTGCCACCTTAACGCCTGAATACTTTCTTCCTCCTGTGCAATCTCAACCCAGCTCAACTGGGCACAGATCAATCTATTCAGCAGCGCTGCTGTTGGCCGCAGCACTCTGAAGGCAGAGACGGGCCGCCAACCGAAATGCTCTGTGGGATCTAATCAGGCCCCGATCTGACATCACACGAGTATCACGCTGCATTCAGTCAGATGGGCGTAGAGGTACAGTAAAAGGAGCAAGACTGAGTCATTAAGAAATTAAATAGAGCAGTATACCTTTATGGTGATCAGAATAACAGTTTTTAAGCAAATTGCTAAAACTTGGCTTAACTCAGAAATATATAACAAAGATTAAGAGAAACGACTGGACAAATGGACAAAGTAAGCTAGAAACATTTTAATTCAAAATCTGAAATATGAATATAGATGGAAACTGCTTTTAAGACTTTAAGATAGAAAAGTGTACTTTTCCTTGATCAATTATAAAGTAAATGATTTTAAATTAAATTAATTTTATTTGATTATTTTATACTTTGTTTTGTCAGTAGTGAGTGGATGGGTGTATAGATAGATTTTTACATAAAATATATTCTATCTATCCATCCATCCATCCATCACTGACAAATAATAAAATAAAACAAATTTAATTTAAAATAATTTACTGTATATTTGATCAAATAAATGTACCCTTGTTAAACATAAGAGATTTCAAAAACATTTAAAAATCCTAATTATTCCAAACCTTCAATTGGTAGTGTACCTATGTCTTATAATAAATAATAATTAAATAATTAAATAAATATTTAAATAAAAAGGAAATACTGTGGTTGACCTAATACCTAGAAAAAAGAACACAACAGGCATTATTAACAGATGACTTATGGGGGATAATATGAAAGCAGATGTGCAGAAATCAGTTGAGGGATGTGGCATTTAAAAGAGCAGGACAAAAGCGAGAGTTTGGAGGATCCGATCGTCCCTTCGGGAGAAGATGAGAAGTGGCCTGAAGGGTGTCTGTTACTGATAAATGCTCAACGATATCCACACGGACACACGGGAACCATTAGAAAAGCCGTGGCCACATTTGTGGCCCCTGCTCTTTTTCTAAACGGCCAAGCTGGCAGAGTATTATATAGCAAGTAACTGAAACCCGGTGTTCCTTTCAGCTCCCACAAAACACTTCGTAACCTCGGTGTATATGAGGGTCGTAGGAGAACGCTCAGGAACATGGATTTTCCGTTATGCTCTCTTTCAGTCAGGCTCTGTAGAGTATTATTGATTTTCAAAATGAAAGGATGTGCCATCATGTTTGCCGTCATATCTTAAACCGAGTCATTTGTAGCTGTCAATTATGCCTGGAAGCGCAGGCCAGCGAAATCAGGGTTCTGGTGACTGTAATACGAGAAGGATGACGGACAAACACAGAGCTCAACGGCTCCGTGCTGTTCTGAACACAGACTTGCAGGCTTTTTTAATCAAAATAAAAAAGTAACCGTCGCCGCTATGACATCTGATTCGCGAGGAAACTTAATTAAAGTGTCAGATGAAATTTATTCTGCTCTCTGGCCTCCTTTGGCTTTGTGAGGCTGTACTCATTACCGGTGTGATTTAATTAACCGGCCAGTTAATTGAGGAAAAACGGCATCGTTCACTCGTAATCTCCTTTCTGCTCTGCAGCTGTAGACAGATATCGGGTCAGTCTTGGGTTATGTTGCTTAGTTTTGTGGAAAACAATATCGGTATCTACCGGCCATATACTTAGATAGTCTGCTATCTTGAAAGCGCAGTAACAAAACTGTCTCCGTGACCTGAAACGGTCTCCTGAGCATGTGATAAAAAGCGGTTTAAATGAAACTGAACTGTTTAGCAAGACATTCACAGCAACAAGAAATCCAAAATGCATTTGTGGCAGTGATAAGTCAATCACTAGAGCTGCTAAAATTGCAGGTTCAGGATCTTAAAAGATTTGTCTCTAAGCCACATATCATATATAAACCAGGATATACTGGAGGCCTACACAAACCTCTACAATTATTCAAAGAACATTAATACACTACCACTTAAAAGTTTGGGGTCATTGGGATAATAGATAATACTTATAATCAGAAAGGACACATTAAGTTGGACCTAATCAAAAGTGACATTTTTAATATTCATTGTTACAAAAAAAAAGCTATTTCAAATAAAAAAAGTTGTTTTTGCAGCTTTCTACTCATCAAAAAACCTTGAAAAAAGCAACCTAGGCTCATTGGAAATACGTGTCTCTACATACATTTCTGCAACACCGTAATTATGTACCTTGCAGCATGTTTCGCGGCAGTTTCAAAGTGAAATGTCCAGAGAGTGACGCTAAAACACACGTTTAATACGTGACCGTGACACGTTTTTATTACGTTGGTACAGGCACGTATTGCAGTGTTTTTATTATGCTGCTTGAGGTACGTTTTGCGGCCATTCATAATTCAAATATCCGGTGAGTGTCGCTAAAGATTAAGCTCTATGAAGTTGGAAGTATCCCCTACACCAAACCCAAACCTAAACCTACCCGAAAGTGTTAACAAATGCAAAAGTAATATAAAAACGTATTCGCTGATGCAGCCATGCTATTTTAATTTCCTTATGTAGATTTGAGCTGTTTTGTTGAACTGTAGTTTGACGGGATTCGTACCGGAGCTCTTCTTCACCTAAGTGCAACGCTGTATCGCGTGAGCTACCGAGTAAACTTACTGAGTTAGTAAACTCATACATATGAAGCTGTATATGTGACGACAACGTTCAAAAGTATCAGTTTTCAAATCGTGCAGGATGTTAAAATTGTTTTGAAGTCATAACATACCATTCTGCAAGTAACTGTGAGAAAATAATCAAAACTGTTCCTGTAAGTCATACTTCGTGTGAAAAGGAATAAAAGTTGTCAGAGTTTTACTGCCTCTAGTGTTCATTTCAACTGGAAACTGCAGTGAATCGTACATATAGGTACGTTTTTTTCAGTTTTGCAGAAATGTATGTAGAGGCACGTATTTCCAATGAGCCTAGGTTGGAAAAAAGTATCATTGTAAGCAGCACAACTGTGTTCAACACTAATAATAATGATTGATGATAATAAGAAATGTTTCTTGAGCACCAAAATCAGCGTATTTGAATGATTTCTAAAGAATCAAGTGACCTGAAAACTCAGCTGCTGAAAATTCAGCATTGCCATCACATGAATAAATTAAATTTTTAATTTAATTAAAAATTAATTAAATTTTCTTAAATTTAAAGTGAATACACATACATAGACACATACGACAGTAGCGTTGCTTCAGTATGCAATAAAATTCTGCACTACATTTTTACATTTTGTGAAGAAAATATTTAGCACTTGTGCATGCAAAATGCATTGCCAGGGTGTTGCTATGTGAGTGCGCACAGGTCAGTTCCTCATAGCCAGGTTTCAAACAATATATTTTATGCAAATTTTGGGATTTTGCATAAAACATGGACAGAAACACCAATGTGCTAATAAAATAAAATGTTACATGAAAAAATGTGTCTGTAGCACAAATATGTGGGACAAGGCACTAAAGTTCAATACTTAGGATTATGTAATAACGCTAAATATGAAAAACAGCAGCATTAGTGAGCAACACTAATGGAACATTTTATAACTACGTTATTGTAAATTGTTCTAAACCTGTTCTCTTAAAATGATTTGCACTGATAGTTAAACTAGCAGCTTTACTATAAATAAACCAGGGGAACAGATAGTACCTTGCATCACATTATACCACGGATCACAGATTCACTCATAACATTTCAAACCACTCACCTGAAGGTTTGTCATTAAGATCTTCTGGACTGTTAACCGTCGCCGTGAACCCCTCCATCCCTGTCGCAAGAGGTGGACATCTTGAAATCTAGCCTTGTCTCTCTCCCCTGTCATTACTCACGCCTGTCAGGGGCGCTCTGGAATTGGCATTGAGTAATGACAGGTCTAAAGCGAACGACCTGCCACAATATAATTGCTTTTGACGATTATGCATGGCCCTTTTACCTGTAATCGCAGCAAAAAAAGTTTTAAATAAAAAAGTGAAAGGAGAGAGAGAAAAGAGAGCACAGGAGACACTGTGATTAAAAAAGTCCTTTCTATTGTAAATAAAGTGCTCAATGATTAACGCCTGACCCTGTTTTTACAGCCAGCACTCTTCTATTGTAAAAATGTAATAAATAACATAATTTACTTGACTGCTTGCTGTCAATTTCTCTGTCCGATGGCCTGCTTCACACTTGGCCTCTAGGGGGCCATACATCTATCTTCCCATTTCTTGCATGCACAGCATGAGACAAAGGAGACATGCAGAATGAGCGTATTATGTGCATTTTTAAACACTGAAACTCCATGGTGTGAAGATCCAACAATATTTTCGGTAGGGGTCCCAGCATGGGGGCTGTGAAGTGTTTGTGGAAACAGCGCTGAGGTTTTTTCCACCCATGGAGTTGGGCTGCAGATAAACCCTGTGGCTGGAAAAATCATGCTTTGTACCGCAGTGCTCTCTCAATGTTAAACGGAGGTTGGTGCTCTAACAGCATCACGCTGAGCTGTACTCGACGGGTCTACGATGCCGTCACGACCTTGCGACCGTTCTCAAGTGTCAACGTTCCCTTGCACGCTCTCCCTTCTTTATGCCTCTGAAGGTCTTTAAGCAATTCAGCGGTTCTGGAGAGCCGATAATTGGTGTAGGTCTCCATCTGTCCTACCTGTGCTGTGAGAGAAGTGCCCACGCAATGACACACACTCACAAACACACAAACGCTATTTTTCTTTTCATTCTGTGTCACATCCACACACTCTCTTCTCTGTATGCCACATCTATCTTTTCCAAAACACACACACACACATACTTGCTTTAGGTGTTTTGGCTCATTAACTCAGAGCTGTTGAGGCTGAAAGGGCCGCACGTGCTCACAGCAGGTTCCATCCACCGGAGAGAAAAAGAGAGAAAAGTGTTGGCATGCAATTGCCGATGCAATTCACACTTCTCATTCCATCTGCTTAGGTCAGAACCACACAAAGAATTAAACACACAGCCAGATACATCATCGCTGCACAAGAAAATTTAAGACGAGCCTCAGGAATAGCTTGGGACGCAGTTCTGGCGACAAAGCCAACCTAAGGTGGTTAGCTGGTCTCCCAGCCTGGCAATGCTGGTCTACTTTGATGTTTCACAGGGGTTTGGGGCACCTGTCAGGATGAGGGACCAGCTAGACTAGCCCACAAGTGCCCCAAACCACCATTAAACTACTGTATCAAAACATACGATCCTAACCATATTAGCTGGGAAATTCATAATAATGTTAGACTGAGGTAACCTATTAAGGTAATTAAGGTTATTGAGGTAACCTGAGGACTAAACTAAATTAAATATTGTTATGAGAATATTGAACTACTGAAAAAAAATACAATAAAAAAATAATTCTGTAGCATATCAATTAGTAAAATAAAATTAAATATTTTTATAAACTTATCAAATTACTAAAATAAAATAGTATAATAATATTGTTATAATCATCGAAATAATAATATAAAATAAATATTGTTAAAAGAACCCTGAATTACAAAAAAAAGGTATGAGCATATCAGATTAGTCAAATAAAATACAAATGTTTTTATGAGCAAATAAAATAAATATTGTCATGAGAATATCAAATTACTAAAATAAAATACAATAAAACTTGTTTTGTATCAAATTACTAAAATAAAAAAATATATAGTTTTAAGCTTTGAATTTAGAAAATAATAAAATAAAACAAAACAAAATAGACAGTTATAAGAATTTCAAATTACTAAAATAATATAAAAATGTTGTTCTGAGCATATAAAATAAAATAAATATTGCTATAAGAATATCAAATTAGTAAAGTAAAATAAAATACAATAAAAATTGTTCTGTAGAGTATCAAATTAGAAAAATAAAATAAAATATTGTTTTGAACATATCAAATTATTAAAATAAAGAAAATATTATTTTAAGCATCGAATTATGATGCCTAAAAATAAAATAAAATAAAATAAAACAGATAGTTATTAGAATATCAAATTACTAAAATAAAATAAAATGTTCTGGGCATATGAAATTAGTAAAACAAAAACAAACTCCCAAGTGCCCCAAACCCCCATAAAACCATCAACACAGACCACTTGAGTTAACTGGGAATCCGTCTTTTTTTTAACAGGGAGGTGATTTGTCAAGCCCAAACTATCTGTCTGTCACTCTATCTGTTGGACGGCGTTAAGCTGTACTGATTTTTCTGTCTTACTGTGAGACTTTCCTGTTGCACTGCTGTCCCTTTTTTAGTTTTGTCCTTTAAACCAGTGTCTCAAAGTTTTGCCCCCTTCTATTATGGTCACTGTGTGTCAGGCAAATCTTATGTCCAGCACCTGTCAGGCTTCTGCTGGAGTAAGCGTGAAGGTAACAACGAGAGAGGACGGATCATTCCTGCCACAGTTCCGAAAACAGCTCATATCCCGACACCCCCGGCCTTTATTATCCTCGGCCGTCTCCGAGCAGATCTGAGATCAGCTGAAAGGTTGGCGGCCATGATCTTTGGAGATCTCTCTCCAGCTCAGTGGACATGTCAGAGCTCCAGCAGGGCATAATGAGGGGTTGCTCACTTTTGCAGAGGGTTGGACGAGATGTAAGCCTCACGCCCACTCCTTCACACTTCACACATGCTTCTGCCTAATAATGTGTGTGTGCGCAGCCCTCATGAGCTTCCAAAGTCCATCTATAACAAGCATTCCTGTCTGGAGGCTGCTATATAATATATGTCCAGGACTACAACTGATAAAAACTTCAGTGTCAAGCAGAAAAAGTCATAGTTCTCACCAAGCCGGAGATGCTGGTCAAACTTGTTAACAAGCTCACCAGCTTTGCCAAGATGGACGACGAGACCAACCAGTTTGATCAAGATGCTCTATGGCTGTGTTTACAAATGGCATTAACATGGGATCAGATCATCAGTCAATCAGGACACGGTGCGTTTACACTTGGCAACATCAACTGACTTCTCTATCTGGATAACCGATTGGATCGGTCTTTCCCGTGCAATATTTAAATAAGACCCAGGTTCTCTCAAAACCACGTTTACACTTGTCTTTTCAATGTGTATGTGGACAACATCTGGATACAGGTCGCATGTTAATGCCAAGTGTAAACGCAGCCTATGAGACTGTCTACAAGGTATATACTTCATCTGAAGATATTTCTGCTAATCAAAACCCGAAACCATCTTGAAACATCTACTAACTAGTTTCAAATGCTAAAAACCCTTTGAAACTAAGCCATCAAAAGAAGATATTAAAACAAAACAAAAGAAAAACAAAAAACAAAACACAACACATCATAAAACAAAACAAAAAACAAAACAAAACATAAAACAGAACACAACAAAACACTGTTGAAAACAAAAGCATATGCTGGTTAGGTATGTTTTGAAGCATGCCTGCTGGTTTGAGCTGGTTCTTAGCTGGTCATGTGCTGGTCCTAAACTGGTCCTGAGCAGGAGCTAGTTGCTTTTGCAACAGGGAAACAGAGAACAACAAAGATATTGACGTGGAGCATATCAAACTGCTAACAAACACATAACATAAAACATAAGTAAAATCATCTCCCACCTGACCAAACCCCCCATAAAACTATCAATACTGACCAACCTAACCAACTTCGTCAAGCTGTGAGACCAGTTAATGGGGAAACTAGCTGTTTTTATCAGGAAGGTGATTGGTTTAAAGTTTAATCTTCAAATCTAATGTAATTTGATCCATCAAATCTTGATCTAATGTTATATTGAGTCCAATCTAAACTACATGAAATTCTCTCCACTCCTGACAATATGAAATTCATTCATGCGTTTGTTGTCATACCGAAGAGCTTTACCAAACAATTACAAAGCATTCAGAACACAGCTGCAAGAATGCTGACTCGCACTAGACTGAGGAATCACAACCGGAAGTTAAATCCCTTCCCTGTGTACCTGCATCTGACCGAACTGACTTCATTATCTTCTTATTTAGAAAAGTCTTCATGGTGTTACTTCTACATATATTTGCAATATTATTATATGATGCAATATGATCCAACTGCAACTTGCTGGGCGCTTAATTTTCAAAGCACACTTGTTTACTTGTGTTTTTCATATTTTTTATTTATATAATTTATTTATTTTCTTTTATCTCCTTTAATATATATCCATGTGAACTGAAGGTTTATATTCAGTGTCCCGAAAAGGTTTTTGAACTCTTGTGCCACAATTAAGATTGTATGCCTTCTGTAAAACTTATAAACACTTAGTGTAATTACTAATCTACTATAGGGATAGCAGCTTACAGTTTCACAATGGCAAACAACATAACACATACTTTAGCATGTCCATTAGCAAAAATGTTAGCAGCTATGTGAAAATATATGTTCTTTGTGACTCTGAGGAGATCATAGTTCATCTAAAAGGCTAATCATGAAAATGCAGTTTTGATGATCTACACAGATATATTATAGACTACTCTGCTACGCTAATCAACACTGATCTCTGAAGTCCTATCACTGGGCTAAAAGAGAGTAAACAGAAATCAAGCTGTTTTTTTTATTATTATTTGCTTTTAAAAAAACATTTCCCATTTGAATGGATCATTTATTTGCAAACTGCACACTGATGACACAGTGTTTCTACAGTCCACTTTACTGCTGATGAATTCATTATTCAACTAAGATTGTGTATACACTTTCTCTCTCAATCGGAATAAAGCCCCGCAAACATTTCCATAAATTTACATGCACGCTAACGCGGAGCTGTAGGATAACAGCAACTGTTCACTTGTTCTGCATTAACGAGAAAAACGAATTAGGAGGAAAAAGGAAGAAGCTTTGAAGATTTTTGCCGTAAAAAGACGAAGGTCACAGAAGCAAATTTGTAAACAGGGCTTTCTGTTTTTAAGTGTATGCGGCACAAAAGAAAGAACCCATTGATTTTACACCGCTGTGTCTTTTGTATTTGCTTTTATTTTATGTTTCACATTGGCCTGAGGTATTTGTTATAACAAAATCTGTGGGGGAGCTCTTCAGAGTGTGCACTGGCTTCATTCCTGTGGAGTTTTACAGTTTAATTACAGTCTGTGGTGGGAAGACTGAAAGAATTCATGGCAGTTCAGTCGGCCTTTCTTTCCCATGTCCTCAACCCTGCAATCAAACTCGCCTGGCTCTACACATACCATATACCAGACCTTCAGCAACACAACACCTGCCACATACACACAGAAAGGGCAAAGTATTGTCATTATTGTTTCTGTTGAATAAAAATAGGTAACCAAGGCATTAGCTTTTAGCTGCCTTTCTTTTCCCCAGGCACTATTAATGACAGCTCTGCTTTTGAGTGGAAAAGTCAGAATAGTTGCGACTTTCTGACTCCGTTTCCAGAGATTTTTTCTCTCTAATCCATTCATTCTTTCATCTTCCTGTAACTCTGCAGAGATTTCATCTGTCAACTGTGACTAAGCAATTCGGCTGCACGTCGAAGGAGCTCCCTGCCCCACTTGCATGGAGAATATTGTCCGCGTTTAATAGATTTGTGAGGTTATAAATCCCAGAGAGCATGTTCAGCTGCAGACTGGAACCTTCTGTGTGGGAATCAATGACTTGTGGAAAATGAAACTTTGAGGAAACATTCAAGCTTCAAAGTTCATTTATAGCTAAAGGAGAATGACATTTCTTTTTTTACACCATTTGTTTTGTTCACTCACTTAATTTAGGGAGAAGTGAGGTGCCCACCTGCTTGAGCGTTCAGAGAGCCACCGACTGAAAATATCGGAACAGTAGCAGGAAACTGTCATGATTCATTTCTAGATGCTCTTTGACTTAGTAGGGGAGCGTTGTAACCTTTACCTTAAGATTTCATGGCAATACCCACAATAATGAAATCATCATTTAAACAGCACTCCATGGTAGCAAACTCAACTGCTAGCCAAAGCTGTGCACTAATCAGAATTTTAATTGAGGTAGCAAACAGGATGCAGAATTTAATTTTGTATTTGAATGTAAAAAAAGTAACAGTTGTAAAGGTTTGAAAAAAGATTACAAGGCCTTAAAGTGTGAAGGTTGATACATATTAACTACACATTATATCTTTTTAGTCATGTAGCATATGGATGTTTGACTGAATTTGTATTCAACATGATAACAATTTAATAGAAACATTGTAAGTTTCTAATTTTAATGCTTACATTTCTTCAGTTTTTCAAAGCAAATATTTACATTATAAAAGAACATCACTGATTTCAGTCTAGCGCGAGTTTATGCACTTTATCATACACTGTATGATGAATGAATCTCTTATACTTACATCACACGTACATCTACACTTTCTAGTTTAGTTTATCATAAGAGAATTCACAAGAGAGCAGAATTCAGTCAGTGAATATGCGCACTGAACAACAAAACTCCAGTGTTTCAGTGATGACTCAAATGAACGCCTCTGATTGGACATTGCATTCATAAACTCATCTCATGAATTAAAAGGAATCCGATTCTTCAACCTTGAATTTTGCACAGCTCTACTGCTAATAAGAACACACATACAAATATTTGTGCACAGCTAATTACCCAAAGTACCACCACTTTGCATGAAAGTATGCAGACTAACCTTTCTAATTAACAGGTTCAGCTATTTCAACTATAACTTCATTGCTAACCAGTGCATAAAATAAAGCAATCAGTCATGCAATCTTCTTATTTTCGTGTAATATTTACAGTAGAATGGTGACTGTCAGAAATATTTTCAAAGAAACACAGAATATACTCACCACCACTAACAATTATGATGCCTGCAAGACCTTTGGTGCTCAAGTTCAAGACATGAATTTTCACAATTCTCATTGTACAATCTGATACTGTGACCTCAGGCTGTGAGTGCACATAAGACACCCTTTGATTAGGTTCCCTGATTTTCAATGCAAGCTGTGTGACCCCAACACATTGCTAATGTGTGAAAACCAATTGAATATTGAGCTGGTAATGACTAACAAATGTAATATTGGAAAATTGCTAATAAGAACCACATGCATGCAATCATTAATGTGCAGTTATGATGTCCAGCTAAACTCTGAACCCGACAGATAGACTGTGTGTGTGTGTGCTTGTTTGGCATAATACTGTAGTTTTGTGTCATCACAAAGGCAACGTGGCTGGCAACATAACTTGTTTTCTCTCTGACACATGAAACTCCATAAACACCTAAAAAATGTATTGGCACAAACACAACAACAAGTGAAATTGGCAAGGTTTGTTACCCCAGCGCTAACTGTGAACATGTTTTTGACACCTACACACAACTTACCCGACATAATGTAATACTTGTGTAGATAATACTGAATGTGGTGGAATTCTGAAATAAAATGTTTACTCTGTGATTAGTTGATCTATTTTCATCAGTTTCTTGATGGTTTGCTAACATGATAGGTGGCCATTATCCCATCAGAAGGGTAATCAGCCAATCACAGTGATGAAGAGAAGACAATAGAGAGGAATTGGCATCTTGATGGGTTAATTAGCCAATCAGATCCAACAGACAGTGTAATTTCAGAAAAACTGTTGGTTTATGGTGTATTTGATTTAATAATTCATGATTGTTTTCTTTTAGCATCTTACTTCAAATTATTTTCACATACAGCATTTTTAGAGGAAATTTGGAGAAAATGCCCATTGCTATAATGCTAAATACACACAAATACACACATTCCCAGGGTCGGCCCATTCTGTGAGCCCATCATCCTTTGCAGAGCACTGTCTGACAGTGATCAATGCATCTGCTCTATTATGATGGATTAATGCTGTGGTTATTATGTGTGCACACGCATGTGAGTGTCCAACAGCCAGAGAGGAAGGTAGATAAACAGCGAAATTAAGAAAAAGTGAGAGACATACATGGAAAGATAGAAAGAACGAGGGAAGGGGGCACCAATTCATAAGAATGACCACAGCCAATCGAATGCAGGCAGAAACCAGCAGACAGGAAGATGCTCCTTCAATTTAACTCGCATTAATAATGCATCAAGTTCTTCTGAGCTCAGCCTGTCTTTGTCTCAATAGAGCTCTCTCTGTTCTCTCTCTCTCTCTCTCACACACACACACACACACACACACACACACACACACACACACACACACACCCATCCTGGATCTCAAAGTCCAGGCCATCAGTTCAGTTCTCATCCACACATTGGTTCCTATATTTATTCTCTTCCTGAGAAAAACAACTACACTATGAGTATGTGTTACTGTCTCCTGTTGGAGCACTGGGCAATGTCAACGCACCTCATGCCAACACCTTTCTGCTTCCTTACGGCTTACTGTACACTAGCGAGCTGTGAGGGATTTTTTATGTTCCTATATATATAGGAACACAATCATCTCTCTCTCTCAGGTGTGTCAGTTGTTCTGAATATGCGTTTTCTACTGGGTCAAGCAAACAAGTCAATAACAACCCTAAAATTAATACATAAAAATAAAATAATAATAATAATAAAAAATATATAATATAATATAATATAATTTAATAAGAGACCGCTTTCAAAAACATTAAAAAAAATTATTAGCCCAGTTTGAACGGTAATATGTATATCTATCTTTCTCTCTCTGTCCATATATATATACATATACATACACATACACATACATATATGGAATATATAAACATGTACGTTTTTTTTTTGATGCCTGACAACCTCTTGTTACCATATGCTTTCATTATATAGAAAACAGCAGCAAATAGATGCAAGACAGAAGGTTTGTAATGACATGAGTATGAGTAATTGAGCTGACTCTTTGAGCTCACACGGCTTACAGAATCATGCATCGATGCTGTATGATACTTCATATTTTGTTCCAAATAGTTAGTCACACAGTCTCTTTTTCATTTGGCCAAAATGAAAGCTTGAGCATGATGCGGCACGCTAGGCTAACCCGGCACAATTCTGTGTTATAGGATCACGGAGGAGTAATAGAGTTTAAGAGGCTAATAAATAAAAAAGCAGACACTGAATCCGTGTAGCGGCGGTAGCTGAATTCCAATCCTCTTCAGAAGTCTTTCTCATCTTTATTTTAAGATTGTGCGTCATGCTCACACGGCTCAGGAAAGGGGAACATTTTTAATGGCTGTGGTGAGGTTTATCAGGCATGTAAGTTTACTCAGTGCCAGAGCATCTGCGTGTGTGTTATGTGTACGAAGATTTGTGTTTGAATGTGTGTTCTGATGTGTGACACTGAACTGTGTGCGTGATGCCTACTGGGACCACAAGGACCCCCATTTGCTCATTAGCAACTCTGGTACTAATGGAGGCCCTTAACAACCACACATCCACATACCCTTTCGCTCCCTTTCTCTTATCGTACGCACACACTATTCGCACACTGTTTACCGCGAGTGCTTTTCCAGCGTGCCCACCCTCGCGCCAGCTCCTGCGGTCAGCACAGTGAGGACAGGAAACATCATTATTCCCCAAACTCAAAATGTCACAGCGGAGTCCATCACATGTGGATTAATTGCATCTAGAATATGAATGTGTTTACAGTGCATTGCTTTGCCTCTCATTATGAGAAACTCACATTTCACACCCTGGCTCAATGATACTGCCGTTAATTAGCGGAAATAGAAAAACACAAATGCTAAGTTTAGAATGTGCTTTTGGTTGCTGTGTTTCAGTAATGTGTGAACAAAACACTTAAAGAGACACAAAAGAGCTTACGGTTCATTTCGGGGTCATTTATGAGATGCATAACATGGAAGCAAATGTGTATATTTTATGCAATCACTGTATGTAATCAAAAAGATATGCAAGCTGAACACCATAAAACATGCATATCCTTACATTCTGCCCCTATAAATTCATAAAGTCTGTCAAATCATGTTTCAACCTTAGTTACAGTTTAACAGCTGCACTATTACCCTGTGAATGAGGCGGGCAGACTAATAGTAGCTAAAAATGAGATAGAAAAAGAAATTTGATAGAGTGGATGTGTTGAAAAGGGTTCGATACAGTATCATACTGTGCAATGTTCCAGCCGGGAATATGAGGTGAATAATTCTCTCCAAATGGCAGCAGAGGTTGGCACAGATGTGTGAAGCAGGCAGGGAGCCAGCCGGAAAAAAAGGTGAAAAACAGACCTAAATGTCACTCATTTCCTGGCACTTTTAAAGTCCCATATGCTCACTCTATAAGATGGACCATTGGTGGAAGGAAACAATCAGCTGGTTCTGGTGCAAAACACCTGTTTTATGCCTCTGACTGAAACAACTGTGGGTCAGGGCAAGCAGGGTTGTGGTCTTATCTGGTGTTGTTTTGCTAGGAAAAACACAAATATATGTATTTTCTTGTCAAAAGTGAGCCATGGCGGATGATAAGGTTCAAAGAATACGGATCAGGTTTTGGGAAATACTTTTTTAATTCAGTGGTCTAAACAAATCAAAATGTTATGACTTCAAACTGTTAAATTCTTGATTCTGACTGGGTGATAAAAAAAATGGCTAGGAAGTATTTCATGGTCGGAAGCTGTCGGAAGCCCCCTCAGAGTACAAATAGAAAAAAATATCAGAGATAACTTTTAAAATAAGAAATAGTCACAAACACAAGAAATCAAGCCATAATCGGAAGATATACGTTCACAATCGTGAATATAAAGCCACATTCTGAGATATGAATTAAAGCCATGTTGTGAGATATAAAGTCACACTGTGATATATAAAGTCATATTATGAAAATATAAAGTCATGTTGTGTGATATAAGTTATATAAATATAATGCATTTAATGAGATATGAAGTCACATTTGTGAGATACTGTATAAAATCACATTGTGAGATATAAAGTCACATTGGGAACTATAAAGTCATATTGTGAGATATAAATTCAGACAGTGAGTTATAAAGCCAAATTCACAAAAGGACTATAAAGCCACACTGTGAGATATAAAATCACAATTATGAAAAACAGTTTTGTAAGTGCAAAATATGAAGTCACAATTCTGAGAAATACAGTTTTTCTTCTACTCAGGGTTCCATAGGCATGGCCATATTTCAGCTTGATATCAATTTACCACCTTTAAAGGGTTATACAGTAGCCTATATCATCATAAGTGTATCAGAAAAAGACCAGCAAATTTCAATTTTTCTTTTTAAAAAGGAAGCAAAGCAATTTCAGCAACTGAGCAAATGTCCAGACGATAACACTGTAATTATATGCAATAATGTGAGGTGTATGAGAGCTGGGACAGACACCAGTAATCACTCACACACTGTACACACACACACACACACACACACACGCTAGAATGTGTTCTGCTAAAAAATACTTGGAAACAGACATTTGAGAAAGTAGTTCTGAACACAAGAGCAATTTAGGAAAGAAAGTCTGACCAATCACTCTGACACAATGTACTAATGTGACAACCATGGTATGAGCTGAATAACTGACTTCTGGACTTCTAAATTATTGAAAATTAATGCAAACACAAGGTGTAATGGCCACTTTCAAAAAACATTTAATTTGCTGAAAGCGGTTTGTGCTGATGCCTTGGTCTGGAGGGGACGCCTCCTTTGGCCCTATTCATTTATTTTCCAAGCTTTCAGCGCCCATTATCACAGGTGCATGCTGGGCTACATTGCTCATGGGTGTGTGGGGACCAAACACTGCCAAGAAATGCTCAACTTCCCCATTAGCCTTCCTAATCCATGGCACCACTGCTGTACATTGCAGAAAATGCTTCCCAGCGTGTGTGCGCGAACGTTCACAAATTATTTTGTGTAAATGTGAAAAAGAGAGCAAGAAATGCATTGCAATTAACCTCTTAGCACAATTACAGACAAATGGAGCTAATATTATTTAAGCAAATGGATTTGAAGGTGTGCACATACAGGATTAAGTCTTTGTTGATATAATATATTTCTTTCCTTCTCTCTCTCGCTCTAATTCTCATTTCATTCTCACACAGATTCCGTGAAGAACCGTCTAGGCCCCTCTAGCAGTTCCATTTGTAATGAACAGTGATTAAAAGCAGTTGATTTTGCTATGTAGTGCACATGGTTGAGACGTAAGCCTAGTGAAAAAGTTCAAGTGTATCTCTTTGTGTGTTTGTTTAGATTAATAGCATACTAAGCAGAGTGTGTGTATATCCTAGTTTGCCCAGTGCAGTCAGCTGAGTTTTGGTTAATTAAGACAATGCATGGCAGCTTCAGTGTTGCCTGGTGAAAATGTGTCTCCAATTAGAACAGCTGACATACCAGCTGCAGAGAGATAATGGATCTTACACACACACACACACACACACACACACACACACACACACACACACACACACACACACACACACACACACACACACACACACACACACACACACACACACACACACAGACACAGACACAGACGCACATGCACAGACACACACAACATATTTAAAACTTAAAATATGCAGGAACATAAGATTTATGTCCAGTCAACCATTAAAAATTCTGACCTACAGTAAGAGGATTTTGACTCCAATGTCACAAAGAAGAAATAATAATAATTAGTATTACTATTATACAATATATTATTATTATTATTCAAATTAGTCTTAAAATTAATATTAATGTTTTTATGAATGATAATAAAGTTGTGAGTTGTGAGTATAAATTGTTTGTAGGTTAAAACAAAAGTACAAGAAAGTGTGTTGCTAATGCAGTTTCCAGGGAATGCAACTGATAAAACATATACTTTGAATACACTGGATAAATGTATAAATGTCATTTATATTGTAAGTGCATTCCTGTAAACATTTGCTTGTTTTGAGGGACAAATGTTCTATTTAACTCTGAACATTCCTTTAAAGAGACAGTCAAAGACACCAAATAAACTGCAAATCAAACCATCAATGTGGCCAGAGAGCACTCAAAGGCAACACTCATTTTGTATGCACTTCCAGTCACACAATCCTACTGAATGAAATATATATCAATATTCAAAGAATCTTCTACTTTATTCTATAGCCGAGTTGTAATTTATTCAACTCACAGATTTGGAAATGCTGTGCTTTTGGTGAATGTCAAATACTGGTTGAAACTGAATGATCTGATTAAAATGCGATTAAAAGACTATTTAGCAAGCGGGTGATCGTTAGAGAGAGAGAGAGACTGGTCTAAAGTAGAAAAAGGGGCGGGGTGTTACACATCCGTCCATTCGGAGACAGAGGACCCTGTCAGGCAGCGCAGCACAGAGAAATTAGACCTCGTTTGGGATGCTGTAGTCTCAGCCTCACATGATACACCCAGAGACCACCCACAAATTTTTACGCACGCATATTGTGCACGAAAAAGGCAAGAGTAGGCTGAAATCGCCAGGCTGAATTTGACTGGTTGGCTTCACACAACTTAAAACAAACTGTGATTGGTTGCTTTACATGTCAATCAATTTAAATAGGTGGGGCTTGGCCACAGTAACCTGAATGGATGACCGAAAGTCAAACGCTTGGCAACTAGCAATGCAGATTTCGATGTATACGAGATGTGCTCCGCATCCTTACCCCAGGAATGCATTAATAATTCAACCCAGCATTATCTTTCTCATTAAAAAGAAAGTCTCACCAATACTCTATGTAAATATGAGAGAAAAAAAATGTTTGATGAAAGCGAAGGTGGAAGTCACAGCGTGGAGTCACATTATTTATGATTCCAGTGGAGCGGAGCAGCAGAGCAGACCTGTCCGCCCTGATTCCTTCGCCTGCTGAGACCCAGACATGATGCAGTCTCATATTTCTGAATCTGTCAGTATCAGCGGGTCCCCAAGGGCCCACAGGGGGCCCCGAACAGACACACTCGGCGCCTAAATATAACACACGGCTCCGCTTGATTAGCGATATGTCTTTCTGACACATATTTACGTTCATCTGCCACATGCCAGCAAGGGGGCGCGCCCATTGAGAGGGAAAGATTGTAAAAAATTAACTTCAAAAATGGAAATTATCGATCACCGCATCTTTTATTACCTGAGATCACCTCTGTGGAGGAGCTCACACAATTAAAATAAATTACAACGGATTGTGTGCCTGTCATCTTTGTTCTCTGCTTGACTGCAACATACACACACACACACACACACACACTCACCTTTACTATCTCTTCTCATCCAAACAAGGACACGGCCAGCCTGCGCTGTTTTAACGTAAGCTGCTTTGTAAAATAACTAAGGTCTTGGAGTCTATTAAAGACCTTTTTACTTTCATTTTCAGTGATGTGGGGAAATGGGCTTTGAGAGCTTTTCTACAATTCAGGTAATCATAAGAAAGTACCAAGGGTCGTTATATCTCCTCCTGTCTTTGACAGTTAGAACGGCTAGTTGATGTGCACAGTGTAGGCTAAAATAATGAGGCACTAGTTCAAGTGCACTTACTATTGTCTTTTTCTTTTTCATTTAGACGTTTTGGTGTTCAAAGTTTGCATGGTCCCATTGGCCCCTGGAGGTAAATGTTATTACTACTTCATGTTTTTATTTTTTTTCTCCAGCGATAGCTATTTAAATATAGCCATGATTTTTCATAGTTTAAAAAAAAAAAAAAAAAAAAAAATATCGGAGCGCATTTAAGAGGAAAATACTATTTCAGGCTTCTACATCACAATTTCATTTAATTTTATGTGTTACTTGACATTTCTTTGTAATTATTTGTGAAATTTTAGAGTGAAAATTACTTCTACACCAAATTTTTTTCAGTGTATTTTATACTGTATACATGGCTGTTCTGATTAAATTAAAATTTAATTAATTTAAGAAAACAAAATCAAAATATGTAATCAAGAAAAAATATTGTAATATTTTATAAATGTATATAAATAATACAAATATATACAAATAATAAATATTCAATTATATACAGTATATACAACACTGTTTAAAAGTTTGGGGTTGGTATTTTATTTATTTTATTTTATTTTTTTAAAGAAATTAATACTTTTAAGATGCATTATATGAATCCAAAAAATGACAGTAAAGACATTGATAACGTTACAAAAGATTTCTACCTCAAATAAATAATGTTCTTTTGAACTTTTCTATTCAAAGAATCCTGAAAAAAGCCTTGGCAAGCATAAGAGACTTTCAACATAAAAAAAGTCGGTATCACTCTGATTAAAGCCTTTGTTTGATGTATTATTAAGGGTTATTAAAGGGTATAATGATTCATAATGTGCGTTGTAATAAATTGTATCTTGTTGTAAATAATTATAACCAAATTTAAAATGCAGTGTAACAATAAATTGATAGGCCTAAGTGTTATAGGTAACACTTTATTTTAAGGTGTGCTTGCTACACGTTACATGTACTTACTATTACAGTATACATATTAATAACAATTAATTATGCATAATTACATGCAAGTAACCCTAAGCCAAACCCTAATCCTAACCCTAACCATATAGTAAGTACATGTAGTTAATTAATATTATTCAGTACTTCAATGTATAATTCCACTGTAACACGGATACCTTAAAATAAAGTGTAACCGTGCTATAATGTATTAACTGTGGTTACAATTATTCTTGAGATTGTTCAATGCATTAGAAGGTGCATTACAGGACATAATTAATGCATTAAAACTACTTTTATAATGCATTATACATAAAGGCTTTAAGTAAAGTGCTACCAAAAAATCTAACATAATACATATAAGTTTAGTTACTGAGCAAAAACTACATTTATATTGGATATGGAGATAAAGCAAGTACCAATTGGCTGATCAGGTTATCCCAACATGGCAACCGCCCCATCAAGGGAAAATAATATAACTGGAGTCTTCATCTCACCGCACAACATTTTAGACATATTGTTAATTTGAGGAAAAAAAATGCTGAGTGCACCGTTAAATTGGTCAATTGTGTGAAAGTACTACATTCTTCTTGCTATCTGAAAACATATTCAGATCAGCCCAAATATTTAATAAACAAAAACTTGTGAGTGACAAGTTTTGTAATTCTGCTGAAATCAGCCGAGTTCTGCAACACAAATTCCGTGTGGGTTTGCCTATGCGTTTGTGCATGACTAGATAACATGCGCCCTGTGCAGCTGTTTTATTCAGCAGTCACATCCGGCTCAATCCAGTTTCCACCCCAGTTGCGAGACAGTTCTCTGACCTCTGTGGGCCTGGCACAGCTACAGACTGGCAGGCAACCGGCCCGATGGGCCGACTCATGCTGGAGCAGCAGTGGGGAGCGACACTGACCTGGCTGACCTCAACGTCGTTCCACTTTGACACGCGGTACCAACACACTGCTGCTGCCAACGGAGGTGCCATTCAGAGTGTGAACCCAGGTGCCACTGGGAACAAAGAGAGAAGAACAAGAGAGACAGAATGAAAAATGTGAGAGACAGAATGAGAGAAACAATGTCTTGGGGATAATTAGCTATTTTGGAGTGTGAACCCTGAGGTGGTAAATTTTCAAACCAAACTGGGAGCATTTGGGGGTAACGAGATATAAAGAGGAAGAGAAGAACAAAGAATCAGTTCAACAGGGGGTTTGTGACCCTTAGGGGGTCTAGGATGGTACTGTAGGGGGCCTGTCAATTATTGTTTGATCATATTTTTGGCAGCAAAAACTGAAAATGTCTTAAACAAAAAAAACAAAAATTAAAAGAAAATGAAAGCGAATCATCATAAAAGTCTGTATCACCAGAACACATGGATATTCTGACAATAAATTAAAAATTAAAGTAAAAATATTTAATCAAGAAAAATATTTCAATATGTACATACAAACAAATAATATTGAATATTTAATTAAAATGCACTCCTATTGCCAGTTGAAAGCATATAATAATATTTAATAATCAAAATACTATTGCATGAATGCATTACTAGCAGTCAAAAATGTTATTAAATTGAATGCGAATGAGTCTACATATATATATATTTTAAAATCTCAACATTCCAAGCCTTCTGAAGCCATACAATACAAGAAACAGATCGAAAATAAATCATTAAAGTTAGATCTAATTCTCTGATTCAATTCACTGATTCAGTAGGAGTTAACAGCTCACTAGAGGAGAAAATTATCAATGAATAGCTTTGAACTTCCTCACACAAAGCTACTGTGTGACATCAGAAGACCTGAAATATAACATGGATTTTTGTACTTTTTTTTTGTTGTTGCTTTTGCATCTCTTTTTGAGGCCTGAAAGCCTGAAAACCTACCTAGACACTGCCAATGATGCCTAAAATGCTGGCAGGTAACTCGCCAGGTTTGAGACACAACCCACCCCAAAGCAGGACTCTTGAATTACATGTCACAAAACTGACATGATTAAAGTATATTGTATTCTTACAGAGTGTTTGTATGGGTGGGAGTGGGAACGTCTTCTAATGCATGAGCTGGCACAACGCTGGATGACTCTGACAGTCGTTTTCAATTATCACGGGAGACGTAGAGCGTTAAGTCCCCACAAACAAACATACGTCCAATATAAATGCCGCCGGGGGAATAACGAGAGGGTACCACACAAAACATGCATAATTGGATAAACAAATCAATAAGTCAGATGATAATTTGGCAGCTCTGATACCACTGAAGCACATTTATGATGACTTCAACACAATGAATCAGTCCCTGTCCCTGTTGAACACGCTCAAATACCACTTTGCTGTAATTCATTACTATAATGATAATGCTGAGGAAGAGGCACCACTCTACCTCACTCTAATAGAACTGTTATGCCATCATATTTCTACATTAGAGCACATTTATTATAAAAGTCATCTTGAGGATATTTGTCTTGCTTAAAGGGGAAGGGGCAGGATTGATCTTGTTTGCACTGGTGGAATTCATTTTGCATCTCAACAAAGTGCGTAAAGCACCGAACTGATCTGTTAGTTTAATCAAGTTTGAACTCAACGGCAACCACCACAACAAGAAATGCAAACCCAGTGACAAGGAGGGGATGTAATTATGATTATGCGAGAGAAATTATAAAAGGAGGATACAGAAGATTCAGTTAATTATAAGCCAACTTTATATCTAAGCTCAGGGTCCAAAATTAACACTTAATAAACACCAATTGAGCCTAAAATGTGGCGTTGGGAAAGAAATGAAGCAGAGCTACCTGACAGTTGGCCAGTGCATTTAATAGCACCATCAATATTATGATTTTTAAACTAAAAAGTGAGAATTATAAGATGATTATTGCTAGTTTATACACAATATACTTATTCTGTATTATTCCCCTTTTTTTAAATGAAGACACAAATGGATGTATCTATTTTATCTATTTAATTACATTAAATATTAGATTTAAATATATAAATATATATTTTTAAATGTTTTGTCTTATGAAAAATATATTTATAATTAATTTTTATAGACATAATATATTAATATAAATAATAAAATATGAATAATTATATATATACTAATTTCATTGTCAGAAAGAAAAATATGTTATAAAAATACAAATATATAAATATATTTAAAATATGATAATCTAACAAAATGATGTAAACATATTTTAAAATGAATAATTATTACAGTTTTATAGATGGTAAGAAATATTTTGGCAGGTAAATTTCCTCATTTCCTCCAAAATTCTGCACTCAACCTCAGAAGAGTTCCAGCACATCTGCTGCTGAGCTTGCTCTCATCTTAGATGGAAAGAAAGTAATTTTGCAATAAAGTGATTTTTTTCCAGCCAATGTACCAAACAACTCAAGTGAGAGCAATATATTTCAGAAGTAGATGCAAAATTGAGCTCAAATAGAAACTGGAAATAACGAATGTTAGAATGAAGCAAGAGGAAACAAGAAACAATTACAGAAACTCAATAGAGAATTAGGCTCAGTGCATCTGTCTTTACTGCTCACAGCGTCTGTCTGTAAACTATATAAAAGTAATTTCTGTTTACTTGAGCCTCTGTGTGTCTCTAACAGTCTTTTAGTAAAAAATGTTGAATCAGGAATGACAGGCATTTAAGGGAAAAGCCCTACAGAGATTATGATACAAGCCCATTAAAGTTGTGTACAGCCTCTCCTAAGTAAATTGGTAAATTGGTTCTGGGTACACAGTGCCCAATGCAATCATATCACGCCATATTTTATTATTTAGACATGAATGCAATGTTATTCAGGGAACTCCTGCTAAATCATATGGGAAACCCAGATAGCACTTAAGAGCGTAGCCTGTCTTGACATAAAAGGCGGCTGCGGATAAAGACAACGGAACTTACACAGAATATTAATGCAAATTTCACAATTTTCACAGAATAAAAATCCCCTTTAATAACCTTCTCCTGAGACGGCAGCAGAATTTTAAAGACATCGTTCACCCACAAAATAACTTTTGGTCATTTATTCAACCGCATACCGTTTCAAAACCTGTACAATACCTTCTTTTAAATCACCCAAGAACATCCAGGTCACTCTTTCAAGCTTTCAAGCTTCAAAACATGTGTAAAAGCAGCATAACAATATCCTTAAAATGATCCATATCACTCGTATTCTTAATTTTGGTGTATTTTGAAGTCATCCAGTAGGTTGTGTGAGGAACTAACCGAAAGTATTGTGTTTCGCAGGTCATACATTTTTGGAATGACATGAGTAAATTTCACATTTCCTATTAAATATAATATGATTTCATAACCCTGCCTGCTGTCTCCTGAGAAAACAGCAGTATCCTAAGCAGAGGAGAGGAATGCAGCGCTGCACACGGGCCACATCAAAACTCTGAAAAGCTCTAACTTATGTATTCATTATGTCAGAGTTGTGCTTTTAATGTCTTGTCACTTGAAGGGACGTGCTAGAAGTATGAAAGAGACAGTGAGGGAACAGGAAAATCAGAATTATTCTTGCACCAGAAGTTAAAAATGCCATTCCTAATTAATGTCACTGCATCTTGGGACAGAAATCAGCTGTGTGTAAGAGACAATGAACACTGAAGCCTGTGTGCCAAATGAAGAGATTGGAATACTTTAAGAACCTGAGGGAATAAATGTCTCCACTTGTCTTATGAAACCTCCTGAAACATCTCCACTTATGCAACACTTTCAGGAGCAAAGGCCGTTAGTCGGCAAGTTCGGACAGGCCCATTTCTCTGGCCGATTTGTGAGTCCGTCTGGTCTATTTGTTCCTGAGAGAGCAGGTGGATTAATGGCCCTTAAGTGCTGACGACCACATACCTGAGATTCTGTTTAAGGTGAACCGAAAGTCCTGGGATGGCCTTCTCATCATGAATGCCTGTAACCATAGAGACGGGGACGAAAGTAAATATTAAACATGGATGTCAGATTAAAGTGTCAGTTCATCTGTAAAATTTTAATTAACAGATAGCAGCTTCAAATGTATTTTTTTCTATTAAAAAAAAAAAAAACGGGTTATTTTTTTTTCAAATGGATCTAAAAGCTTCAGATGAGACAACTCATATCTCCAGAAACCCACATGAAAGAACACAACACCTATTTTAACATTTAAAACAGGACATATTCGCGAGAGACAGAGAGGAAGAGAATTTTCTATATGTACAGACACATACAGTACACACAACACTGTACACACACACACATACTGCTACAAAAGTTTGGGGTTAATAAGATATTTGTGAAAGAAATTCATACTTTTATTCATCAAAGATGCATTAAATTGATAAAAAGTGACAATATAGAGTTTTGTAACCCTGAAAATAATGTATCATGTTTCCAAAAACCAGTCACTTATAGTGTTATGTGTGAGTCACCAAATCAATGAATGACTCAGTTGAAAAAAAACAAATCAAGTCTTATTAAATTTTGTATACAAATCTACTCGAGGTTGTTTAAGCAAAATGTTTTTCTCATAAATGACAATGCAGATATAGAGCCTATATAGTTTTGTCCTCCATTCCTTTCTGGTCGGATATACATTTATTTACTACTTTTATCAAGCTATTCAAAAATAACACCAAACACAGCCTAAACAAATTAAATTTAGCATTTTAAAAGAGAGCGACATCAATGAACAAAATAGGAATAAGTGCATGATAGTGAACAAGTCTGCTTCTCAACTACATCTGAATTAAGCTCCAGAGAAACACCTTGAAAGGGACTTCAAACTCTGTAGCAAATTAATTTACAGATGAAATGAAAGGTACGGCCAGTCAAAGAGTAGACACTACCTCATTCCTGCTTGCATCTCACAGAAAGACGAATGCTGCATATTTGCTAAATAACACTAACATTTGAATCTTTTATTTATGCTGTGCCTGTTACGCATTGGCTGGTATCCCAAAGAGCCTCTCAAAAACTTATGAGAGGCGTTGAACTATTTTCAAAGATGGATTATTCAACAACACTTGAAACGCATAGTAAAAACAATCCCAAAAGGTCTGCACTTACCAAGTGCAAGAAGCTGTGCAGAGGAAAGGCATTAGAGAGAGAGAACTTTCAACTTACAGAACTAACAGCTGCAAAGGCAAGAGCAAAGGGGTCAGAAACACGTTTTTGGCCATTTGTCATGAGTGCCATTAGATGCCTAACAACTATGCTCTGTGTTGTGTAAATGCACAACACTTGGATGAAATTGAAGCAATTTTTGAAGTTCTGTAGAAAAACTTTATTGTTCAGCAATTGCTCTTTAAGTGGCCAAAGATCAGGCCAAAAGCCAAAGGCTATTGAGAAGATCCATTACTTTCTTAAATACTGGAGATCTCAGTTAGGGTTTATTTATTGCACACTCTCTGTCTCAGATGTTTCCCTTAGTAGTCCTTGGGATATATAAAAAGGAAGACTTGGAAGAATTTGATGAGAAATATCATTTACATCATCAATTATCATTTTGAAATCTTCTTTTCATTGCAGATGTTCGTATCTTGACAAATCTGAGACATTGGTAAGATCTCTTCTGAAACTCTAAAGGACAGACATGAAAAGTAAGAATCTTTTCTCAAGAGAACGTCTCATTTGATATCCATTGAGTTTCAGTCTCATTGTTGTCAGGAGAAACATGTCTATCATTATTCTCACTTCTTTTCTTTAGGATAAGCATTTGAGCTGCAGAGTCACTCATTCTCTCAACGGTGGCTCACAATGGCCTCTGGCTCAGACAAGGCAAGCAGTAAGGATTGGGGTCTACCACAATGATAAATTAGTGGGAAAAAAGCAGATGATTCATGCCGTTCATCCATCTCTGCCTTCACCGCCATGAGGAACTACACTATTATATTATTATCAGCCATATTAATCCTACTAATTACTGATAAAGGTTATTTCTTGTTCTGGACAGGCCTCATTTCCCCTCATGCTAAATTCTGCATTGCTGTCATTTTTTGGACAAAAGAAGAACAGTTTCCACAAGAAAGAAAAATGTCATATTTTACTCACCCTTACTCAAGTAAAAACACCATGAAAAATACCATAAAGTACACACAGAATATTAATGCAAATTTCACAATTTCCACAGGAAAAAAAATCCCTTTCACAACCCTCTCCTGAGACAGCAGCAGAATTTTAAAGAGATAGTTCACCCGTAAATGAACGTTTGGCCATCATTTACTCCCCCTCATGCTGTTCCAAAACCAAGCTTAAAAATGGATGTAAAAGCACCATAAAAATATTCTTGATCCATGTGATTCTTATGCTTTATTTCAAACTATTTTAAAGTCAGCTGAGAGGTTTGTGTGAGAAACAAACCAAAAGTTTTACATCAAGTTTTGTCAAGATAACAAAAACACATTTATATCTCATTTTGTGTTCAGTATACAGGTTTAGAAGATGAGTAAATGCCAAAATGTATTATTTTTGTGTGAACTGTCCCTTTAAAAAGACAAAACTCTCTACCAAGTTTTCTGTGAACAGGTTTGTATGCCATCCCTCAAAAATGAAATGTCAGAGTGCATGATCACTGTCTTATTGATTGTCACCATTTCCGTTTATCATGATCATCAATGTTTTTGTCCTGGCTTCCTAAGTGGTGCCGTATGAATGAGATTTGTGGGCGTTCATGTGCATGCACCTGCTGAAGGAGAAAAAGCCCCATCATCCCATCTGATAGACTGCAAAATGAACCGTTCGGAGCTCCTTCTCATCCTACACTTTTAATTTGGAAAGGAAAAAATGATACCGAGAAGCTGCTATTTATTTCCCGTGCTATCATTCACTCACCAGTGAGTCAGACATCCTGAGAGGACCACGCAGTGTGCCGAGATGAAGAGAAATGGCATGAACACTCATATTTACAGGCCACGTTACTGCATCGCAATGTTTCCATTCATTAACCTGTGCCAGCTGTAATCGTGGCATTCTGCCCCTTTTCATTTGGACGCAGGACAAAGCCACATGAATGAAAGGAAACTCACACAATCAGAAGCACAGCATTGAGGATGATTTTTCTGGAGAAGGGCTGTATTAGAAAATAGAGTCATGATAGATGACTGTAATTATCAGAGGCCGAAAAGTGCTCCCACTTATAGCAAATCAGCTTGCGCTTTGTCTCTATCTGCGCTTCGTCCTGCTCTAAAGTGGCATATGAACACAGTGCAGCAGTTACACAATCATCTAACTTACATTTGCTATTAAGGCCTCTGTCAATATATTATTCAATGATGTGCATGGATTGTCGTCCATGAATGATCCTCCAACTGTCATACACAAATGTTTCCTCACAAGCACCTCGTGAGATAAGAATCTGAGGAACATTGAGAGAAGCCACACTTAAAAACATCTTTTAATTTTTTATTTAATTAAATTCAATTTTTTATTAATTTTTTTTATTTAATTTTCTTTTCCAGAAAGATATCAAAACATCCTTAAGACAAGGCCAATTTACTTAAACAAAACTGCTATTTTTACTTGTTTTTAGAGCATGCATATTTTTCCTACCCATTGGCAAATCATTGTCCCCCCTTGTTTTAACCTCTGTAAATGTTGTAAGATTTTATAAATAAGCTTAATATAACAAAAAACAAAATGCTAGTGGGGAAGGAAAAACAAACCAAAAAATGCCTATTGGATCAAATATTGATTGATTGATTGATTTACAAGGGACCAAAATATTTATATTTCCAAATTAATGATATTCTTTTTAACTTTTATTAAAAGAATCATGAAAAAATGCATTGCAATTTACCTCAAAATTTTAGACAGCACAACAGATTTTCTCTCTCTCTCTCTCCCTCTCTCTCTCTTTTCCTGTCATAATAAAAAAATGTTTCTTGAGCAGGAAATCAGCATATTAAAATGATTTCTGAAGGATCATGTGACACTGAAGACTGGAGTAATGACTGCTAAAAAAAAATCAGCTTTGCCATCACAGGAATTTTATTAAAATAGAAAACAATTATTTTATATTGCAATAATATTTCTCAATATTTCTGTTTTACTATATTTTGGATCAAATAAATGCAGCCTTGTTTGGCATAAAAGACTTCTTTAAAAAAAAAAAAAAACATTTAAATGGTACTGCATATTCTAAATCTTATTGTCTTATGCAAGTGCATTTATCATGTTTTAAGTATGCTTAGATACTTTTACTGGAAAAAACAAGACAGAATACAATTACAATTAAAAATATGCTCTTCAAGTCTTGTTCTCTGCCAGTCTGTCTTTACCCTCTCTCACCGACTTTGACCGTCTCCTTCCATCATATTCACCCTTTCTCTGTCTTTCTTTTTCTGCTATCTCACCTCTCTCTCTCTCACACACACACACACACACACACACACACACACACACACCCTCGGTTTCTCTCTGTCTCGCCCTCCCTCTGGTCTTCTCCCTTTTGTGCTCTATTGCTGTCACCCATGATTGACGTGTAGGAAAGAATCTATGTATTTTTATTAGCATTGTGATTGAGACCGTTGCACGTCTGCTGAATTTCATTATTCAAAAGGCCACTGATGCTCCTGGATACTAATGATGCCACGGTGTACGGGCGTATCTGTCTTTTTCATTTTTTCTCGGCTGAGCCTTATTAAAACACTCAGCCGAATCTGCATGGAGGACATGCTCTGCTTTTACAGGAGGTCACTCTACCTCATAAATGCAAAAAAAGGCATCACAAACCACCATCAGATTTAACAGACTCAATGAAGCGAGGACACATACTGTAAACACATTCAACAGACACATTAAAATATATGAGATCCTCTAAAAATACCGGTTTGCTATTAAAACGTCTTGTAAGTTAGCAAGACTGTGTCTTCGAGGCTGGAACATAAACATCTTACCACCTCTGCATCTGTGGTTACAGAAATTCTCTCCATTAAAATTGTATGAGGAGAGCTTTTCTGTTGGATAAGCATTCTCTAAGAACTCCAGACATGGGGGATACTAAAGCCCAAGTTAATAGAGTTATCATGCATCTCTTATTTATATTTTTATAATCATTTATATTTTAAGAAGAATCACACAATATAGGCTGAGGCAAGCGGTAAACATTTTCACAACTCGTCTCAAAGCACTCAGCCTCATGTTGTGACTATAAAAGACACGGTGAGAAATATTAATGGCTGTGTTGCGAGGTAGAACTTCAAGCCCTGTGAGAAATCAGATAGAGTGTTGTTTAATGCAGTTTGCCTGTAAAGGTCTGATCTAGGACAGTCAATTTAATAATGTAAATTTAGGGTGACTAGTCATAAATATAAATTAAGAAGATTCTTGTCCTACCAATGAAATGGAACAGAATGCAATCGCGATCAGCGCTGAAAAATAGCAGCAATGATGCAAATGCCAGAAATATTATATATTTCTGTCTGTATGTGCATCACCAAAAACAAAATATGTAGGGCTTCAGACCAAAAAAAAATAATAAAATAAATAAATAAAATTAAAAAAATGAGGGGGCCCAATGGCTCCAAAAATTTAGAAGCCAAATTACTTTTTAGTTGACCAATTACAAATTTGTCAAATATTATTACAAGTTTAAATAACTGTTTTCCATTTTAATATATTTCAAAATGTAATTTATTCCTGCGATGGCAAAGCTGAATTTTCAGCATCATTACTCCAGTCTTCAGTGTCACATGATCCTTCAGAAATCATTCTAGTATGCTGATTTGCTGCTCGAGAAACATTTCTTGTTATTATCAATGTTAAAATGTTAGTTGTGCTGCTTAATATTTTTGTGGAAACAATAAAAAAAAAAAATCAGGATTCTTTTTGAATGGAAGTTTAAATATGAATAATTTTGCCTGAAAAATGTTAAATATTTTGGCATTATGTAATTATATAATTTGATTATAGTTCCAACATGTCACCCACTGTACCTTCAGTAACTATGCTAAAAATGGCCAGCTTTTGAGAATATGATTTAGTATATCCAAACTCTGTTGGAGTATCTTTAATCATAGGTTACAGTTAGTTTTCCGAAAAATAATTCATGGTTCAGTGTGCAAGTCAGTTACAAAATCAGTAATGTCTCTAAACACTTCACTAACTCAAATCAAAACTGCTTTGTGAATTTTTTTGACTTATAAAATAGACAAGTTCATAAGAGTCACTTGTTTGCTAATCAGACATCACGGCTTTCTAATTGATGTCTGAACATTTGAATGTACACAGTGTTTTGCCAAACAGATTTGACATTTTTGTCAAAATGTTTGGAATTATCTACATTTGTGGGCTTTTCTTTATTTTGATTATTTAATCAGCATATGATGTTATTAAATTTAATCAACTGATAGCCACACTCTGCAACCATGGCACATGATTATTAGCATTTCAACCTGGTCTGAAATGCAATTTTATAACCTTCCCGCCAGCACACAACACTACAAAAAACTAACAATGTCTGTCCTTTCAGCCATCTAGGGAATGAGCACATGATGTCAAAGTCTGGCGCGTGAACTCTTTTTTGATAGGTTTGCTCTTTCAGTCACAGGGCAGACGATAGAGCTCTCAAAGGCAGTGTAATCCCCCAGATTACCTATTCCCACATCCAGGTCACGACTCTTTTTTTCCCCGCCCTCACTTTTTCATCAGGACCTGTGTTCGGTGGCTCGCTGTGTGCCTGACTCACAGGTGAGCTGCCAAGGGAGGCTACGGAGGCCAGAAGGCTTGTCTTTTTCAGAGGAAAATAAATGTAATCTCTCAGTTGGGGCTGCTTCATACTGGGTCTCCTCTCAAGGTCATTTAAACAAAATGGATGTGTACCTGTGGCGCCACTGGGCTATCCATCACAACGGCTTCCTCAGATGAAAGCTACCAAAGTAATATGCTTCTCAGTCCCCAGACTTCCTCAGCTTAATGCTGTCTTCATTCTGAACACTGGTGCTTACGCTCACAAAATGGCTAAAATTGTTAAGAAAACATAGGCAGCTCTATAACAGCTCAGTGGATCCAGGTTACTTTGAGCCATTTGACCTTGTGACAGGCTCAAAAAGGACCAAATAAACCAACAAACAGCACTAGAAAGAGGCAGTGGTCATGCTGAATGGTAGTTGCAAAGGCAAGCAAAGAGGTTTATAGTAGAGAAATCGCTCTTTCAAAGCTTGAGAGTCTTACTGAAGATCTCAGTTATGCGTCATTTATGTAACTCATAATCTAAAGCCTTGCTGCAAAAAATAAATAATATATATATATATATTTAAAAAAAAAAAAAATCTGAATTACCGTCTGAATTGAATACGAAAAGGACAAAGACAAACAAATGACTCATGAACCAGTTCTTTTTAGTGGATTAAAACCTTACAACGCAATCAATGTAGTATGATTCATAAATGTTTTGATCTGGCCTTTTTAGTGGATCATTCAAAAAGAATCACAGGAGCTAGCGCCTGAATCAGTCTGATTCATTCTTTACTGAATGAACTCAACTTTACTGAATGCATGAAGTTACTGATTTAAGATCAAGGTATCATTACTTTTAGAGATGGATTAATTGTACCAAGGTTTTCCGTATAATTTACTGCAATAACTCATATAAGCAAAATGGATATTGTAATTCAAATATACCAAAATTAATCAAAATCAAATTTAAACTGAGTTGAAATCGAAATGAGAACTTGTCAATCATATTCAAATCAGGTAAAAAAATAAAATAATCCATACATTAATTTTGCTTGAATTTTTTATTTTTCAGATTGTATAGTTACTTTTAAATGACCATCACTTAACAACCACCCTAGCAACCAGCCAGAACACCATGTAGAACTACATAGAAATGCACTTAAAAAAACTGACACTACAACACCCTAGCAACATGGAACGACTTCTGCATGGACAAGAACCAGAGAATGCAAATTAAATCTAGTTAGGATTGAAAGAGAATACCAATAAACAGAGTAGCAATTACATTCAAAATGAGAATGGCAAGAGAGATGGATGTCTGATGTCAAAATATTCAGATGAGGGAATATGGATGACTAACCTGAAGGGGGTATGTGTCCTGAGGCCTTAAGTGGGAGGCGTTAACCCTGCTTTTGAAGCTGTTTGTTTGAAGTCGAGCTTTAAGACTTAAAGATACCATTAGGAGGGTTCAGGTAGAGCTAAATCTCTTCTCCTACAGCACTGTATCCAGTCAATCTCTAATCACCAGAGAGGGATACCTATCAGACAGTGAAGGAAAGTCACATAAGCCTAAATATACTGTGATGTCTTTGTGTGCACTTGCTTTCTTTATTCCCTCTCACTGACATATTAACCTTCATATTTTGAGCCAGTTCTTCTCTCAAACTGAATTCTCAATTAGCCTTTGGCCTGCAAGCACACAAACAAAAAGCTGCAAATAATAAAGCTGTTGTTTGATTCAAAGTCTTACAACAAGGCAAAACGGCACTGTTATCCTTCAAAATATGAGAGAAGATGGTCTAACGATCACAACAGAGGTTTATTTGTAATTCGACTGCATTCATAACCCATATTTTAACATGGCAGACTCAAGGCCACCCATTAGTAATGACACAGCTGCATTGTTTTGTCTCATAAAGAGCTGTGTTTCTCCAAATATCTTTAACCCTGAACGGTGCAATACTAACTTAAATCTCAAGTGTGCCATGCAGACACTGCAATTACAGCAGATTTGATTAATGCAATGGGCATACAGATACACAAAGAGATGACTATCACTTTTCCGTGGGCAAGAAAACATGCTGAATCGCCTGATGCCATATCCAAGGAGCGCAGCACAATGATAAGAGCCAAAGGCACAAGAAAGATTTCAATGTAATTAATTCTGTGAGCCATATAGGCTCATTGGAAAAGTGTGTGCATACACAGTAAAATCGTCAGTGTTAATTAAGCAGTGTTACTCTCCGTTTACTCTTAAGGAGTTAACTTAACAACAAATAGTGAAAAATGCCCCTAGTGTTGGTGAAAATGATCAGTTAAATCTGCATTGTTAACTTTACTCTGTTAAGCTCCGCCCCTCAAGACCCGAAGACCAGAGCATAAGTTGTCTCGTCGCCATTTTCTTTTTGCCTTGCGCCAAAAGGTAAGCTCTTTTATTTAATTTGTTAAAACATAAGTTTAATATTTGAGGTTAATAATTGTGCGACTAATGAATAACTTGTAGTTATTTTAACTTGTGTAATTTGATTGGTTTTAACTCTGAAATATCGAATAGGCATTGAATAGGCAAAGTCAGTATGTGGAGAAATGTGCTTTTTCATCTCAATGTGGCAATGATATTTAAATTTGTCGGTAATCTTACTTAATTTGATTTTCAGCTGTATTTAGCTTTGGTATATCCGCTTAATTTGGCGTTTTAAACGTCAATTATGTAACGTCACAATGGGGCATACTTAAGATGACACATTTCTATGTATTGGACGGTCAAAATCTTATATAACTCTATATTTGCTACTGTTCAGCTCACGAAAGACTAAATGTTTCCAATGGCATTAATTTAGGTTCTGTGAAGATAAAATTAGTCGAACGCCGCCATTGCATGTTTATTGAAGCCACGTAGATGGCGCTGTGGATTAGCGTTAACTCGGCACAATGCTCCGCGACGAAGAAGCCAATAGGGCAGGCGAACGTCTCATTTAAAAACAGCGCGTCTTTGTTTTTCATTATTGTAACCTATGCAGTGATTACGGTACCACGAACAACTATTTTTACGTTTTTGTTATTAGACATACACAGTTAGTTGGCCTGATCCGAGCGGTACATGTAAGTGCTGGTACAAGTAAGTTAACGTTAACGCTGTTTAAAATGTTGCCTGTTTATTAGGAGTGACTGTTATTGGCATGACATGGCACATATTGCAGAACTAACATATTTATCTTTCTCCTTTTTTAAGTAACAAGCTTCTCAGTCAAATCAGTCCTGTCTTCATCCTTTGACTCCAGTGACTCGCAGGACACACTCATTATTGAAGGAAGGTCTTCCAGTAAAGGAATGAGACTAGATGATGGAGCTAAAAGGTGGGCAATAAGTTATTATTTATGCATTTGGGGGACTGTTAAACTCATAAATCTACTTAAAACACAACATTAATTTGATCTTTATAAGGTAAAAGTATATAAAATTAAGTATTGTTTGAAGTAGTATTTTTTATTGTTTATATACCATATTTATGTTTTTGCTTTGCTTTTTTTATTATTATTATTAAGCTGGTCTGATCGATTCTCGATGAAAAAAGAAAAACTGTCAATATTCTGACAGCTGACATTAAAGAAAAGAATAGTATATTTCATATAAATAACTGTATATATGATAACGATATGATATACAGTATATATATAATTTTTTTATATATATATATATTTTTTTTTTTTTGCAGTACATCACCACCAAGGAAGGTGAATGAAAACTGTGCCAGAGGAATTGTGCTTTGTTCCTGTACCTTCTTCAAAAATGGCTACGTAAGTATCACACTGTTTTTGTTTTAGTTTTAATGCATTGTTGACAATTTTTAAATGTTTTGATCACATGCCATAATACAGGTGGTGTATTTTTCTCTTGGATTTTAAAATACTTTTTCTGTATTTTTGTCTTAGAAGCACCGGAATCATAACTATACAGAGAGGCATTTCTAAAGAACGAGAATATATAATTTGAAGGTACAAAATGAAAAAGAGAATCTCATTGTGCCACTTTTCACAGCAGTTTTGTAGCTACTGAGTTGGCATTAACTGTGACTAAGGATTAACTTCATATAGCATTCTTTTAAGCAGGTGTTGATGATCTTAAAATGCTTTGTTGTTTGTGTCTTGTCAAGGCCAGAAGAGACCAGAAGGTGTCTACGTCTCAAGTAGGGATATCTTCTAGAAGGTATGTTTTTAATTATTTTTTTGTTATTATTTTTGTAGTTTTTTTCAATTTTAATATCAGTGATAGTCCTCTGCAATTTGCTTGGTTTTTTCAGAGTGGAACAAGCATTGAGGAGCATATTCAAGACATCGCTGGAAGTGCTCAGCCCTGTCTCCTGGCTCTGGGAAGAATTATTCATTTACCAGTTTTGATCAGCATGCCATTCCATGCAAGTCAGTCTCTTCTCTTGATGCCTTTGATGAACTTTAATGGGGTTAATTTACCCAAAAATTAAATTGTCATCATTTACTCACCCTCATGTCGTTCCAAACCTGTAAGACTTTAGTTCATCTTCAAAAACAATAAAGATATTTTAATAAAATCTGAGAGATTTCTGTCCTTACATTGAGAGTCCCGCAACTAGCACATTCAAGGCCCAGAAAGGTAGTAATGACATCATTAAAGTAATCCATGTGACTCCACTGTTTAACTTCAATTTTATGCATGCATTCACAATATGTCTGCTTTAATTTCAAACAAAACACTCATCTGTTGTCGTGCTCTCGTGTTACGCTTGTCAGAGATTAATATTTTCATAAAGTGGTAACTTTTTTTTTTTCTTTTTTCTTCTTGCAACAAAGCACTCGTGTTGCTTAATAAAACTGAAGTGAAATCACCAGAGTCTCACAGGTTAATTTAATGATGTCTTTAAGACCTTTCTGGCCTTGAAAGTTGTAGTTATAGCTGTCAATGAAAGGATGGAAGTCTGCCAGATTTCATTACAAATATCTTCATTTGTGTTCGAAAATGAACAAAAGTCTTATAGGTTTGGAATGAGAATGAGGGTGAGTAATTAATGAGAATTCTAATTTTTGGTTAACAAACTTCTTAAGGCACACTTTGCTTTTGGCACCACTTATAACACTATTCTAAACAAGATGTACACTTTCATTCAGACCACTGTGTTCAACAAAGATGTTGGCAAAGTGAAGATCCTTGTACTGCTGAGGTTAGAGCAAGGCTGCTTAGCTAGGTGGTTCAACAGCTTCTGTGAATATAGTGATGTATTGTCATTTCATGCAGACGTGATGTTTTTTGTGCATGAAATTGTGTATGTTTCTTGAGCCTGACAGCATTGTAATAAATGTTTTAAATCTGACGTCGTTGATCTTGTTTTCTGTTCTGTTTTTAAACACCAAATGGGATTTAAAATTAGAGAATTTTTCACTATTATAAATGTAAATGAACTCTACATAAGTGAAATATTAACACAAATTAGAGTAAATTTTCCTGCAGAGTTAAATTTGTGGTAACACAGAACAGAGTTAATTTCCCCTAGTGTTAAACTCTGGTAACACTATTCAGTGTTGAGCAGTGTTATTTTTTACTCAAAATAGAGTTAATTTAACTCTGAAAATGTAACACTATGACGAGAGTCAATTTATCACCAATTCTGAGTGGGACCAATACACTCGGCCGAGTGTTAAATTTAACTCTTATAGAGTTCATTTAACACTGCAAAATTTACTGTGCATACATACTATTTGCTGCAGTTTTCAGCTGAAATGAACACTAGTGGCAGTAAAACACCAACAACTTTTATTACTTTTCACGCAAAATATGATTACGGGGGAGATTATCAGGCATGTGGTACCCTGCATAATATTATGTTACACCTTAAAACATTTTTACTATATTGCATGAATTGTAAACAAATACATGTTGACATTTGCATCATATAACAAACTCCATATGTGTGGCTTTTCTAATGTAGTAAACTTGCTCAGTAGCTCACCTGGTACAGCACTGCACTTGCGATGCATAGTGCTCAGCTACGAATCCTGTGAAACACAGGCTCAATAAAATAGCTAAAAGACTTGCTAAAGTGGCATGGTTGCTTCAATCAATGCATTTTTATCTTTTGTTAACACTATCAGTTAGGTTTAGAGTATGTTTTAGTGTAGGTGGTACGTTAGTTTCGGTTTAGGGTAGGTTTTAGTGTAGGTGGTTCGTAATTTTTAAATGTGATAGAGCACCAGACAGTTCATACAATAACCAATGTAATAAAACATTGCCATATGAACGTTCATCTGGTTTGGATAAAACTGAGTGCTCTTTTAGTGCCACTCACTAGACAGTTCACTTTTAGTGTTGCAAAATTTGCAAGAAGGTGCGTAATATCATTTTGCAAGAATGGCATGCTTTTCCATTTAGTTCTGAAAGAAAAAGAATTATCAGTATTATGGTTATATGGTTTATAACTCATATACTGTACTAAAAAGTGTGACTGTAAATGTCGGGCTTCACTGTGCAGAATGACAGCTATGTGTCAAAGCAAAGGTTCGGCGGTCATACTAAAGAGCTTTTCCATTCAGAAGAGCGGAGCTGACCTTTAGAAGCATTGAACCTAATTCACACTCTCTGGCTCTCTCCGCCACATATGGCACATCAGCTGAAAGCACATTAGAGTGCATTAATTTACCTGACAGAGAAACAAACATAGAATTAAAGAGGAAGAGAATGAGAGTGGAAGGTGGAAATGACCTTTGGAGGCATCTGACTTAGACAGGGAAAACATACCTGTTTAAACACGCCCACTGCACACTGTAATTACGTATGACCCTCTCTCGCCAGTCGAATATGAGTAAAGTAAGAGTGAGCGAGGATGGCTAGAGTCATTCCACATGGTTTAGAGCATACATTCCTATGGGGACAGGAAATAGGGTCACTGTTAGTGAATAAAACAAAAAGGAACAGGTTAATATACCAAAAGACAACTTTATACTTGAGAACAAATTCTGGTACATGCATTATTCCTTTATTTTTGTTTCCACGTTTTGTTTCCACGTTTCTTCTTTTGTTTTTACTGCCATTTTCTGTATTCTTCAACTAGTTTTTGAAAGCAATGGCCCATCTGTGAGTGTTGCCATCCAGTGGGCCGACCATATTGTGAAGACACATGCAAACGTGCACGCTTATGAAAATTGAGATGCACATATACAATCTGCACAGCCCCTACTGATGACTAAATTAGCAGCAAATCGAAAACCAAACATATTTTGCTGGACCTCTTTTTCTGTTCAATAATGTTTCACTTGGATTTACCTCATAATACAGAAGAAAAGACACTTTATGTCTCTACTTTTGTTACATCATGACTTTGAGAATTTAAGCAATACCATTAAAGTATGACTTTTTGGTGCATCAAATATCCTGCACTGTTAGCTGTAAAGCCCGATTTTTGTTAGCTGCTAATAATGTGTTTCCTTTCATATGTTTCATCTAAGTCATTTTATTTACTTACTTTTTGACTATAAATAACATTCAATGGGCTTTATTTCTGAAAGCAATACAACTGCATGTATAATTGATACATTTCCTATATTGCTTCTGTTCATTTTCTTTCAGCAGTGCTGTTAATGGGAAAAAAAGAAAGCGGAAAGAAAGATTTATTGGATTAGACGTAAAAAGAGCTGGAGTGAAGATTCATAATAGAGCAGAAGTGAATGGATGGGATTTTCAGTCTCTCTTGCTCTGTGACAGTGGCTCAGCATCACTTATAGTGTGGCTGCAGTTATAACCAGATTAGGTAAGAGATTATGCCTGGGTCATGGGAAAGTCGCCACGTGGAGGTCTGAGTCCAAGCAGTAGCCCACTGAAGTAAAAATGAGCTGACTCTCTAAAACACAACGACCTTCAATACTTCTTTCTCCAGCCAGTCTCGCTCCACAGGATTTGTTTGGGCTTCAAAAAAACAACAACAATACACCAGGGGCCTGTACCATGATGGTACCAACAAATTCAGAGTTATAGGATAAGTTTTGAGTTGACAAAACCAAACCACTCCAATCTGGCTTTGCTGGTACCATGAAGCTGATCATCAACTTTCTCTGTCAACTCAGGCTTGATCCTGAGTTAATGGAGCGCGTGCACATGAATGTGTGACATCAGCGGCGAACAGCCAATCACAACACAGAGCAAGTGTGACTCACTTCTCGCGAGAGAGCCAGCGAGATTCAAAACTATTTTGTTAAAGGTTAAGAGATTAAAGAATATGAGGAATTTAAACACATTTCCACTGAAGTACTTGTCCATGAAAGAGGACAAATAAAGGGAATTATCTTGCTCTATCAGTGCAGTCACAAGTGAAACTTGTGAAGTTTGTTTATATAGTTGATAATATATAGTGATAGAGACTCAAACATGTAAGGTAACATGTAGCCATTTTTAAAGTGTTGTCTATTGATTCTACCACTTATTTATATTACATAATCTGTATATATTAATATTAATTTAAAACAAATGCTTTAAAATGTTAAACTAAAAGTGCTTGTGTGTAATGGAGTAATAATAATATAAATCATATTATAATTATATAAATCATATGCAAATTGTAATTATCATTAAAGCCAGACAATTTTGTTGGAATTTTTTTTTTTAAAGGTACTTCATAGTGACCTTTCATTTGTAGGAAGAGAGACTGGGGGAGTGACTTTTTTGTGTCAGACATGTGTCACTTTGCTCACATCTGATTGGTCCAATTTCAGTTTGAGTAACTCGAACATAACCTGCCCCGGACAGGAGCTGTGCAGTGTAAGTTACTATAGCAATGAACGCAGCTAAAAGCCAAGCCACTTTCTTGGTACCTAAAACCCAGGATTGATGCAAACTAAACTGAAACTTACCTGGCTAGCCAGCTAAACCGGCTTCAAGTACAGGCCCCAGAACAACACTTCGTTTCAAACAACACAAGTGCCAAGTAAATTGAGAGCTTGCGCTTCAGATTCTCATCCAAAAAAATAAAGGATTATTACAGTGAATTGGCACCCATGACATCTATGTAAATCACAAAATAATTCTAGAAATCGGGATAATTTAGGCCAGAAAGTACTTTTAGAATTTAAGCACAATACAAGACACACAAAGATGCATCACTCCAAGTTTCACATATTGACAAGAAAGATGAGAGCCAATGACATTTGATGATGTCACTGACATCAAATAGCTCAATTGCTTCTGTTCCAACTCACTGTATATGAAAAAATAAACATTATTTAATACAATAAAATAAAAATAAATTAATATAAATTTAAAAATAATATTAATATACAATTATAATAACCAGAATTGTGTAATTTAATTGATACAATTATTTTTAAATTATTTAGAATGAAAATGAATAATGATTTTAAAATGAAATAAAATTTTAAAATAAAATGTATAATTTCCACATACAACAAATGTTCACTGTATTTATGGATTTTTTTATTTACTACTATTTTTACTTTTATTTTTTGGTGCATATAATTCACCAGAAAGTTCTAAAATAATATTTTAGTATTTTATACTATTTGAGTATATATTATTATTTTTTACATTTTTCATTTTTTATATATTTAGTGTAAATTTATTTTTATTTCAGGTTTAGTTTTAATAATTGTAGTACTGTACTTCAACTTCAACTTATTTTATTTCAGCTTGCCAAAGTGATATTTCAAATTTTTTTGTAAGTTAATTTTTGCAGCATTATCTTTTTGTCACCTGTGAAATATTTCTATACAGGTAGTTGCAGCTTGCATCGCTTTTGTAACGTCAGTTTGGAACGAACAGTAAATTATGACATTTTTCATTTTTGGGGGCAAACTATCCCTTCAATTTGCTGGAGAGTTTTTTTTAAGTACACTACCTCAGCTATTCAGCAATGGAGAAAGCACATTAATAACAGATATAGTTTAGATAATACTTGAGTTACTGTTGAGAGTGCAGTTCTTGCAGGAGGTTATGGCAGCCTCTTTAGACCAACTCATTCATTTCTCTTGCTTGCTTTTTCTCGGCTCTCTCCACATAACAGACACAATTACGGAGCTGTTCAGCAGCAGAACTCTGCTCTGTCGCATAAAATTTCATTACCTGCATACTAAGTATTAAGAGCTGCTAGATGATTGCTGTTCTCCCCGCTGAATCAGGCCTGCCAGGCTGGAACCAAATAAATAATAGTAGCTTTTCCCAATAGGGCCCTAATTAAATTGGCAGAGAATGCAGGATTACTCGCCATATCTTTTCACTGCTACAAAACCAATGCAAGCCACAACTCTCAGGTCACTGTGACCCTGTCTATTTGACCAAGTTCATGTGGTGAGGTCTAAGCAATATCTGCCCTCATACTTCACAAAAAAAGGGAGATATGATGTCCAGACCTATCAGCTTTATTTGTTCACAGATGGAGAAAAACCAGGCCAACCAGTCAGCCTCTCTCTTTTACTCTCTCTCTTTCTCTCTCTGTCCTTCTGTCTCCTACCAATCCATCAAGAGAATGAGGAATATTTGTGGCCATTGTCAGCTGGATAATCAGGGGATATTTATGATCAGTGAAGGGGGGAGAGATGGAGAGGCGGCAATTTATCAACTGGATCTTTCTCTCAGTATAAACCACCCACACAGACTCTCTACATACACTCACTCCCAGAAAGGGCAGATCCTGGCCCTTCTTTTTAATTAGTCATCTTATACAGAAAGAATCCAGAGACGTTTGCATCAGACGGGCCGAGCGTTCAATGAAAATGAAATACAGCTGCACACTTGAGAGCAGCCAGGCGGGTAGATGAGGTAGTCAAAATTATAAAAAGCAAACTAAATTCACCGCTGAACTCCAGGATTATTCACTTGTGATTGATTAGGAAATGTTTAATTGCACACATTTTGCCACATGCATGAACGCCTCGATCTCATCAAATTTACGGTCTCACACAGCAATGAGAATGTGAAATATTAGGAATCTTGTTGCTGCTCGCTTATAATGAAACACACTGCAGACAGCTTTAGTGTCAAATGAATGATTAATAAAACCTGATATTGACACAATTTTATTTATAGTTATTAGCAAATAACAGCTCTTTCAGTCCTGCTGTCTCACTCTCTTCCTTTCCATTCCCACTCTTGCACGTATGATGTGTAAATAATCCATAATGTAAAGCAACGAATGTAATACATAATGTGCCATAATGTAAAGCAACGAATTGAAGATTAACATGACAAAAATCTACTGTAGGTGGAAATAACATGATGGATGTTATTCTTACCGATGCTGAAATGAAGTGTGACATTGCAAAGCAATTTTATCTGACATTTTTTCTTGAAATGAATGATTAAATTATGCAGTAACATCATTAAATTTTGGAGTAGACAGAGCAGATTTATTCCTGACATTTCTACAATACATTCATTATCTTACTGTATAAGCGCTGTAGTAACTACAATGCTTAAGTGTCAGGTAAATTAATACATAAAAATATAAATGCAAAATGATAAGAATTTAAAAATTCATCTACACTATCAAAATGTTGCCTATGTTGTTTTTTATTTGAAAATTAAAATTGACACATACAGTAAAGTGTACTCTATTTAAGTGTTCTGAAATCCAAATCTAACAGAAATTATCCAAAAATAAGGTAAAACTTCTCAATAATTATTTAAAGACTTGGGAATATATATATATATATATATATATATATAAAATTACTATGCATAAAAATAAAAATTAAATGGATTTATAAAAATGTCTTGTTAATTATTATTATATTAGAAAACAGCTAAATCGTGTATGATAATATGGACTATAGTTGCTACAGTAGGATTAGTCAGTACTTTTTTTTAGCAAAGTGACAAAATGGTGCATTAAATTAAAAATACAAATCTCAACATCACTGTGTTCTTTTATTACATTGAGGTTTTTTTAATGCAAGCAAACGTCCTGTGTGTACATCCCCTGGCCCCAACACATCATTTGTCCATTAAATAAACTTACTGCAGACAGATCTGCAAAGCCCTGCTGCTAAATCTCATGAGCAAATACAAACATATGAAAATTGAGATGAGGGGTTGTAGAGGAGCTGTCCTTGTCACCTGGAAAATGAGGGATGAGTCTTCTCATTTGCATAAATGAAAACAGGGACAATGGCTCTTCTGAAGACTCTCCACATCAATCAACACACACGCTTTTGTCTCACCTATTGTCAGGGTGCTGTCAGCTCGGGCCGCGGCACGCTAAATGTGAGCAGCCGGTCTGCAGTCTGCTATTTGCATACGAGTTATTGCTATTCTGCGACTCCAGAACAGATTATAAATAATTCGGTGTAGTCTGTAAGGGCACGTGGATCAGAAGATGTTTAACCAAAAGGAGTCCTGTGGTCTCATTCATTATGGAAATTAAAGGCTAAATTCAGACGCGGAAAGGCTAATGAACGAACTCTGACATCCCTTGACATGACTTTTAAAACTAGTGCAGTTTGTGTGACTCACAGCTAGACGAGAGAGCTGAGAAGCAATGCTAGAGGAATAAAGAATGTACTCTCCTTTTTATTTTCTTTCTCTGGGTGTTTTTACACTTGGTTTGATTCAGGGGTCTGAGGGTTGTTTGCATATATTTTTGACATATATTAACGCTTCAAACTAACTGAACTGAGACTCGGGTGGTGCGGTTTGAATGTAAAATGCCTACTGAGCAAAATGCTCCAGATTCACTTTATTTTCATGCTTGCATTGTGCTAATAAATTCTGGCCTTTATAAATTACTATACTGATGACACATATGAAATATTACTTTAACAAAATCAGCTGCTGCTTTACATTTTAAATTAAGTCACTTCAACTTAAATTATATTGACCCTCATGGGCTGCTCATGTGTTGGTCAAAAATGACAGACACTGGGTTAAATGTGTAGGAGGGGTGATTGGGGGAGCTGGGTTGGGTGACAGACACCAGCTACTTGCTCTCCTGGTGTCGGTGCAACTCTATCATTCTGGGCCAAAGAGAGTGGAAGCAGCAGGCGGCTTATTGCTGAGTAAAATTCAATAGGGGCATAATGATGTCTCACAGCTACAGCCAGAGGTGGGCTGATAATAACTGCTGCTGGAAACGTGCATCATCATTCTCTTCACGGCAGAGAGGGGATCTTTCTCTCTCCGCTTCACTCGTTTCCTTTTCAGCAAAGAGAGTGATATGCCAATCACGGTCCTAGTAGGAGCCCAGTCATCACACGGCGCAGCTCCGCAATTAAACATGACTCATACTCTCGAAAAACGACTGCCCGCACCGATATGGAGAAATAAACACACTCATTATACAGTTCATTAATCAGTGAATTAGCGACCGTGGATCAGAGATGAAGAACACACAGAACAGGTTGGGTTAACTTCTCTGAAAGTAAGTGTTATTGCACCCTCTCTCCTCTAATGAAGTCGAGTCCATCGCGACGGACTCTGTTGAGATCCTTGAAGTGCATGCACACTGACAGCAATTTGCAGACCGAGTTCTAGCTTGAGAATCAACAGCAATCGGTGGCAATTGGACAAAGCAGAAAGAGTTCAACTACTGTACTTGTACTCAGTTATAGGCTATCATATTATTCCAAAATAATTAAACACACATGTATAAAACAAATGTGACTAAACACAATTAATTTGAATGTAGAACTAATAAATAAAAACATACAAAAAATACAAATGTCTCTGAGTATATATATATATATATATATATATATATATATATATATATATATATATATATACACAACCCCAAATCAGAAAAAGTTGGGACAGTATGGAAAACGCAAATAAAAAAAGAAAGTAGTGATTTCTAAATTTACTTTGACTTGCATTTCATTGCAGACAATATGAACACAAAATATTTCATGTTTTGTCTGGTCAACTTCATGTCATTTGTAAATATACATCCTTTCCTGTCATTCAGATAACACATTCCAAAAAAAGTTGGGACAGGAGCAATTTACTAGTAATGAGGTAAATTGGTTAAATAAATGCGTTTTGAAACAGTTGATGTCAACAGGTGATTGTAATTATGATTTGGTACAAAAGCAGCATCCAAGAAAAGTCCTTTAGGAGCAAAGATGGGCCGAGGATCGCCAGTTTGCCAACAAATACGTGAGAAAATTATTGAAATGTTTAAAAACAATGTTCCTCAAAGAAAGATAGGAAGAATTTGGATATTTCACCTTCAACAGTGCATAACATAATAAAAGATTCAAGGAATCTGGAGGAATTTCAGTGCGTAAAGGACAAGGGCGCAAGCCTAAGCTGAACAACCGTGATCTCCGATCCCTCAGGCGGCACTGCATCGAGAATCGTCATTCATCTATAAGCGATATCACCACATCAGGACTACTTTGGCAAACCTTTGTCAATACCACAATACGTAGTTATCCACAAATAGTTAAAACTGTGCTGTGCCAAAAGGAAGCCCTATAACACAGCGCCGTCGACTTTTCTGGGCTCGGACATCTGGGATGGACCATCACACACACAGATGAACAGTATTTCAGGTATTTTTTGGGAGGAATGGACGCCGTGTGCTCCGGACAAAGAAGAAAAGGATCATCCAGACTGTTACCAGCAACAATATATGGTATAGTGCCCTTGGCAAATATATGATGGCACCATAACTGAAAAGTACATAGAGATTTTGGAGCACATGCTGCCTTCAAGAAGACATCTTTTCCAGGGACGTCCATGCATATTTCAACAAGACAATGCAAAACCACATTCTGCACACATTTTTTACGGGTAAATTGAGATTTGCATAAGCTTTGCACATTAAAAGCGTCTGCTAAATGCATAAATGTAAATGTTGTTATGATAGGACAATATTTGGCGCGAGATACAACTATTTGAAAATCTGGAATCTGAGGGTGCTTTTAAGTGTTGTGAAAAAATGGCAACACAAATATTGAGAAAATCACCATGAAGTTTAAAGTTGTCCAAATGAAGAAATCACTACTTTCTTTTTTTACTTCTTAGCAATGTATATTGCTAATCAAAAATTAAGTTTTGATATATTTACAGTAGGAAATTTACAAAATATCTTCATGGAACATGATCTTTACTTATGTCCTAATGATTTTTGGCATAAAAGAAAAATCTATAATTTTGACCCATACAATGTATTTTTGGCTATTGCTACAAATATACCCCAGTGACTTAAGACTGGTTTTGTGATACAGGGTCACACACACACACACACACACACACACACACACACACACACACACACACACACACACACACACACACACACACACACACACACACACACACACACACACACATATATAGTGCTGTGAAAAGGTTTTTGCCCCCTCCTGTTTTTTTTTGTTTTTGTTTGTTTTTACAATTTTTGCATATTTGTCACACTTAAAAATTCAGATCATCAAACAAATCTTAATATTACACAAAGATAATGCAAGTAAATACAAAATGCAGTTTTTAAATGATGATTTAATTTATTAAGGGAAAAAAGCTGTCCAAACCTACCTGGCCCTACGTGAAAAATTAAATGCCCCCTCCTGTTAAATCATGAAAGAACTGATTAACCACATTATTTTAGAAACCTGAGTTAAATTTCACTAGCCAAACCCAAGCCTGATTACTGCCAGACCTGTTGAATCAAGAAATCACTTAAATGGAACCTGTCTGACAAAGTGAAGCATGCTTAAAGAGCAACATGCCACGATCTAAAGAAATTCTGGAAAGGGTTATAAAGCCAATTTCTAAGGCTTTGTGACTCCAGCGAACCACATGGTCAGAGCCATTAGCCACAAATGGAGAAAACTTGTAACAGTGGTGAACCTTCCCAGGAGTGGTTGGCCTACCAAAATTACTCCAAGAGTGCAACAACGACTCATCCAGGAGGTCATAAAAGAACCCAGAACAACATCTAAAGAACTGCAGGCCTCACTTGCCTCAATTAAGGTCAGTGTTCATGATTCAACAATAAGAAAGAGACTGGGCAAAAACAGCATCCATGGGAGAATTCCAAGGCAAAAGCCATTGCTGACCAAAAAGAACACAAAGGCTCGTTTGCCAAAAAAATATCTTGATTATCCCCAAGACTTTTGGGCAAATATTCTGTGGACCGATGAGACAAAAGTTTAACTTTTTGGAAGGTGTGTATCCCGTTACATCTGGCGTAAACCAACACAGCATTTCATAAAAAGAACATCATACCAACAGTCAAATATGGTGGTGGTAGTGTGATGTCTGGGGCTGCTTTGCAGCTTCAGGAACTGGATGACTTGCCATAATTGATGGAACCATGAATTCTGCACTCTATCAGAAAATCCTGAAGGAGAATGTCCCGCTGTCAGTTTGTGACCTCAAGCTCAAGCGCACATGGATTCTGCAGCAGGACAATGATATCAAACACACCAGCAAGTCCACCTCTGAATGGCTCAAGAAAAACAAAATTAAGGTTTTGGAGTGGCCAAGTCAAAGTCCAGACGTAAATCCAATTGTGATGCTGTGGCATGACCTTAAACAGTCCACTCATGCTCGAAAACCCTCCAATGTGGCTGAATTAAAACAATTCTGCAAAGACGAGTTGGCCAAAATTCCTCCACAGCGCTGCACAACCAGTTATTAACAGCAATTACTTTTTCACTCATTGCTAGTCATCACAAACGCTGACAAATATTAAAAAAACAGGAAGGGGGCAAAAGCTGTGTGTGTGTGTGTGTGTGTGTGTGTGTAAGTGTGTATATATATATATATATATATATAGTTAGTTGTTGCTGCAACAGGGAATGGCCCAACCAGTTATTACGGAATTTAGTTTGGGGGTCATTACACTTAAATCAAATCGCAATTACTTTTTCACGAATCCTAGTGGAGCAGACGCGCGGCCACGCGTGGCACTCGCGGTGGTTTGGACATAAATACAGAACAATATCTCCAAAACTGATTTCTTCACCATTTTATAATTTAATTTGAGTAAAACTACTCATAAATACACACAGAACTTTAAAATTCACCCGTTATTTCAAAATTGTGCCAGAAATGCTATATTACATTTAGAATGTATTTACTCGGTAAAATAATTTTTAAGAAATAATCACAAAATATTTTAATTTTAATTATCTTTGTGTTTAATTTTCATTAATTAATAAATTAATCAATTTATTTGATGATTTGAATTTCTGAGGGGGGAAAAAACATTTAATTCAGTAAGAATAGATAAAAAGTTTGCATGCATTCAAATAATTAGACACAAATACATGTAACAATAAAATAAAAAACAATAAAACATAAGTTGAGAAAAAAATTAAACAAACGGCCCTAAAATGTCATTTTTTGTTAACTTTTAATAAATTAATGTTAAATTGTATAAGGATTTTAATTAAAACAAAAACGGAAGGAGTCCAGAAAAATTAAAACGGAATCCAAAAAAAAAAACAGAATTTAGAAAAAAATAAAACGGAATTTGGGAAAAAATAAAACGGATTTCATAGGGCCCTATATAATGTACTGTATGTATATACTGTATAATTAAAATTATTAATAAAAATTAAAAATACTTCACACAAATCTACAGTAAAGCCCCTGTACAGATGCAGTGCCTAAGAATCAAGTTGACTAGCTAATATTGTCAAGTCATCAGCGTGAAAGTACCTTTAGAGTTTCAGAAACAGACCATAACCCATCCTTCTAGCCAGCTGTAACTGATATGATACTGAGGTGCTTGCAATTTTATGATTTTTTTTAAAAAGACAATGATCTGAGCTCTCTTGTGGAATCATACTGGACCGTTTCTGTGAGGGTGACTACTTTTGGCATAAAAACCAGCCTTCCACTCTGAGTGTGTGGTCTATTCATCTCTGACAGACTAGATGTGTCCCCGTGTCTGCCGGTAAAGAGACATCTTTCTACCACCATCTATCAGTCTAATGGATATTACTGACACCAGGACAAGGTGGACAGGAAAAGAGACACTTCATCTTCAGAGATCGAGAGAGAGAAGAAAAAAAGAGACATCTTTGCAGGATACCACCAAATCTCATTCGCAGCGAGCCCCGGAGGTGTGACAAATCCCACACCAGATAATTTCATGATTACCTTTTCTCTTCAAAAGAAGTCGATGGCTGTGAAGAGCTTGAAGAGCTGCAAATGTTTACAGAATCAATGAAAGTGAACTCAGACTGAGACATACTGTAGACAGGTAGAACCACAAGAGAACCTCATTTGCAGTAAGACGCCTCAGAGATCACACAGAATAAGACATATTTCCCTTCCTACCTATTCCTCCCCTCCCCTCTCTCACGTCCTCTTTTTCATACTCAGGCCGCGATGACTGAGGATAGAGCTCTAATGATGCTGCATCTGCTGCCACATTAATGAAATCCCCTGGGGTTTGTTCACCGGCCAATCAGTATTTTTACCGATGCACCACTTATCCCAGCTCCATCCCAGACAATGGAGAGTCAATGAAGGGCAGGGGGCATCGGATGAACTTGATGCTGACCAGCGTGCTGTTTGGAGGGGAGTGAGGTATCAATGGTCTTGTGTCTAAAGGCCACTGTGCCATTAGAGAGGACGATGCTGTCGCTAGTTATCCTCCTGCAAGAAATGGACAGAGAAGGACTGTGGGAGGACGGGGACTCGGGGTCAGACACTGAGGGGGTGGAAGACAGAAGAGCTCCGTGGCACTCAGATGTGATTAAATATAGTAAAACAGGAACATCATGACAGTATGGACGCGGTCAGACAGCTGTCAGACCATCTCTCCCTCTGCCATGTTTGAAGAAAAGAAGCAATAACACTTGAAATCAACAAAGAAGTGATTGCTAGTCCACTCTTGTGAAGTCACATATTTTCTATTGCATACAAATGTATTGTGTGTGTGTTTATCTACAGCGAGTTCATTTTTAAGAAGACTAATTTATGGTGCTTTCACACTGGAGCTTTTTTATGACATCGGACTCAGTATATAAACTTTTGTGAGAATAACATTTCCTGCCTAAACAAAAAGTCAAATGTTGTTTTGATCGGTGTTCCAACATGTCAAACAAAACCTTAGAATCGATTCACTCTTATAATTAGTCTTAATAATAACCAGCTAAGCATTTGATTTTTTTTTTTTGAATATAATTCAATTGATTTCAACAAAACTCTGTTGTGAACATGTATCTTTGTATATTTTGTCACATGAACAACTAGTCAGTAAACAGACTCAAGTTTCCTCAACTAATATACATCATAAAGTCCACAGTTAATTTTGCATCAGACTTATCACTTATCCAAAAAAAAAGACTCAGTTCATTGAGGGAGTCAATTTTTATATTAGCTGTGAATGATTCACTGAATGAGTGAATCAGATTCAAACCATTAATTCACAAGTGAGTTAATGAATCTTTTAGACTGATAAAAAATAATTGGCTCAAAAGAGTAATTTCTTCTCAAATTGGACATCAAATCATGTGAACAAAACACAACGTTTTTCCAAATGACTGTCGAAAATGTTCATTTTTTTGTCACATTTGCCACCATTTCAGTGGCCATCTAAAACCCTAAAAAATGCATGCAACAGTGAAGAAGTCATTACCTGGCTGCTCACTGTGGTTTGTGACATTGGTGATACAAACATACCATAAATCGGATGCAAAAATACAAAGTAAAACAACGTGGGATATGGGGTGAATCAAAGCAATCGTAAAAACAGCCTAAATATGGTAAAATAGAAACATAAATGTCAGAATATTTTACCTACAGACACAGTCATGAGCTTGTCGCTTTCCACTGTTTCATTTAATCACCAATATTTGAAGAAAATGAAAAACACTTGAAATGAACAAAGCAGTGATTGTGAAGACTCATGTACTCTCTGGCATACAAATGTACTTTATCGCTGTAACCAGCGAGAAAGCTTTTAAATGACAAGACACTTAATGAACTGATGAGAGCTATTCAAAAAGGAAATGCATGCATTCTACATAAAAACACATCCAAACACCCCGACACTTTGTATCTGATAGGGCTCCACGTTTCCTTACTGATTGCTTTGTATAGGCAGTAGTGGACAAGTGTTTTTATAAAAGCTTCAAGGTTAATTTTTATTTATCTTAATAAAAGAACAGAGCTAAGCAACACCAACCAAACTGTTTCATCATAAACCACATTTCATCAGCACCATGGAAACCAATTGCAACTATTTAAACAACACTTTAAGTGGCTGGGATGATATATTTTCCAGAGATTTCAGTGTCTTTTTCATGGTATAGTGATTTCTTCATACCAACTCCCACCACGCATAAACATCAGCACATAGCAAATTGTTCTAGTCCTAAAGTCAATTATTTTCTTTCTGTAATTTTGTTCAATTTTATGGTAATACACTCATCCAGACTGGACAGAACAGGAAAGGAAAAAAGATGAAAGCTCTAATGTGTGCTTGGGTCAAGTGCAGATTTTTCATTACAGCATGAAGTCAAAGAATAAGAGAATTAAAGTTAATTTTAAAATCTGATTTGAAAAAGACCAATATGAAGGGTCTACAGTTGAACATTTTCTCAGCACTGTCATCAAAATTACTTTCCAGCATTATGTTTGGACTTTTATTGAGTTTGTTGGATGATTTGTACTATTTGTATTTCCAATATACAGATAAGGTAAGCATACAAAAAATACTGAAGTTAATATGTGCTTTCCCTAAAGAGAACAGAATAATTGCATTCAAAATGGCACACACCATGGCAGCTACATTTGTTTGTTTACCGCCTCTTATTATCAAATATTATTGTCTATTTACAGAATTAAATAGTGTCACCAAAATTCTGCAATATTCCGGTAGCATGAACAAAGCAATGAGGGAAAGCTTTGTAGCTCATTACTGAAAGTGTGACTTAATAGAATGCGGCTCTTTCAGACGGCGGCAAAGCTTGGAAATTAAAAAGCCACTCATTTATCGATGTCTCGCCTAAAAAGCACAAGGAATCTCAACATAATGGGATAATGGCTCTGTAATTGAAGGATTTCATTGTTTATGAATATGTGGTTTTGCTGTCTTGACTACCTTTGATTTTACATTATACACTCAAGATGTTCAGAAATGTTCAATGAATTTAATGAAACTGAGGAGAACTTCCTTGTGATTAAATCAGGTTTTATAATTTGCTTGAACAGATTTGTTCCAGTCTTATTGTATGAACTTCAAATTAATTTAATTATGCCAACCAGATGCAGTGACAAGGAAAAAAACTGAGAGGGATTCAAATTTTGGCATCAGACCACATGGATTTCCTACACTCTTGTGTGCTGTGTGTGTGTGTGTGTGTGTGTGTGTGTGTGTGTGTGTGTGTGTACACACACACACACACACACATACATTTAGGGACCAATTCTTACTATTAACTAATTGATTATTAGAACGCATATTACTAGCATGGCTGTTTATTAGTACTTATAGGCCCGGTTTCATAGACAGGGTTTAGCCTAAGCCAGGATTAGGCCATAGTTCAATTAGGACATTTAAGTAATTTTTATAAACATGTCTTAGAAAAAAGCATAACTGGTGTGCATCTTAAGACAAAACAAAGGCACTGACATGTTTTAAGATCAGTCAGTGCAAGTTTCTTGCAGTTGAAACAGCTCAGATTTACATTTTAGTCTAGGACTAGGCTTAAGCCTGTTCTGTGAAACCAGGGGATAAAGTACATACCTAAACTTAACATCTATCGTACTTACTATTAACAACCAGCAAATTAGCAAATTAGGGGTTTATTGAGAAATAAGTCATAGTTAATAGTTAGTTGATAGTGAGAACTGATCCCTAAACTAAAGTGTGACCTTGACAAGGTTTTTTTTTTTTTTTGGCATACAACCAGAAATAAAAAATAGCCATATTTTAATTTGGAATACTAAATTAAATCGACTTCATTAAAAAATGATGCTCAAATCAATTAAAAAAGATTCACATAGTCCCACCACAAATGAATTAAGCACAGTTGAATTGTACAAATTTAATGAAATGAAATTAAGTTAAAAAATCATGTTGCATTTGCTCATTTTAACAGCAATAATATCCATTGTTATTGCTGTAAAATACACCAAAAATGGTTCTTTCTGAAAACTGCATCAAAAGCAGAAACACCAGCCACGGTCAATGGTGCTTCTACCAATGCCAGTCAGCCACACTATTTTTCTGTAATGGCACACTGCTGACCACCTTCCTCACTTCCCTCTTTCTCTCTCTCTCTCTTTGCCTCCTGGCAGAGATCACACCCTCAGTAATGAAAAACTCAGCCTGAATCTACCAGAGAGAAAGGGATAAAATCTTTGCATTTACTTGATACAGCCCCGGGCATCCCTCAAGCAGAAAAGCAATAATTCTGGCCTGCCATCAGAAACAAGGAGAAATAAGATCATATTTCCCCCCGGCGAATTCAAATACAGCATTGTATGGAACAAATTAACGAACTTAGCTTCTGCGTGTAATGTGCCAGACATCCTGTTGACTAACTAGGCATGGATTCCCTCACCACAAAAGACCCTGGGCATTATTCTGGAATGATTTTAATATGCAGATCTAATTGGGAAGGAGGGCTGGTTTGTTTATTAAAATGAAGATGGAGTCCAGCATAACCTATTTTTCTTATATTTCAGCACTTAAGTTACTTTCAGCACATACAAACACTTTCTTAAAAGAGGGGAAAACAGGTATTTCTTAATTAGCCCTCTATTTTTGGCTTGCATAGTTAGAAATGTAATTAACCTTATAAAATACACTCATAACATTTGGCTTTCCTGAGTTTCCCAGCTGCTCTCACACATTTAGATTAGCCCGAGCTCGCTCAAGCAGCACTGAGCACTCTGGTCCTTCATTGCAGTGTTCATGTTTGCACTCTTGATTCCCAGTATATAAAAGAACTCCCAGCATAAATCTAAAGACATAGTAAATGATTGTAGTACAATTTCAAACTGTAACTGATTTGAGGGCAATGTCCAGTTTGAAGAAGTTAATTTGGCTGCCATTGGTTTACACCCTCGAGCAGCTATGTTCAGTCATGCAAGAATGGGAAAGACACTGTTTACCAAACTTACGTTTCCATAACATGCCAAATAACCTATTCAGTCTGACAAAATGGTGCAATTTTGATGCTTTAGTACAGTGGTTCTAAAACCTCTCCATTAAGTACCCCAGCACTGCACATTTTGTATGTCTCCCTATATCTGAGGCTTTCCTGTAGCTCAAATGGTAGAGCATGGCGCTAGCAACGCCAAGATCATGGGTTCGACTCCCAGGGAAAGCAAGAGCTGGTCAAATGTAAAACTGTAACTTGAATGCAATGTAAGTCGCTTTGGATAAAAGCATGACAATGCATAAATGTAAATGTATATCTGACACACCCACTTCAGGTCTTGCAGTCTCCACTAATGAGCTGATGAGTTGAATCAGGTGTGATAGATGAGAGACATACAAAGGCTGCATCTGAAAACTTAGGCATCTGACTCACTGCCTTATGAGGCAATGACTTTGCATGCAGCGTTTTTGCAGGAAAGCACTTCACAAAACTGATTTCGGACAGGCTTCTGAGGCAGCGTAACGATTTAATGATCTACAACAAAATAGAACGAGTTTTGATGATGAATATTTAATTACTATAATACTAATTTCTCGCTAAAATAACATCAAAAGTGCAAAAAGTTAATCAGAAATATACATTTACACACAAGCTAACCACCAAACACAACTTTCAGACGCCATCTTTATTTTTTAGCTCAACTGTCACGGAATGGAACGCACAGGATTGTGGGATATCAAAGGCAGCGAAGGATATATCTATGCTGCCTTCAAAAATCGATCAGATGAAGGTATCTCATGAGACAGGAAGTGAAGCTAACTTTGGATTCGGACGTGCCTTAATGCCTTTCTGCCTTGGAATGTGTCCTCCGAAGGAAGCATTTTTCAGTTTTCGGATGCAGCCAAAATATGCTGGGCTGGGGGTACTCCAGGACAGGTTTGAGAACCACTGCTTTAGTACACATCATATTTCTTTCTCAGGTTCTCTCTAGAGAAGCAATAAAGTGACTTGACTCTATTAATTAAAAGGTGTTGATTTTCTTTTGCACAGCAGCAATAATGAGCGGAGGGTGTTATCTCCTCCATACTGCCTTTCCTGACATATATTGTTTAAAAGTTTACAGTACAGTTTAAAAGTTTGGTGTTTTCTATTTTAATATATTTTTAATTATATACTTTTCTATGTTGTTATATTTAAACTGTAATTAATACTTGTGATGGCAAAGTTAAATTTTCAGCAGTTCTTACACCATTCTTCAGTGTCACATGATCCTTCAGAAATCATTCTAATATGCTGATTTGGTGCTCAAGAAACATTTTTTATTATTATCAATGTTAAAAACAGCTTCTTTTTTGAAATAATAAATTATTTATTTTTTCAGGATTTTTTTTGATGAATAGAAAGTTCAAAATAACAGCATTTATTTGAAATAGAAATCATTTGTAACACCATAAATGTCTCTTTCGATCTATTTGACGCATACTTGCTGATTACTGACTCCAAAGGTTTGTCTCAGACTACATAAAATGTGTAGGAGCCCTATTTAAACACGGAAATACACTAAAAATATTCAAATTTTGAGAAAATTAAACCAACGAAACATTATGACATTAAATGAGAGAATATTTAACATGTTGCACTACTTATAGATCACTAATCAAATTCGTTTGATCGATCATGTTAAATCCTTATTGAATTTTGTAAAGAGAAAGATAAACATGTCTAATGCTCCCAACCTCTGCCTGTCTTTTCGCTTGGTCATCAGCGCTTCTCAGTGAAAAGCAAAAATATCTCTCGTCGGATCTGGCCTTTGCCTGCTGAGAAGCTGGCCATATGACAGAAATTAATTCCTTTAATTTGCTCTTCTCTGCTGACATGGAAGAAGAGAGCGGCATGAATCAAATCACAAAAGATCTGGACCTCACTCAATCTCCGTTTAAAGGCTTTAGCATCACAATTATTTATTGAAATGAAATAACACCAGATATGTGATGAAATGCCATGGTATTTGTGCTTACACAAAGAGATGTTCACAGTGTTATTGAGTTCGGACCAACAGCTCAAGTGTCCCTTGTGTCAGTGAGATGAAACTCACACAGGTATCTACCCTGTTGCCCAGACCGTCAGAAGCTGGATCACAGCTGGCATTCCAAATGTCAGTCACTATGAGAGATTTTCTCTGTAGGATATACAGAGAGTGACACATCCCATCAGAACAAGATGAAGGGAAAAAGTCAAAAGTTATTTTTTTTCTTCTTTAACCAGAAAACAATGTGCTAAGGATGTGGCAGAGTGCAAGAATGCGCATGTGTACATAAGGTGTTAAACTCCCTACAGCTCTTCCCTGGCCTCTAATTGCTTCACACATTGAACTTGTTTCTGTCAGAGGTAATTACACAGTCTGCTGAAGCCTATTAACAAAGATTCATTCATTCTATTAGGCCTGATTAACTAAGGCTGTTCACCATCATACATTTTAGATTTGACTCTTCAATCAATACAACTCTGATAAATCAATAAAAGTCCTTGCAGGGACTGGAGCAAAGAAAGGTCCTAAATAAGACATTCTTTAATATCTCAAATGCGTCTCCTAAATAACAGCAAGAGCATATTAACATTTTGCCGGAGTCTCTTACTTCTCAGATTTTGAGAAAAGTAGCTACATGCACTTTAACTTTAAATTATTTAACAGATATAGTAATCAATACAACAACAAAAAAAAGTCTGGAGTAAACATATATAGCATGTCTCATGAGTCTTTCTGAATGATTCATAAAAAGGACCTGCTCAAGAGAGTGATTTTATAGTAAATCAGACTACATTGATCGTGCTGTTTGTTTATGATTCACTAAAAAGAACTGGTTCAAAAGTTATCCTTTCCTCAATCAGACAGTGCTGTGTTTTACTGCAATAGACCTTTGGATTTTAAGAATCAATGTTGAGATTATTCAAATGATTATAATGGATATTTTTACCTTCCGGGGAGGTAATAGATATAGCCGTCTCAGAGTCTTCCTTCACGATAGAGGATATTTTTGCCTGTTCTTGCACAGGAGCTTGACGTGATATCTGTTTTTGTGGAATAAAATAGGGCCAAAGGTCCACAGAGGAAGCTTAAAAAGCCATGCTTCACTTACTCCTGTGAGCTGTCACTCAAAACAGGAGTTTATGAGTCAGAGTTCAGCCCTCCTCTCACTTGTGCGAACTGAAACGGCAGAAAATGTGAGGGTAGAAACCCAGCGACAACCTATTAATTTACCAGGAGTGAATCACAGTACTTGTAGAAGAAAACAAATCTGAGGTCTGAAGTGGAATAAGTGAACTGAACATCTGACATCCTCTTGAATTCTGAGAGGCCTACGGACATCCCTGAATAAAATGTTGACCCTCTGGTGGAGAATTATAATTTCAACAGATTGTAGCGCAGGTTCTCACGGTTGCCGCAGGCCTTCGCTAAAATCCCAGATAACGCTGAACCTGAAATGTATTGAGGGTCACAAATCCCTGTGAGCAACCTTGGGGACATGAAGCACCAGCTGAGGAAAGTGAATCACAGGTTACATGTGCTTCCCTGGGCGCCATCGCCCACGTCCTCCAGGAATAGCGCGACCTCAGAACAGCCTTATTCTCCTCAATATCAGATATTGAATCTTTCATGATTGGCTACATTTCAGCCATGAAGTGTCAAGAGCTCTCCCATGCTGGTATGATAGCAGTAATGAGAAAGAACAAGAGGTCTGGGAGGAGAGCAAATCCATCCTTGTGGAAAAGAGGAGGCAAAATGATCCCTGACTGATAGTGACCTGATCTTCACACCACTACAGGGAATTTAAATTCATCTGCTACCTCATTTAATGTGCTAAGCAAATTCATCAGTAATATTAAAGGGCAACTTGAGAAATAAAAACAGCTGTTACTTTGATAATGTGGGTGTTTGGTGTCTTTCTATAAATATCCAACTAAATTAACACGGAATGAAGGTTACAAATCACATGGCAGAATAAGCAAATAAGGGACATTTTGTTAAACATTGTCTCATTTAGCCAGCATATTTAGATGCTGGTGAATTACAGATGCAGGAGGTTTCACATTCAAAGCTCAAAGAGCACATTTCATTCCTCTTTGTATTGGTATGCAGCTGCTCAAGGTTAGTGGTGGGCTTCAGGTTGTAGCTCCAGCCCCCTCAAGGCCATCTTGGTGGGATGGCATACTGATTTCAGCAGATGCCCAATGGGAGTTCAGCTCTGGGTATCAACACTAACCTCCTGCTCCCGGCATCTCCATGGAAAACAAAGACTGTTCAACTAAAGGCGGTGACAAAATCATGATGTGATAAAACATTAGTGATCAAACATTGCTTACAAATTAGATCACTATTGAAAAGAAGGGTCATAATACTTGGTTCTATTTAATTGTATATGTTTAATTAAACAAGTGTAATATTTACCTGGAAGATGTAGAAAATGCACTGCAATGCAAAAAATGTGAGACTAATTAGTTCAGACATGTTATGAAAAATGTAGTTTAGACTTTATTTATGGCACATAATGGGCACCATCACAGGCTGAATATAAATCGAGTGCACTTTTCCATGTTGTTTCACAGCTTTGGTTAAAGTTGTGCTGAGACCAGCTTTTGCTGATTAGAATATGATAAAGGACATTTTCTTCAGAAAGGCAATTGTGAAAATGCAAATGTTAAATGATTTCTTATCAATGTGGCTAAAAAGCATGCAAAGGACTGCTAATATGGTTATATTGCTGTCTAATAACCTTAATTCCCTGCTGAATTTTGTAGTCAAATTGATGAGGATTTATTAAGTAATACAATGCAATGAATAGAAAATGCAAAAGCATTAATAATAATAATAATAATAATAATATATTTTTTAATATAACTAATAATAAATATTATTAATATTGTCTTAACACAATCAACTAAAATACAATTAAACTCAGTAAAACAATGTTCAACATCAACATAAAAATTCTAATTAATATAAATACAAATCAATCAGGTAATTCATCCTTTAAATTAGTTTTTGTTAATAAATTGTTATGAGATTATTTTTTTATGTTGACACTTTTTGTCAGTTATAATTATTTTATAAGTTATTTTTTAACCACCCAAACAATTTTTTTTAAATCAGACCTCTTGAAATGCTTCACAAACCATTTCAAGAGACCTATTTATTTTTATTGCATAACTTTGTTGAAAATGAACAGACATACCTGTCAGAAATAATGAATGTTCATGTCCTGAAATAAGAAAGAAATTACAATAATTTGTTTAATTAATGTCCTAATGGACCAACGAATAAGACCATGACATGTTCAATTTAAAATCTGTGACTGACTAATTAGCACAGCAGCAAAAGATGAAACTCAGGAGAGAGAGTAATGCAGATCCTCACCACATGCAAATATAAACTCATGCATGCCTTGTTCTCTTGATCTGCGCTCCTTCACCAAAGGCGAAGGATGCGACCCGTTGTGTCTCTCACCTGTCAAACACCACGGAAACACAACAACACATGCAAACTAGACTGATACCTGAATCCCTTTGATGCGCCGAAGGCTCAGTCTGACAGCGGATCCATTACCGTCTCATGGAGAGAGATGACAAAATACCCCAGATGAAGCTCAAGGCTTATTCTTTATGATTTATGAATGACACACAGCAGGACATCAAAGGATGGACATGCCACTCACTATAAGAGATCTGCTTGTATAGTTATCCCTTACTCACGGTAGGATATTTGTGACTATTTTGGAAAATATAATGTGAATCAGTCCTATTGAAAAACATATCTACCATCCAAGTACTCTGAATGTACCAATAAAGCAAACAAATAAAAGGCATAATCAAATTGTTTCCTTTTGACTACAACTACCGTAATGGAAAACTACAAAATATACACAAGTCAGGATACTCTGCAGACATCATAGCAATATCTCCAGTAAGATATAATCTGTGCAAGCAACAGACACACAAGTACAGCTCCTGTCTACTTGAAAAGGAAATGGCTAAAATCTTGTGCTTGGTAACATTGTTTCAGATTTTCAAATCTGGTATCATAAATTTAGCTTATTTTCCTCATATCATGCTAAAAACTGTATTTTTCAGGCCGACATATTGAGCATTTCCAGCATTTCATAACGTCTTGCTATCTTTTCCAACTTCATTTAATGCTAATCATTGCTCTTGAGGAAAAGTACCATATTAAAGTCTTAATATTAATCTTAATGTTATTCAAATCAGCCTGTCACAGACACATCTCTATGCACAAACTATTTAGATAATAAACACTTTAATAAATCAACAAATAATCTTCAATTAATTAATGAATTCCCCATTTTAATACCTTAAAATTTTCATGGTGAGGAAACGCATCAAGAAACCCACTCAATCAGACGAGGAAATAGCTCTTGAAACTTAATTTGTGTGTTATCGGAGTTTGAGAGGTTTATTTTCCACAACTCAGAAGACAAAGATGCCTACTGAAGTACACATTTTAACTATCCAGACCCTGTTAGGGAGACAAACACTCAACAATAGCTTGTTGTTTAAACATGTAATTAAATTTAAGAGTGAGCAGAGAAAGTGCAGAACAAATGGTGTAGATATGCATGGGAAAGCACTTAGACCAAGCACAAACACACACACACACACACAATTGTGAAGAACAGAAAAGGATTTGAGGTCAGTGGGCACTGATTCAACAGCGATAGCATATTCTATTAAGATAATATGCACGGATTGTGAGTAACAAGCATTGGTTTACAATAAACCTATTGTCATAGTTGGCACTGACACTACAATCATTGTTGCCACTTAATTTTTATGTTTTTGTATTCATAATGAACCCACAAAAACATACAAAAAGTTCTTATTACAGCTATTGGTTATTATTTTGGAGTTTTTTTGAGTGCATTTGCAGAGTTTTTGCAGAGACTCAAGCTATGTTAAGTTGATGCACTAAAATAAATAGGGAAATGGAAATAAATATATACTAAATCTCAACTACAAAAATGAAAAGATGAAACCTAAATAGTAATACTGAGAAAAAGCACAGCAAAATTACTGAAAAAAAAAAAACTTAAAATAGAAAAATAAAAGCCAATAAAAATAAATAAATAAATAAATAAAAACTATAGGCCTCCAAGAGTATATAAATATATTTTTGTCCATCTAACGAAAGCCAGTGGGGGCCAGTGTTATAACTTTCTATTTTTTGAAAGGGAAAATACATTTAAACAAATACAGTTTAAATTACCTTCTTTTATGTTCCACAGAAGAAATTCATTCAGTTTTGTAACAACATAAGAGTGAGTAAAAGATGGCATAATTTTCATTTTTGAGTGAACTATCGCTTTAAGGCACATCTGAATTCAACAGAGCCATTACATTCAAGTCTAAGATGCCTCCATTTGGTTGATTTGAAAGCACTATTCTGTATTCTTCACAACCTATAATACCCCACAATTCACTGTGAGCAATTCAGTGGTTGAAAGAAGAAAAATTACACTTTATATTTGTTAAAAGAAAGAACGAACGTACAATTCTATTTCTACAAAGACTATCAGTGTAACCATTACATATTTATCTAATGCTCACTTAAAATTTTGTAAAGGCACTGACTGACAGGGCGGCAAGGCAGCTGCCTTCTCTTTCGGATGCACCCATAGAAAAGTGACCCACTAAGGAGGAACTAAATACAGTCATGGACGAGTGGATAAGAAGGATTTTCAGATGGTCTTTGCACACAAACATCCACACACACACACAAACAAACACCACCAACCATATTCACGCGAACCAGCTGCAATCGCTGCTGCCAATCCGACATCAGTGGAAGAGAAGGCAGCAGACAGCTGTGAGATAAAGGCGGGATAACATCGGTACATCAGCACACAGCCTAGCAGCACTCTCTCAGCCCTGACAACAGCTAGTGACAGGCAGACGGGACGCAGAGAGGGAGACATACGCTCGATGGTGTATAACGCCGCTCTGACATCCTCTTAAATCTGCTTCGTGTTAGCGTCTGATTAGCAAAAACATGTCTACAACAGCGTGTCAGGATGAGAATAATTCCCACTGATGAGACTCGGCTACCAGGCTCAAACGCGCACAGACTTTGTCATAAGCAGCTCTCGAGCAAAGGCCTTTCTGGCAACCATGGGTTGAAAGGGGTATCTAGACTAATCCGCAGATTCGATGTCTAAAATCATCAGCCATTTGCTGTACATTCATTCCTATTCGGGATTCAATGAAGTCTAGATTCCTTTCACACAGGGGCGTAACTTCCTGACGAGACGGTTATCTCTGAGGCATGCCTATCTTTACAAAGCAGCTTTTGATGCTGCCTTTTTGCACCCCGGCGTGTTACTCTTTCACAAATGAGTGTTTTATTGTTGAATCCACACAAGATATTTCCCTGGAGCTATGGTTTCTTTTTTCTAAGTTGAACTTTAGTACGTTCAAACATATTCTTCAGTCAACTAGTTGCTCACTAATGGAAGTTTTTCTGTGCCATGACACTCGGTGCAAAATACGCTACTGAGCTCGGGGTTTTGTAACGTGTTATTTGTTAAAAATGGCCAAAAGTGTGCAGAAACATTGTTCCAATTATCACATTTGGCTCTTTCAACTGCCTAACAGGTGCATACAATCAAGCACACTGCCATGCAATCTCCTTACGCAAACATTTACTGTAGAATCCAGCACAATCAGCCTCTGTGAACAAAGTGAGAACCATATAGAAACACAAGGTTTGCAGAAGCTGAAATTAAAGAATTTATGGCTTGTAACATTTTGGTAAAGGCATTTATAATGTTACAAAAGATTTCTATTTCAAATAAATCCTGTTCTATCAAAGTATCCTGAAAATATCACAGTTTCAACTAAAACATTAAGCAGCACAACTGTTGCCAATACACCTAACATCGCTGTCTGATCCCAAAGATGCTTGCATCTGAACAGAAGCAAATCCCAGCACATGTTCCAACATCTAGTAGAAAGCCTTCAAAAAAAAAAAAAAAAAGTGGAGGTTTGGAAAAAAAGTGGAAGCTGTTAAAGGGGGATTTCACCACTGGCAAGAGGGGCTTTTAATAAAACTTGGCTGTCTATGCAGTAGAAATGCAGAAAGAAACATAAAATCAAATCAGCGCTACATGACTAGAGAATCGGAAAAATGGATGTGGCATGCTCTTAACCAAAAAGGTTGGAAAGCTTTAAAAACCCATATGTGACTGTCGATAGCGTCGACTATTACATCTGACTGTCAATCTGACTGGCCGTGGGCGGGAGCACAAAAATGCAGAAGTCTGATCTGTAGTTTTAACAAAAGTCAAAATCCGCCAGCTGATGCTATTGGGGCAGTCGTGGCCTAATGGTTAGAGAGTCGGACTTGCAACCCGAAGGTTGCGGGTTCAAGTCTCATGTCCAGCAGGATTGTAGGTGGGGGGGGAGGTTGAATGTCCAGCGCTCTCTCTCCACCCTCACTACCACGATAGGTGAGGCACTGAACCCCCAACATTGGCTGCCCACTGCTCTGAGTGTGTGTTCACAGTGTGTGTGTGTGTGTGTTTGTTCACTTCTCACTGCTGTGTGTGTTCACTTGGATGGGTTAAATGCAGAGCACAAATTCCAAGTATTGGCCACACGCCACGTCCTTTCCTTTTTAAAGGACTTTTGCTGACAAATAAATGGGGATATCTGGGTGTAGGTAACTGAAAAAAGTACACACCGTTCATTTACATATAACACTGACATTGTAACAATACAGTTACATAGGCGAACCTGCCCTTTAATGGAATAGATCACCAAAAAAAACTTGAAAATTTACTGAAAATGTACTCACCCTCAGGCCAGTGAATGGGTGCCATCAGAATGAGAGAACAAACAGGTGATAAAAACATTGCAATAATCCAAACGACTCCAGTCTATCAATTAACATCTTATGAAATGAAAAGCTGCGTGTTTGTAACCACCAACGTATGGACTGATTTCGCGTAAAAAGTGCTTGATCTGTGCATATTTTTCTCCTGATTCAGACAAGACAGCTTTTCCACTCGAGAAAGCAATATGGATAAAATACTTGTTTTTATAGCCATTGGCAACAGTTTGAAATTAAAAACATCTTGATGAATTTGTTTATTACAAACATGCAACTTTTCACTTCACGATACATTAATTTATGGACAGGAGTCACGTGGATCACTTGTAGATTATTGTGACATTTTTATCAGCTGTTTGGACTCTCATTCTGACAGCACCTATTCACTGCAGTGAATCCATTAGTAAGCAAGTGATGTAATAATAAATTTCTCCAAATCTGTTCCAAATAAACTAATCTACATAGATGGCCTGAGGGTGAGTACATTTTCAGCACATTTTCATTTTTGGGTGAACTATTCAAATACATACAGCATTAATGCCATATTGAACAAATATATATGGGTTAAGTGTTCAGATGTCAACACACTTTTGGCCCTGAAGTGCATCTACAACTGGTCCAAAACAGTAAAGATAACTGATAAAGCAGCGGAAGCGCATGACTGAATTCATTTGTCAAAGGCAACATGAAAAGACACAAATACTTTCTGTAAGGCAGAAGCTTTAATGGAGTCTATAACTTCACAGCTGACACTGTAATGAAGTAAGGAATACAACACAATATAGAGTGTGTTTTCTGCAATAATTGTTTGTTTAGGGGCACAAAGTCTAGATATATGTTCCCTATCCTTTTCGCAAACTAATTTGGAAATCGTGCTGAGGAAATGCTGCACAAGAGCACTGTAAGTGAAAGCGGTTGGAGCGGAAAGCTTTGTCAAAATTTTGATGGCAAAACAGTTATTACCGTCCAGCTGTATGAATGCTTTTCTACCGTAGTGTGGCTGCCAAAGTGGAAATGCTGGCTGCGTTTTTTCCAAGTCAGGACTGAACAGATTTCTCCATAAAATGAGCAGTTTGGCAACCAATTATCCATTTCATCACAGTATGAGCACAGTGAGAGACAGTTGCTGTTATATATAGCCTTTTAAATGGGGGAAAAAAAGATTAATGGAAAACCAAACCATGCCGCTAGATCTTTCCTGGGCTAAACTGGCTGTCATGCTTGAAGATTAAGATTTTAAAGCATCCTTAGGATATAAGATCATAAAAAATAAAGTGCATATTGGTTGGCGCAGCGGTCAAGATACCGTAACAGAGCAGCTAATTGCTTAAAAATGTAAATTAAAACTAGTATAGAAAACATTTTATAAAACGGATAGTTCCAGTCCTTGATTCTGATTGGTTGAGCCATGTTTGAAGCCGTTGTAAATTACACTACAAACATACCACCTTTGTTTACTTTGTGTGTTGCTTGGCAACCACTTTGTTCCAACATACAGGTAGGTTCCAACCACAACTGTTTCTGAGGAACTACATTGTTTGGTGGAAGAATACTGTTTTTATTAATATCATTACACTTATTTGCTCTGTTTTATTTTGTGAAACCTTACTAAGTATATGGAATAACCGTTTTATAAAAGCAATAAGCCCCGTGAAGCCGTGGTTTACAGTGAATTTATAACAGCTAAGGGGCGTTGTTAGGAACGACGCGGCTTATTGCTTCTTGGGGCTTCTTGGGGCTTATTGCTTTATTTGCATATGCATATGGCTCACAAAACTTTCATATATTTTTAATCATTATTCTTTGTCAAGAGTACACAAAATGCATGTAAACTAAACAGTAGTCAAAATTCACAAAATTAAAGAATTTTAAGTTTAGAAAATACCTTTTTACCTTTTTTAAAATAGAATTTAACTTAAAATAGAAACAGTTTCACAGAAACAAAAAAGAAAAAATAGAAACAAAAAAGAAATCAAAGTATCTGAAACACAGTTAAACAGTATTCATATGCTATTATGCCTATGGCTTTCCACCATGATTTTTAAAATAATTTTCTCCAACTTGCAACCCAGACGTTGCACTACAATGATGTATATGTGCAATGATCTCAATCCGCTCATTCTGTAAATGTCAAATACGACATGACTTAAAAGTAAAATTGGTTGTTTTTTGTTCTGACAACCAGGATCTTCCTAACCTTGTTCCTGTTCTTTGTTATGTACACTGGCACGCATTGCCTCATAGTCATACCACTCCAACAATAACATTACATCAAAAACTTTCAACAAAATCAAGCTAAATTAAAGCTGCAAACTAGAGTGCACAGCTCAGCCAGGAAATACTGAAACGAAGAATTCAAAACCCCAGAAAAAGAGCTAACTGCTAGTTAATGACTGTCAGAAGAGCTTGCCAACTCAGTGCGGCTTGTAATAAACAGAGCTGATTGTCATTCAGTTTGAGTTCTGAGGGAAGCTGTGTTAAGAAATAACTCTGCCCCATCTGTGATCCAGCTCTTCCTCTGTGAGACCCATTACGCTGAGAGTTAAGTAGGTATCTGAGCTCATCTGCACCACGGATCGCTGCACTCCCCTGCTCGGTGGGGCTGATAGCGCTATGGCTGACCGAACGCCGGCACCCACCAAAGGGGTCGATGATAGGATGTGTTTACAGACCTGTGTGAGGTCACCAAGTCGCAGTGGGTCACCTACTTTCTGATGCTCATGCATCTTCTCAAAGCCTGTGCTCCACAACCAGGGTGAGTGCCTGGAGACTCAACCCAGATAGAGAGAAATACTGGGAAAGGTTTAATTCCACCCAACTGGTGGCAAATGTTAATTTAGAATGTAGCCTGAATTAATTGTTGGGGATCATATCAAAGCACCATTTTACTGTTCTAGCCGTCATATATATCTTTGCAAAACAATATTTAAAAAAACATATACAGTATATAGCCAAATATTGATTATATAACATGATGGTTTGAGTGAACTAATCTTTCAAAGTACAATACTGTGCAAAACACAGGAGTTCTTTTTTTTTAACCAGAGACAATGTGCAAGGATAAAAGATTACATTAATAAAGACTTTCCACAAAAAAAAGTAAACTATACATAGCTTTTTTTGTACCTTCACCCTCTCAATCTGCCATGAATCACCAGGGGAGGACCAAAACAAAAGCTAAAGACAAATCATAAATGTTGAGCCACAAGCAGAAATCGAAAAAGATGAGTAAAGTATTGACATCTTTTCAGGGTTATAATAAGACAAACCTCAATAACGTCCCAAATGCTTTTTCAAACATCTTTTCAGAAAACCAATGCCACTCAAAAACAAATGCTTCTGGAGAGTTCTGACAATTTTATTGAGTGAGAAACACTTTTTTGTGGCATAAGAATGTGGCATGACAAGTAACTCTCTTCAGGGGCCAGATTCACAAAAAAATATGCTTAAGGGGAAAATTCTTATAGGCTAAATAAAATGTTTATCAGAAAGTTCCCAAATGATACTAAAAAAAAAAAACTCAAGAAGTTCTCTGAGAAAATTCTGCCATCATTTGCCTCATGCCACTCCAAACCTATATGACTTGACTATCTTTCTGTGAAAAAAATAACCTACAAGTATGATAGATTATTTAAATAAAATACTGTGGTTTATAATTAAACCATTTTTTCAAATTATTTTTTCTCTTATGAAAAAAAAATATATATATACTTTTCTGTAATTAAAAAAATGTAACTTTTTATTTTTGCTTTTCTTCAGAAGTGCTTGGCTTTCACGGGTCGCTTTCACAGACAGGGCTTAGCTTAAAGCCAGGACTAGGCCTTAGATAAATTAAGATATTTAAGCAGCTTTTACAAAAAATACCTTAGAAAAAAAAAACATTACAGGTGTGCATCTTGAGACAGAGCAATGGCACTGACATATTTCAAGATGTCAGAGCAAGATATTTTCAGCTGAGACAGCTCAAGCATGCCTTTTAGTCTTGGACTAGCCTTAAGATTTGTCTGTGAAAGCAGAGGAAGAAGTTCTTAAGAAGTCTTTTCAGTAATTCATTTTTTTTTCTTACTAGGAAAAGTTAGAAAATCAGAAGAAAAATAGTGAAGATTAATTTTATTCCTATGGAAGTTCATTGAATCTGGCCCCATAAGATGTCGGAGCAAATTAGCAAATTTTATAAGGCTGTTATTCTAATCTCTTCTATTTTTCTAACAGCACAGCTTGGCCTTAGAGAACCCTGCAAATCTCTACAAAATATAACCTTCACCTTGTTTTGCTTAATCATACTACTTATTGCCATTCAGTCCCTGATTCTTGAGTACTTGGGCAAAACAGACTATAAACCTTTTGTTTGTTTGTTTTTTCAAACTCCTTCAAGCCTGCTTTACCTAAGCACGGTTATATTTGTGGTTCTACGGCAACAAAAAGTGGTCTTATAAATATTTCACAAGAAAAATTCACTGTATTTCTTTTCCAAAAGGCTTCAACTTTTAGATGTAAAATGAAAAAAATTCGACAGCGGGATGGGCATTCAAGCAAACACAGTGATTTGAACTGTACACTGCATTATCTCTGCTAGCCTGTGATTTGAACGGCAGCACGTGGAGCAGCACTGATGGATCTGTGAGCAGCCTAATATTAGAGCCAGAGTCAGACGTGAGAAGATAAACTGAGAAAGGAAATGTCTGTGCTGCTCTCGGGTCTGAGTTCCCACCCTGTGAAAGAGGGAGTCTGGCCCTCAAATCAGGTGGTGCGATCGGCAATCATTTATTTATGTGTTGCTATCAAGTGATGCTGGAACGGCCATCCCTCTTTTCATCTGTTCCAGAGGTTCGGTTTTCCTGCACACAAAGCAAACAAACACAAAACTGCATCCAGCCACCCTGAGCTGGGGGAAGTAATCCCTTTGAGTGGCTTTCAAAGAGAGCTGTAGATTCAAGCTCTCATCCATTCTAGGTGATTGGTAATTTAATGTGCTTTTGGGTCCTGCAGACGGAAGAGTTTGCCGCGTGTCATAGGGGTTTCTTATCCGCATTGAGTTTCCTGGTTGGGATTAGTGTAATGGGGAAGCTTACGGCACGCGTCCGCAGACTTTTCTGGGATCAAACTCGATTTAATTGCTTTGCCTTCTGTTTTTTCATCTGAAAGTCGAGACCAACGGCTTGTGTGGCATGGGCTGTTTCATCCTTCTAGGTATTCATCACTACGTCTCAACTCTGAACCTCCCTCGTTTGACAAGCAAGTTTATCAATACTCACCACATCAAATAAAAAAAGTCCCAAATTGCTAGCGAGTATACTTTAAAGTCAATGTTAAATTAAAAATTTGTCTATTTATGTTTTTAATGCACACTGCTGGTCTCATCGTGACTCATTTATTGGAACATTAGTCTAAGAGTAAATAAATAAATATCTTTATAATTTCTGTAAACTGCAGGTAAAAATAACAAGAAAGAATGCAGTTGTTCCAATGGGGAGTTCACTGTTCCTTCATTTCATTTGTTCTTGACAAAGGAACAAAAGATTCTGTAGATGAATTAATAATTTATGTTTCCCATAATTGATTTTTGCCTTTTTTTTTTCCTATTGCAGAATATGATCAAAGATTGGATATGTGGACATGTTCAGGGAATCTGGATATTTGAGAACATTTTGAACTCATACTCAAATTAGAAAAATTACTCGTATAAAAATTTCTGTGAATCTTATTCAGCAAAATCAACTAAAGTCACTAAAAAGACGATCTTCCTTACACAGTCGTGCTATACAGACCAACATGATTGTGAATGTGTAATTTATTTTATACAACAAAATTAATAAATAAAAAGTTAATGTTAAATAATTTCCTTTGCTGGTGAAAATATTTCCAAACAAAGCCAAAGCAGGAGTCACCAAGTCATACACACTGCATGATGGGACTTCATGAATGAATCAGTGCGTATGAAGGAATCAGTTGAGTAAATGATTCAATGATTCACCAATAATGACAGACACTTGTTTCATTCCTGAATTAATAATTTAACAAATCAGTTGAGTGACTGATTCAATTATTTGCTCACAAAATACAGCCCTTGTTTTGTTTCTGAATAAATCTGTGTTTTTGAACTAATCAGTTCAATAAATAATTAATTAAGTTACTTTTAAAGCCAAGTTGCTTGTCGCCACCTAGTAGCACAACAACTTACTTGCAATAGAAAATTAACTAAAAGTAAAATGGTTTGAAAGCAATTCATATTGTTCTTAAGGAACAAGAAGTGGACTATCAGTCAAAATGTGATTTAAACAAAATTAAAATGATTTGAGGGCTTCCAGCTATTGCTAATCAAGCCATGTGGTCGGAAATATGGCAGATTAAAAATGCATTGAATAGAATGTAAGTGCATTCATTGGATTGTAAAATTATGCTAATATGGGAAATAACAGCTGCTGATTTAATAATTCATGGCCTATGCCCCTACAGAGAAGGCAGAGACACAAGATCAAGTGAAGGCACATAGGACAAGAAAAAGATGGAACTCTCTGTGGAGCAAAATGAAAGAAATGGCCAGGGCATTTACCTGAGTGCAGAACGTTGACTGTGCATTAAAAGGAGAGAGAGAGAGAGATAAAAGAGAAGATTGTGAGACTTTTTAAGTTCTGAAAAGATCTGAATTTCATTTCATCCCAAATAGTTCCCAGCAAGGATGGTGCCGTGCATTATAAAGACCAGCTAAAATATGCATTTGTAGTATCTTTTCTTCTTACATTTGGCAGGTACTTCTCAACAAGGTCATCATCCTGTGCACATGCAGACTGTTGAAAACTCATGTACTGTATGTGTGTCAATTACGAGAGCACTCTCGTTTTTGACTCTCATTTCAAGATTAGGCTTATCATTAACTAAAACTAATCCTATTAAACCGGGTTTGTTCATTGAACATAACTACATAAAGCTTGTCTTGGCTTGGGAAAGCCTGGCCAGACGTTTGAAGTAGATTTAATGACTTTAAATGTGGATGTGGATAAGTTTGAATAAGTAGTAGTTTTAGCAGCGAAGTTTGAACACTTTAAAGTCATAGACTACCAGATAGACAGACAGATAGATTGAAAGGTGAACCGCCTCAAGATCCCAAACTTAAAACTACAAAATTAGTATTTTATCTAAAGTTGAAACTTTTAATCCATAAACTAGGATTGACAGGAACATTGCATGCTTGCTCAATGCCACAAATCAGAGAAGACAAAAAAGTGTAGACAAAAAAAAATGTTTAGCAACGGTATTGAACACCGAGCCGAGAATATGCGTATTTTTGTGTCCTTAGCTGAGCTAAACACTTTGTGACACTCTATGACTGATGAAATGCTAGCATGCTGAGACCAGCAGAAATGTCAAGCTGAAAGAAATCTGCCCCAAACGCTCGGAACAGTTACCACCCATAGAGGTCTTACATCAGGTTCATTCTCAGATGATTTACACTCCCTGGTTTCTGGAAAAAACATTGTGCTGCATATTGACAGCTTTATGGCTTCGTGTTTTATGGCTCCAAGGCTATTGTTTGTTTTCTTCCTGTCTATCTTTCCTTCTTTAACCTCTAAAGTTTCCCTTACTGTACTAATGTCTCTAAAACGAACTTTACTGAGCGCTCTCCATGTGTTTTTACAAAGTATCTCATGCTAGCTGCGATGCTCCGGGATCAGGTATCGGCCTGTCACTACTAATCTCAGACACCATTTAACAAAAATCTAAAGTGAGCCAGGAACAGCTGGTGTTTTAAGAGGCTTTGTGAATATGGGCCATTGTGATTACAGGAAAACAAGAAATCAGCGAGGGTCGGGATTTAGCTGCCTGCTGGCTGGCGGCAGGCCAGGGGTGAGAGTAATAAGGAGCTGCAAGGTGGTGTAAGATAGCCAAGGTGGGACTCGGGAGGGATCTAGCAGACAGTAGGGGGTTAGACAGTTGAGTGTGTCGCTGTTCAAATGTCTGGAGAGAACCACGGGAAGTAAAACTGCAACAAGTGAGATGGGATGTGCCACAGTTGGTAAGATCGTTTTGATGGGTTTGACTTTTGTGCATTTTACTCAATAGCTTTGGGGTCAACTTTAGGAAAACTTTAGTGTTACATGATCCTTCAATGATACATGAAGGATCATGTAACACTACTGAGTACGTTTACATGGACAACAATATTCTGATTTTAACACGATTAAGACATTACTCTGATTAAAAATCTACCATGTAAAGAGATTTTTGATTACCTTAATCCAGCTAAAGTCATACTCGAAGTAAACACAAATCGAATTAAGACACGTGGAGTATTCCTATTTAAGTCGCACTATTGAAGTGCAGTATAGACATGCAAACACCTTAATCACACTATCACTGTCGTGTAGGACTTTTCGCCACATTTTGCGACAGGATACACACACGGCTGTGGTTAACTGTTTGACGGCAAATAAAAGAGCATGGCTTCAACAACGCTGTTGTCTGTTTGCACGTATAGCATGACAAATAATTAACTGCATTTGAAGCTTTTGTAAAATTAAAAATGAAACACCCAAAACTGTATATGACATCATAATGAAGACGAACTATATGTTTATATGTGAAATTCTGGAGGGGACGTCGGATGGCGTCGTGGACATAATGACGTGTGCCATTAATCGATCTTTGTACTATATCATGTAAAACGGGAACATGAAAGGAATATTCTGAAAGCAACTCATGTAAACACCTTAATCATAATATTGTCTTATTTAGAAGGTAAATAATTAGATTACTGATGTCCATCTAAACGTAGTGACTGAAGACTGGAGTAATGGCTGCTGAAAATGTAGGTGTGCTATCACAGGAATATTAAAATATTAAAGTAGAAAATATTTATTTTAAATTGTGATATTATTTCACAATATTTTTTCTGTTTTCTGTTTTTATGTTGCCTTTGAATGGTAGTGTATTTAGACCCAATAATACTCTATAAATATCCCTGTACTAAATATAATAATAATCCTTGCCAAAAATATAATAATAATATATAATATCTGTCAAATATTTGATTTGTATTAAGTTGTCTATACTTTTCTCTACTAAAGTATAGTTAGTGTGTGTGTGTGTGTGTGTGTGTGTGTGTGTCACTAAAAACAGAATAAAATAAAATCAGAATAAAATGGTTTAAAAAGATAAATCGTAAATAAATAAAGCAAAATTAAAAATTAAAACATTACCTTTTTTTTTTCCTTTAAGTTTTATAACCTCTCTGGCCCCTACCCTCTTAGTTTGAACATTTCTGAACAAAAGCTTTTATTTTATTTTTTACTTAAAAAATGGATGAGCCTTTAAATATGTCCAACCCAAACTTCCTCTTAGGAAGTACAATAATATGCATCTCGAGACATTCGGGAAATACAGTTTCTCCAACATTCAAACATCTCTCAAACAAATACTGTATTTCTAGAAAAAAAACTGAAATCTATTACAAACATCACATCTCTCAGAAAGACTTAAAGTCTCAGATAAAAAACTAACTGCAGCACTGACCAAAGCAAAACAACATATAGCAATTATGAATCTACTCAATAGCTCACTAAGTGAAAGAAGAAGCCAGCCATATTGAACAGAGGTCTGGGAAATCTTGCCAGCAGCATCCCGCTCGGCCCACAAACTCAGATTCGAAGTCTTCTGTTCAGTCTGTTGGCCTTTAATTAACTATTGATTGGCACAGCGTTGTGAGAAACCTCCACTAATAAAACTATAGCCACTGCAGGTCAGAGTGGTGTTTAAACTTTTATGACAGAATGAAGTTGGCAAACAAAAGGACGCTGACCTTGTGTTGGAAAGTTTTATCCATCCACATATATTAGAATAGCATATTTTCATGTATGTAGACATTTTGAAAGGGGAAATCTGGTGCGAAAAATTCTGTGCTGTAGTAGTACAAAGTATTTTTATTTTATCTCTCGGCTAAAGAGAGCAGCTGCAAAGGAAGTGTAGGTCTACAGTACATCAACACGGTGTGGCGCCTCGATCGGCATCAAACGAACAGCCCACTGGTTCCTGTTTGGGAGCCAATATTTACCCAAGAATTAATCCTCTTTAAAAAATTCAGCGTTGGCATAAAGATGGCAGCTTTGAACACTGCTAGGCCCTTCAGAGGGATTACCTGCCTTACTGACAGGATATTTCACAGACGTAGCACTTGCCCTTACCGCAGTAAAACTGCAGTATGATTGCAGTATTATGTCAATCTAGGCAGTAAAACATGCAGTTTTGTGAAGTACAAAGATTCTGCACTGCACAATGAAGAACTGTACTGTAATTAAATGCTTCTGTAGCATGTTATGGTGTAGTTCACCTTAAAACTAATTTTCATTATTTACTCATCCTTGATAATTTCTCAGAGTCTTCGTTACATTAAGCTATGAGGTAGAGTTAGAAGACCAATTTGGATTATTTGAGGACACGAACCTCATGATATCCAGAGCTGTTTTGAGAGTTTAATTCACAAACTTTTTGTTTGAGAAAAGCTATCGTCAAATACACACTGAAACTCAAAGACCTTCACGACAAATAAATGGTATAACTTGAAGAAATGATGACAGAAATATTACTATTTTATACTAAAATGTACTTCTTAAACTAATAGTAATAATATTTATGGAATATGATACAACAAAGATATTTTTCATCCATGTTTTAATTTGTACAGTTCTGTTGTACAGCATCTTATTAGACTAAAAATAAAAATGAAATGTTTTGTTGTAAATTAATTGTTATATTTTCAATTGATTAAAGAATGAATAAGTTGTTAAAATTTTTAACAACTTAACAAAAGAAAAATTGAACAACTGAACACCATTTTTGTCAATAAATTTGCATTAAAACATAAAACACAAAATCCAGAAAAAAATAAAATGGAAAAAAAAAAGATTTTAGGGAAAATAAGATGGATTTCATTGAGGCCCTAGATTAAACGGTAGCTACTCTGTGGAGTTTAATTGTTAAAATAAATAAATAAATAAGTTATGTTTACATTAACTCTCAAATGCTAACAAACATGTGGAAAGCATTTCCTTCCCCATTAATGGCAAATTAATATTGTGATATTGTATGATATGGAAAAAAAATATTGTGATAGTATTTTTGGCCATGCTGCCCTGCCCTATTTGTACTGCATAATTCCAGAAAAATATAAAGCAGCAAAAACTTCTAAATTGATAATAATAAGTGAAATGTTTCTTGTGCAGCAAATCAGCATTTTAGAATGATTTCTGAAGGATCAAGTTACACTGAAGATTGGAATAATGATGCTGAATATTCTTTGTCATCACAGGAATAAATTGCATAAACAGTTATTTTAAATCATAATATTTCACAATAATACTGTTTTACAGTATTTTTTGACCAAATAAATGCAGCCTTTGTGAGCATGAGATACTTCTTTCAAAAACATAAAAAAAATGTAATTATTACAAACTTACAAACACAAGCAGACATCCAGTACAACTATATTTAAGTAAAGTATAACTGTAGGCCACTGTAGTAGTAGAACTGCAGTTCAAAGCAGTACATTACAGTTCTCAACAGCATAAATTAGAGTACTACAACTATACATGTTAATGCAATATAAACTGCAGTTTAGTCCAGTAGAGCAACATGTATTTGTATGACATCTACTGCAAATGGGTGCAGTTATTGTGCAACTGCAGCTGTTGGCATGGTAACAGTGGCAGTTTTCATATTGCACTGAACTGCAGTTATGTTATAATACTAGACAGTGTTTGAGTGTGTGATTGTTTCATATTATGCATACATTCTTTATTTGTGATCTCTAATATTTCAAATATTGTGAGCTGCTAGTGCAGTTCTTGAGAATAGATATAGCACTGTGCGGATGCAGGGAACTGCGGATCTAGACACAGTACAAAACACTTTAGTAACTGTGATCATTTGGATGCAGATATGTTGTTTTAGTGTTGCTGTTGTACTGCGTCCAATTCTCTACACTTGTACAATTCAATAACTGCTGTTATTTTTCCAAAGCCCATGATGGACAAGAAATTCAAGAGCTGATGGGATTTACTGATTTACAGATTTACTGAATGATGAAAGGAAGAAAGAAAGAAAAAACACCTCTGATGCTCAAGGAAACTGCGGCTATTATCACCAGTCTAGCAGGGATATTAAAAACACCCACATGTGCTGCCTAATAAGACTTTAATAGGCCTATTAAACATTCCACATTATGTTTATAAATTATGCTTTATTTAAATCTACATCTTTGATGACTTAATTAATTGGAGATGACTACAAGTAATCTATTCAGTGCAAAAAGTAAAAAATATGAGAGTCTCAGATATTCACACACATCAACTTCAATTTGTTTGGATTGCCTAACTTAGGTCCTTTGGAATCTAGCGATTCAATATCTTTACTTTAATGAATCCCTGATTGGACTGCGAGCACTAATAAATTACTTTATTTTAACTTTAATAAATGCTATTCAGCGAGCAAAGGGAAATAACAAGAGAGAAAAATACAATCAATATCCAGCATGTAGCAAGATAGCCGTGCAGTTACATCCGAATCATGCTGGATAGCTGTCTGAGTTGGCATGGGTAATTTGGGACAGATCCATATGAATATATTCAATGTATATGGACACAGTCGTTTCATTATGCAGATGTCATCAGGGGACGTTCATTCTGTGATGTGTACTTGAAAATATTAATTTCTCTTCGCTTACGCAACAGCCAAACTTTCTCCCCTTTTCCTCCAATTAGCCTCATGTTCTGTGCCAGCAGTTAACAAGTGCAATGCTGCGATGTCATTGAATCGGGGGGTATTAGCTCAATTAAGCGCTTTAAAGTCTGCCAGAATATAATATTAGCTATTTTTGGAGGGATTGTTAGAAATTCTGCAAGGCCAGAAATGAAAGAACATGACATATATCCCAAATTAAGTCTGAATTAAAGTCCAGCAGACAGACAGTGGGACAACTAAGATGTTGACACTGGAAATGAACTGGACAAAACCCTTTTATAATACCAAATAGAAGTGACCTCTTCAGCAGAAGATTGCTGCTCATAGGGAAATCTAATTGCCCCTTGGGTAAAACGGCACTGTAGAGCCCTAAAAAAAAGGACAAAATAAAAGAACTAAACTGCTTGTGAAATCTATCAAATTAATTGTGCACTTTTTTGGAATCATGAAGTAATTTTCCTATGGAAAATTTCATTGGACAAAACTCTGTAATGGTGTGCAAAAAGTGAAGCAAATATTTGCATTGTGTTATCGCTCTATATTACTCGCAGGATGTTTTTCGTGTCACTCGCACAAATAAAAACATTGCGTAATGCTCTCCTCCACAACTGGATGTGTCAATAAGCTCTTTGCTGATTGTCTTGTGCAACAACGCGTCTTTGTGAATTTTCCGCTCGAGTTGAAAATTTTCTACGGATACGTAATTGAGGCTTATATCGCGCATTCAGTTGTGTCACCATTGACTTTGCATGTAATATACAGTCAGGTCCATAAATATTGGGACATCGACACAATTCTAACATTTTTGGCTCTATACACCACCACAATGGATTTCAAATGAAACGAACAAGATGTGCTTTAACTGCAGACTGTCAGGTTTAATTTGAGGGTATTTACATCCAAATCAGGTGAACGGTGTAGGAATTACAACAGTTTGCATATGTGCCTCCCACTTGTTAAGGGACCAAAAGTAATGGGACAGAATAATAATCATAAATCAAACTTTCACTTTTTAATACTTGGTTGCAAATCCTTTGCAGTCAATTACAGCCTGAAGTCTGGAACGCATAGACATCACCAGACGCTGGGTTTCATCCCTGGTGATGCCCTGCCAGGCCTCTACTGCAACCGTCTTCAGTTCCTGCTTGTTCTTGGGGTATTTTCCCTTCAGTTTTGTCTTCAGCAAGTGAAATGCATGCTCAATCGGATTCAGGTCAGGTGATTGACTTGGCCATTGCATAACAGTCCACTTCTTTCCCTTCAAAAACTCTTTGGTTGCTTTTGCAGTATGCTTTGGGTCATTATCCATCTGCACTGTGAAGCGCCGTCCAATGAGTTCTGAAGCATTTGGCTGAATATGAGCAGATAATATTGCCCGAAACACTTCAGAATTCATCCTGCTGCTTATGTCAGTAGTCACATCATCAATAAATACAAGAGAACCAGTTCCACTGGCAGCCATACATGCCCACGCTACCACCACCATGCTTCACTGATGAGGTGGTATGCTTAGGATCATGAGCAGTTCCTTTCCTTCTCCATACTCTTCTCTTCCCATCACTCTGGTACAAGTTGATCTTGGTCTCATCTGTCCATAGGATGTTGTTCCGGAACTGTGAAGGCAAGGATCTGCTCATGATCCTAAGCATACCACCTCATCAGTGAAGCATGTTGGTGGTAGCGTGGGCATGTATGGCTGCCAGTGGAACTGGTTCTCTTGTATTTATTGATGATGTGACTACTGACAAAAGCAGCAGGATGAATTCTGAAGTGTTTCAGGCAATATTATCTGCTCATATTCAGCCAAATGCTTCAGAACTCATTGGACGGCGCTTCACAGTGCAGATGGACAATGACCCAAAGCATACTGCAAAAGCAACCAAAGAGTTTTTGAAGGGAAAGAAGTGGACTGTTATGCAATGGCCAAGTCAATTACCTGACCTGAATCCGATTGAGCATGCATTTCACTTGCTGAAGACAAAACTGAAGGGAAAATGCCCCAAGAACAAGCAGGAACTGAAGACGGTTGCAGTAGAGGCCTGGCAGAGCATCACCAGGGATGAAACCCAGCGTCTGGTGATGTCTATGCGTTCCAGACTTCAGGCTGTAATTGACTGCAAAGGATTTGCAACCAAGTATTAAAAAGTGAAAGTTTGATTTATGATTATTATTCTGTCCCATTACTTTTGGTCCCTTAACAAGTGGGAGGCACATATGCAAACTGTTGTAATTCCTACACCGTTCACCTGATTTGGATGTAAATACCCTCAAATTAAACCTGACAGTCTGCAGTTAAAGCACATCTTGTTCGTTTCATTTGAAATCCATTGTGGTGGTGTATAGAGCCAAAAATGTTAGAATTGTGTCGATGTCCCAATATTTATGGACCTGACTGTATTATAAATAATTAAATTCACTTTTGGTGTGCACACACCAAGTCTGTCCTTCACAGCCTTGTTTTTATCTGCATTAACCTGAGGGCTATAGACATGGGCATAAAATATGCGAGGGACATATCCCCCACACTTTTAATAAAACGTAAATTTGTCCCCCGTACTTTTTTCAGTCAAGTAGATTTTTGTGTTGTTGTTGTTGGTTCACATATATGTTTTCAAGGGCCAGTGTGAACAAATCTGGATTTAAATTCAAAGAGTCTGTTTATGCAAGACCTTATGTTTTGTTCATATCCAAAACGATGTGAACACTCTCATGCAGTGTATATTTCATTCATAATCAAAGCCGGAGAGCGCTCTCGCTCAGAAAGTCCAAAATGGACTCATAGAAATAATAACTTATGATGTGCCAGGAAAGCCCTAATATGGTCAAAGGCATCCAGCTGTAGCACAGCTGAATAAAAAAAAAAACATGAAGATAATACATGCACGACTGCGACAATACAGTTAGGTCCATATATATTTGGACACAAGCACAATTTGTATTATTTTAGCTGTTGACCAAAAGATATTCAAGTTTCAGTTATATAATGAATATGGGCTTAATGTGCACACTCTGAGCGTTAATTTGAGGGTATTCTCATCACAATTGGAGGAAAGGTTAAGGAATTACAGCTCTTTAATGTACCTCCCCCTTTTTCAAGGGACCATAAGTAATTATACAGTTGACTCAAAAGCCATTTCATGGACAGATGTGGGCTATGCCTTCGTTATATATACATCAATTTTGCAGGTAAAAGGTCTGGAGTTGATTCTAAGTGTGCCATTTGCATCATTGCCTGCAAAGGATTCTTAACAATGAACATTTTATTTATGATTATATTTATTTGTCCAATAACATTTGAGCCCCTGAAAATGGAGGGACTGTTTATAAAATTGGTTGTTATTCCTAAGCTTTTTATGTTACATTTTTGTTCAACCCTCTTGAATTAGGCTAAAGCTTAAAGTCTGCACTTCAATTTCATCTTTATTGTTTCTTTTGAATTCTATTCTACCCAGCAGCCATATCACCCTGTAGCCCAAGACTGGTTGCCCACTGAAGCTAAGCAGGGTTGAGCCTGGTTAGTACCTGGATGGGAGACCTCCTGGGAAATCTAGGTTGCTGCTGGAAGAGGTGTTAATGAGGCCAGCAGGGGGTGCTCACCCTGTGGTCTGTGTGGGTCCTAACACCCCAGTATAGTGATGGGGACACTATACTGTAAAAAGCACCGTCCTTCGGATGAGACGTTAAACCGAGGTCCTGACTCTCTGTGATTATTAAAAATCCCAGGATGTCCTTCGAAAAAGAGTAGGGTGTTACCCCGGCATCCTGGCCAAATTTGCCCATTGGCCTCTGACCATCATGGCCTCCTAATCATCCCCATTCACTGATTAGGCTTCATCGCTCTGTTGCCTCTCCACTGGTGTGTGGTGGGCGTTCTGGCGCAATATGGCTGCCGTCACATCATCCAGGTGGAGGCTGCACATTGGTGGTGGTGGTTGAGGAGATTCCCCCTTTCTATGTAAAGCGCTTTGAGTACCCAGAAAAGTGCTATATGAATGTAACGAATTATTATTATTATTATTATTCTGGTGGCATACAGAGCCAAAATTATGAAAATTGTGTCAGTGTCCAAAAATATATGGACCTAACTGTGTATGGTTTATTTATTTATTTTATGGTTTGTTTTTCAAGTCATCTCTAGGTAAAAACTAAATAAAGTAGCCAATATGAATGATGCCGTACTAAGTGACATATTACGGTAAAAAACTATTTATAAAATATATAAGGTATAAAATATATTTTCTGCCTTATTCTGTGATAAAAATAGGGGGGGGGGGATTGTTTGTAGTATATAAACCAATCATAAAATTGTCATTAGAAAAATATAGGAAAAAAAAAATATTATAGAATACAAATGGTTATTGTCCAGCCGTGTAGGTGATTTTCTTAGCCAATTAAAAGTGATGAGAAAAAAACAAAACCTGTCAATTAGACATAAATAAATAAATAAATACATATGAATATAATAAAATTTAAAAAGTATATTATTACATTTGACATTTCTGTCCCCCTCACTTTTGAAATGATGGCTACGCCCCTTTCTATTGAGATAAATGTGAATTCTAACATAGCTTCCCTGAGGTATAACAGACTTCTTTGGCAGAACTGACTGAAAGACTGAAATACATTTTAATCAGTAGCAGTTCACTGTACATTTTTATAAACACTTTCAGTATACAGTAGGCTAAAATATAGAATAAATAAATATGGTTCTTTAGGAATATTAATATGCCTAGTTCTATTTAGAACCATATCGTCTTGAAGAACCCTTTGCTGAAAGCTGAAATGGTTTGAGAGTTTAGGGTTCTTTATTCCCGCCCTTTTGGTTTTTAAATCTGTAACTGTCAAAAAATTGTTTCAATTAATTATTGATTGTCTGGAGCTTAATCATTGAACTACAGACTTTCAACAGACTCTCAATAAGTACTTGACATCTTTCTTAAAAAGTATAGAAACTTTAAAATTGTATTTGGTGTCCTACCAATCAGGCCTTTATTCTTTTTTTTTTTTTTACAGAACATGTGTATGACCAGCTCTGTTCAGCTGAGGATACTTCTCTTCTTCACTAAGCAAGTAAGTGACAGAGATACTGAATTTATGAGTTTTTATTTATTACTTGGGTTTATGCATAAACTTGCCCATGTCAACATGTGGGGTAAAACAATATTAAATAAATAAATAAATAATATTAATGAAAAAGTAGCTATTATTAAAAGGTCGTACCATTATAGTACCATTAATGTTCTGTATAGTACATTCAAAGCATGGAATCTAATAAAAAGGGTTCTGCTGAAGAACCCTAATATGGTACAGTTTAGGACTATTTTTCTTAACAGTGCATCAGAGCCAGAAACAGTAAGTCTCAGTACAACAATTAGCATTCTTAGCAAAGTTGGTAGCTTCAGCTGTCAGATCTTAACTCCACTGAAAATTAGCATCACATTCCACATGTATCGCAGTGCTGTATGCTTTTTCTTTTTTAAATTAGACATCTATGTAGTAGACTTTCCTGGAGTTGGTTCTTTTTTTGTTCCAAGACGCACTTAAAAGCACTTCAGACGAAGCGACACCGATCGTGAGGCGAGTGTTTTAATGCAGGGAGGCCAACACGCAGCTGTGAGCAGCAGTCTACTCTCTCTCTCACTCTCACATCAGCTTGGCTCGCTTCAACACTTGGATGCTTTAAATAGTGACAGCTGAGAGATAGAGAAGAGCCTGATCCTTGATAAGGACTTCACACTAAACCATCAGTCATTTGCAAGACCTAAAGGCAAATTAACATGTTACAGCCTCGCTAACATCAGTGCACTTTTGTATTAGCTGTTAATTATTCTTTAATTGTTCACTGCAGCAATAATTACCCTTCTGAAAAACAGCTAAAACCAGTCTAAGCTGGTCTTTCAGCCTGGCTGAGTTGATCTGTTGGCAGGTTAAGAGGGGTTTGGGCATCATTTAGCTGGTTAGGCTGAGCGGTAAACGTTGAACACCTGTTTAGGAGACCAGCTAAGATCAGAAAATCAGTTTAAGCTGTTTTTCTGTTATTTTTTGTGCTAAACGAAACACTCATACAACTACTTTATGCTGCTATAAGTACACAGGCTCGATTTCAGGTACTTTATTCTCGCACCAAAGCTAGTTTACTGTTTGCTAAATTGTACAAAATGCTTTTAGCGCAGTATTCTGAGACTTTTTGGCCTCACATTACAGTCAACAGCTTAAAAGCAACAGCTTAACAAGCATAAACAAAACATTCTGTTTCTTTCGTCACCAGCCTGCTAACAATTGAAGGGTTTCAATACTTCAGTTTTCAGTTGCTAAATGTTAGTTTGGTCAAAAATATCCAACACCTAATGGGTTAAAATGGCATCCATGCTTCTTGTTTACAAGGTTAATATGGTTATACAGCCCAATCTCACGGCAATCACTATACGAGGTCTAAACGAATTCGTACAACTCGCTTTTATTTTTGCTTCACTTTAAACTTGCAATACACCCACCTACCCGTACTGGGGTTTAGAGAAACAAGTGACCATTCGTACGAAAACCTCGTAAAATATGAATTGGTATTGCGTTGGGGTATCAGTATCAGGATTTTCTTTTTAATGGGAAAATTAATACCTTTATGTAACAAGGATGCATTAAAATATAATACTACAAACTATTTCAGTTTCAAATAAATGCTGTTCTTTTGATGATGTTCTTTCATCAAAAAATCTGATTAAAAACTATTTTCAACATTGATAATACTCATTGTTCATTATAATATAATACATTTTAAAATATAAATAATGACAATTTTTGTAATAATATTTAACAATATTAATGTATTTTACTGTATTTTTGAATAAAAACAGCCTTGATAAAATAATTCTTAAAAAAAAAACATTAAAAAATCTTCTGAATCATAAAGAAAATTTCTGAATAGTGCAGAGTGTAGTTCCCAAATCAAATATGGCTCTATAACACGTCATTAATTCTCATGTCTCATGAGTCGTGACAAAACTTACATCAGACCTGACAAAACACATTTTTGTGTGAGTGAATGAAATTTTCATTTTTGGGTAAAGTATTCCTTTAGCACTTTATATACACATACAGAGCAGAAAGTATTACATGGAGTTTATTACAATATATGACAAAAGGAAAGATGTTGTTAGAGTACTGTAATAACTTAAAACCACAGGGGATCATAACTGATTCAAAAACATTCTGCAATGGATTTTCCACTCGCCAAATAAGCACGATTTGTGAACACCTGCAGACATAGTAAGATCCTTTCTTTTACAGCTCAGGTTCACAAGCTGAGAATTGCAAGCAAAATCCAAAACACAGCCCATAAATCACTGAAAATGGAACAGGTTTGTTTCTCTCGCTAAAGGCAATGCCCTCTATATGCACAACAGAATGAACAGACAAAACTTCTCTTCCTTTCTATTTTTTTCCAATCTGTAAATTATAAATATGACATGGGTGTTTGTGACGTTTCGCTTGAAACTAAAATGGCAAAATGGAGTCATCACAAACACCCCTTGGAAGATGATTCAGAAAAAAAGAGAGACCTTTTTGCTAAGTTTCAACAGAGAATAGGATCTGTTTTGGTTCTCTTTTCATAAAAAGCTTCAGCGTGTTGCTGGGGAGAACGCAGAGTCCCCAGAGGTGACAAACAGCCCTTATTACTGCCAATCTACGCCTACCTGCGCCTCAAATGATGTCAGGATCCAACCTGCCAGCCCTTTGCTCATGATACTGAGAAGATCAAACATGAAGTGTTTAAAAGGAGGGGGAAAAACAGGAAGTTGTGCTGCAGTATGTGAAGGAGTCTGGAGATTTCCACACACATGGAAATGTGTAGCCCTGATACGAAGGGCTCTGTTGTCTTGGAGACACATCTTACGTTTAAACTAAAATGCAGCATCGCTATCTGTCACTGAGTGCATGTCTGAATATCAAATCATTCTACTTTAGGGACAATGCTAATTTACGTTTCATTACCTTTCCTTTTTTTAAATGCTGATTGTTTTAATTATATTAAGTGCAATAGTAGGACAAATAATGTGCTTAGTGTTGGTAAATTGCCAATGCAAAGATAAATGACAAATAAAATATACAACTAAAACTACAAGGTGCAGCTCAGATTTTTTTTTATATATATATATATTTATATATATATATATAAATCAACACAATACAAAAGTGGATACTTTAACTAAAAAACACTTCTTTAAGATTTATGCAATACTTGAAAAGAGAAGAAAAAGAGAAGAAATATGGATTCATGCACAAACTGGGGACACGACGTAAGATCATCAACTTTTTTTTTTTTACTTTGTGAACTAAAATGTAATATATAAAATCTAATATAGATAGATAGGTTGATTTGTGGTCAGTAAAGATAGAAGATAGAAATTAAGATAGAAATTAATAACTTCAAAAAAACGTATTAAGCAGCAAAATTATTTTGAACCCTTATAATAATAAGTATTTATTGAGCAACAATAAAGAATAAAGAATACGTTTTTAAAAAATATTATAATAGAAAACAGTTATTTTAGATTGTAATGATATTGTATAATATTGTATTAATATGTATATGATTTTATGATTTCTGTATTTTCTGTCAAATAAATGCTGCCTTGGTGAGCATTAGAGGCTTCTTTCAGAAACAAAGATTTTTTTTTTTTTTTACCAACTCCAAACTTTTGAACGGAAGTATATTTTATACCTATAGATCTGTAGTGAGAGAGAGAATGATAGATATACAGATATAGATCATTTAACTTTTTGTTTGTAAGTTTAAAACATCAACACACTCTCAGTGTGTGAAGGTATAAAAAGGTATAAAAGCCATCACTGGAGCGGTACCCTTTCGAAATGTACTAATTTGTATACTATTTAGGTAACAATGTGTACTTTTAAGGTACCAAAGTGCACCCTTTAGGAGTAAATAAGTTTTAAAAAGTGCACCTTTTAAAAAAATTAAAAAATGGTACCGCCACAGTGATGGTTTTTCTATCTTTTTTTCTGAGAGTGTACTAACGCATTATAAAAGTTGGCATCAGCTATTCATCATTAACGTAATTTTAAAACATGCACGAGGAACAAAAAAGGCACCAGTTTTGTAAAATGACCCAGATGGGAGCTCGTTTGTGTGTCTCTATCTTTCGTCTCTCTTGAACTCTTCATCCTTGTTTCTCTCTGCCCCTTTTTTCTCTGAGAGCAAAGTGAACCTCTGACAAATTAATGTGCACAGTGCCGCAGTTTGGTGCAGCTATGTTAATTCTGTATAGGTGCACTAAAGTGTCTCACGCCTGGAGGGTGCACCTGCAGCTGAGCCGACTGCAGGTGTTGGATAAAGCATCAAGACAATCTCAGAATCCCCTTGTTTTTAAAGCCCACGTGGAAAAATGCAGGCTCTGAAGTAACTAGCTCGTGACATTTTGGTAATTAGCCTCTTGACATAATTCAAAAGGAATTATCTGCTAATATGCTTATGACAGAGGTGAAAACCCTGAAAGAACATTTGAGTGGGTTCACACTCGTTAGTGACTGAGTTAAATATATCAATGACATCACTCAGAGTCCATTAACAGAGCCTCTGAGGTTCATTCAAACATGTCATTCGCATCGCTTTAGAAAAACATTCAGGAATTCAAATGCAGTCACTATTGTAAGACAGATATTGTGATTCTTAAAGTCAATAATGAGTTTGAATGCCGTTAATGTTCTCGACTGCTAACCTCACAAAAGATACAATCTCTGCCAGTCTGTTTCAGGCGAATGCATTATAATCACCGAACAGATCTGATCAGTCTAATTACATTTAACATCCAGCTATTTCCAAGAGACATTTGCACTAATGTAAGAAAAGTATGCAAGTGGATCCATTTGGATAATGTTCCCCACGTTTAAAATTTGCTTACATATGTCCATCTTAAAAGCAACATTTAAATGCTCATTTGGGCTCATTGGCCTTTCTCAAGCAATTTCTGCAATTACAAACCTCGTCTATGTTAGCCTGCAAGATAACTTTACCATAGTGACACCAGTCAGCTCAATTCACAGCAGCCCAATATAATCACTGAAAACCAAATGCTTAAGTTTAGATGGCATGAAAACGCACACATGATCAACAAACATAACAGATTTTTCCAGTCACGACATTAGTTTGTTGGCCAACCCAGAAGCTAATCTAATTAGCGTTGCACATTTGATTTGAGTATAGAGACATGTTAATGTTTTGCTCTAAAATATAAATTACACAGTCATACCTCAAATGTGAGTTTTGAAACCAATGTGTGCTTTAAAAAGGAAATCGTGAATTGTTTGACAACAACATTAGTTGTAGCCATAATGGTTTTTAAAATTCACTTTTCAGGTATGAATGTGTGTTATTTATGTTGCAGGCCATTACTTTTCCAAGAAATATTAAACCTGTTTCTTGAAAAAGTGTCTTATGACTGCAAACTAAAGAGATTTATTCACCTTTAGAGATGCTGGAACAAGTGGCAATTAGAAGGACGCTTCATGTTTTCACGGCTCTGATAATGCGCTTCCACACGTGGGCTGTGTTTGAAAACGAAATTATAGGAAATAATAACACACATTGAAGTTACTGAGCAAGATAATGCGGTTTATCTCTAGCACATGCAATTGCACAGGTCATTTGATAGTGTATTCTGTGTTGCCCACAGTAAATAATAGCTCTTGTATGCACCACTTGCTGGCCCCTCAGAGCCACTTTGCACACATAATTATGTAATCATGCTCATCTTGCCTGCTGAAAGCCTGAGATGGATCTGACAATTGGAGGCATTCAGGCTTTTGACAACCGCACCATAATCACCCATCTGATTCTTTCCCAGCTCCTCCGTTTCGATAAACATCAATCCCTACCATACAGCCATGACAAACAATCAGGGACTTTCATCAGATCAAAATGCAGCACAAAGCCACAACACAATAATGTGGCGTTTCGAGTCTAAAAACAGAATCTGACCCTAATCTATTAAACATTTAGGATTAATGGTTGCAAAATGGTCCTAATTAATTCATAAAAAGATCTATATTGCAATTTCTTTGAGGCATGAAATTCATGGTCCATTGAATTTAATAGATGTAAATGATGGATTATAATTTGCAGTAATCCATTACCAAGTGATTACCTTTTTAATTCAACAATTTGCAGCGAGCCGCATTGTTTCTCAATACGTTTTCTAGGTGCTTGAGTGAAATCGCAACCATAGAACAGTCACAAGATTTCAAACCAGAATAACACCTTGACTTTTGCTCCAAGCGCTCCAATGTTTCTAGATGGAGGCTAACAGTAATGAACTCTCAGATGAGGTTTTCCCCTAGCTTTACGTTCTGACACAAAAAGAGGTCAGTTTCTTGGACACAGATTAGTGTCCAAAAAGCCAGGTTAAATTGCATTTGTCATTGGTGGCTTTTCATTGAAAATCCTTAAATTGAAAAGGCTTAAATTGTGCCATTGAAATCAAACCAAGAGCAGCAGTCAGGAGTACAACTATCTAAAGAATGATAAAATATACTTAGGTGAGAGCATCCATAAACAAGATAGATAGATAGACAGATAGATAGATAGATAGATAGATAGATAGATAGATAGATAGATAGATAGATAGATAGATAGATAGATACAATTTATCCCTGTGTCAGCAGTCATTACTCCAGTCTTCACTGTCACATGATTTTTCAGAAATCACTTGATGTTGAAAACCATTTGGATGCTTAATAATAAAAAGTGTTTAAAGATTACTGAAAAAAACTACAATAAAAACAAAACAAGGAAATTAAGAAGCTATAATATAACTTAATGACTGTTATAAATACCTACACAGACCTTTTATGAAAAATGATGGCATATGGTGCAAAACATTACTGATCTGTTTATCATATTCCTCCCATTCTAACTGATGCATCCAAGACTATCAAAAAGTCATTCTCACAGTTTCAACAAAACCTCATCTTTGTCAGCCAGCCAGATAACTTACTGACATATTTAAATCAGCAAAATTTGCAAAACCATTCAATACCAAAAAATACCCTAATGTTTCAGTTTGCAAAGCATACACACATGTATATAATCAGCACAGGTTCACAAGATGTAATGACAACACAACATTGATTAACTAGACCGGGACACTCTCACCCTGGCTTCAGAGCTGTCAGGACATCCTTATTGCTCACCCCTGACCAGACAAGACAGAGGAAAATTACCATCTCAACAGAAAAGATCACATCAATCATAGAAATGTGATAATATGCAAATATCCTTGGAACTTCACTGATGCACATTATGATACTTTTCTTTGGCTTAAATTAGCAAGCAACAAAAGGCCATTTGAGGCCTTTGGAGGTAAAATCAAGCACAAAGCTCTTAATTAATATTTATCTAAATATTCATGTAAATATTACAGTGTCACTTTAAAAGGGTTAAAAAAAAATGGTTATCCATTGTAAGTGATTTTTTTTTTTAAATCAATTAAAAAGGTGAAATGAACCATTAAAACCAATTGCACTAAATTGCCACTTTTGTCGCAAAACACTTCTAATATCTCTTAATACCTAATCAAACAGTCTACTGTACAGCTCATGCCATTTCCTATGACCATCACTAATAACTGTTTGAATCATGTACACTGGCAGGTATAATTACAGAGCAAACGTTACACACTGTGAATAGCGTGATTCATTTGATTATAAAATATACCATTTCATTCTCAATAGGCTTCCGTGGGTCTCCATCCAATTGAAATTGCTCAGGGCTTTCAATTCAAACACACATACGGGCCAGGCGCTGACATAAACACAAGAGATTAAACTCAGAAAAACTGCATAAACATTTCTTTTCTTTTCTACTGCCCACCTTCAACAAACATTTGAATAAAATCAATTATTCCACCTTTACAGCTACAAGGTTTCCCTATCATGCCAACTGAGTCAATATAACAATCAATCTAGTGTTTAAATGACATTTTCTTTACAGAAAAAAACCCCATAAAGGCTACCTGTATGAAGCCCTCTTAGTCTCTGGTTTGTCCTTGTCAAAGGAAAGTAAACAGGTCCTAGTATGAGAAAAATTAGAAAACACATCAGCGGTGCAGATTACTATTCCACAGATACGAATGCCAAGAAGTGAGACTCACATAAAAGAGAAATCAGAAGTATAGTTTCACAAACAAATAAATAATAAAAAACTTTGTATGAAAAATACAGGTGCTTTCTGAACAGTTTTAGATCACAATTTCTTATCTCAAACAGAATTCCCAAATGAAATAAATTATTCTATGGTGAATCGAAGTGAAAACTGAATGTCTAAATCATTTATTCAAGCACACAGTTGCTGATATCACAAACATAAAATGGTGTGTTTTCGCATTAAGACTCCAGCAGTTTGACACAATGTAAGCCTACAACACAGTCAGCCTAGCAACAAGACAAATACAGCAAAAATATTACATTAATATTAGCCCACTAAAGTACACTGAGCTGATTTTCAATATAATCAATATAACTGGTCTGATATCCATTGACGATAGTGAATATTAACCAATCAGAAATGTGTTTCTAAACGAACATTTGATAGATAGATAGATAGATAGATCAATAGATGGTATCTTATTAATCTAGGAAAGTCTAAGACAGCTACTCCTGCAGTTATGACACAAGGCATGCTGAGATGAGCCAAACTCCATCTTGTATTAAAACTGCAGGATATAAATTATAAATGCTGCAAGTCTTGGTTTGAAAATGGCGCTGGGCTTGCAAAGGCCAGACAGATAATTAGTCTTCCATTCGTTATGCCTGGAGGAAAGATAAGGGGTCCTTTTGTATTGTCCCATATTACACTTTAGTTGTTAAAACTAACTCCAAGGAGAGAAATTTCCAACTAAATCATATCCAGTGGGTTCAGCTGTCTCTCAGTGATAAAGCTACAACAGTTTTTGCACAAACAAACGCTGAATAAATGTTTTCCTTCTTCGATAATGAACATGCCTCAGGTCTCAGAGACAGGTGAACCTCAAGTAAACATGCTGAACATATTGAGCACGCGGTGACACGATTTCTAACCGATCTAATCAGTCATATATCCGCAGTTCCATTTGTTGGCTTATGACGTTGTCATTTTGTGCGTGTGCCGCAGATGATAGATGAGTATAGCTAAACACATTTTCAGCCCTGTGGTCTACTCCCCTCATCGAAAATGAAGTCTATTTTGAACGCGCGCACGTTCGCAGCTGTGGTTGGACATGAAACAGCCAAAACCGATTGAGTGCTGAATTGGACTGACAGTTGAAAGAAAAAATCCGGCTCTAGTGAAGAATCTAGATCACACAAAATCTGACGCGTGTCTTAGGCACACATCACGCCTTTCTCAGTTCAAAGTGGACCCCTGGTGTTCAAATCTTTTTCAACGACCATGCAAGATATGTCCACGCTTGTTCATACGATATAGAGCTGATTTTTTTAGTTTGTGTTGTTGTTGTTGTTGTTGTTGTTGTTGTTGATTCAAACATGTAACAATCAAAATAAGTTATTTACCAGATACTAAATCAGCCTGTCATTAACCAAGGGGAGGCGCTGTTTCTTTGGTTTAAGATGAAATAGGTGACGCGAGGAGGTGTGAATTACCTGGAGAGAGGTGCTCGCATTCCCGCTCAAGATCGCCGGAACTGTTCCTGTCTTCTAGCCTACTAGGTAAATGCCACATGACTGATGCTTTAAAGAGCCATACATCATAAAAGAATCAAACTCTGGGATAATGTAGGCTACAGTCAGATGGTCACTATTGCAAAATAAAGCTCAACTGCTCATTACGTGGATATAATACACACAAACATCACATATAGGCCTATAAATGGTGATATTCTAAAACAGAATCATTTCTTATATATAGCCTAAAGTAATTAATTAATAGCCTACTACTATGCAAAGGTTGTTTTTGAATAGAATCAATACCTGGTCTGCTTTCCATGGACAACAGTGAATTTTAGTAGTGAGTGTTTCTAAACCAACATTTGCGATATACAGGTGCATCTCAATAAATTAGAATGTCGTGAAAAAGTTTTTTTCTTGTAACACTTTCATATATTTTAGATTCATTACATGTAAAGTAAAACATTTCAAAAGTTTTTTTGTTTTAATTTTGATGATTAGAGCTTACAGCTCATGAAAGTCAAAAATCAGTAACTCAAAATATTAGAATATTTACATTTGAGTTTCAATAAATGACCATCCATACAGTATAAATGCTGGGTATCTCTTGTTCTTTGAAACCACAATAATGGAGAAGACTGCTGACTTGGCAATGATCCAGAAGATGAACATTGACACCCTCCACAAAGAGGGTAAGTCACAGAAGGTCATTACTGAAAAATGTGGCTGTTTACAGAGTGCTGTATCAAAGCATATTAAATGCAAAGTTGACTGGAAGGAAGAATTTGGGTAGGAAAAGGTGCACAAGCAACAGGGATGACCGCAAGCTTGAGAATACAGTCAAGCAAAGCTGATTCAAACACTTGGGAGAGCTTCACAAGGAGTGGACTGAAGCTGGAGTCAGTGCATCAAGAGTCATCACGCTCAGACGTCTTCAGGAAAAGGGCTACCAAGCCACTTCTGAACCAGAGACAACGTCAGATGCATCTTACCTGGGCTGTGGAGAAAAATAACTGGACTGTTGCTCAGTGGTCCAAAGTCCTCTTTTCAGATGAAAGTAAATTTTGCATTTCATTTGGAAATCAAGGTCCCAGAGTCTGGAGGAAGAGTGGAGAGGCACAGAATCCATGTTGCTTGAAGTCCAGTGTGAAGTTTCCACAGTCAGTGATGATTTGGGCTGTCATGTCATCTGCTGGTGTTGGTCCACTTTGTTTTCTGAAGTCCACAGTCAACGCAGCCATCTACCAGGAAATTACTTCATGCTTCCTTCTGCTGTCAAAATCATCAAGGACTCGAACCACCCTAGTAACTGTCTTTTCACTCTGCTGCCATCTGGTAAGCGCTTCCGCAGCCTGATGGCAAAAACTGAGAGACATAGGAGGAGTTTCTTCCCCCAGGCCATCAGGCTCCTAAACTCAAACTCAGCCTCTTAACATCATCATGACTCCACTTATTAATCATGTAACAATCAGTAAGAAATCCATTATCCATCATTTGCACATAACACTTTCTGTGTTTTTTTTTGTGTGTTTTTTTTGGTTATATACTCTCTATATAATCGTGTATGTGACAAATAAAAATCTTGAATCTTGAGCTTTATGGAGATGCTGATTTCATTTTCCAGCAGGACTTGGCACCTGCCCACACTGCCAAAGGTACAAAAGCTGGTTCAATGACCAATGGTGTTACTGTGCTTGATTGGCCAGCAAACTCGCCTGACCTGAACCCCATAGAGAATCTATGGGGTATTGTCAAGAGGAAGATGAGAGACACCAGACCCAACAATGCAGATGAGCTGAAGGCCACTGTCAAAGAAACCTGGGCTTCCATACCACCTCAGCAGTGCCACAAACTGATCACCTCCATGCCACGCCGAATTGAGGCAGTAATTAAAGCAAAAGGAGCCCCTACCAAGTATTGAGTACATATACAGTAAATGAACATACTTTCCAGAAGGCCAATAATTCACTATTTTTTTTTTTTATTGGTCTTATGTAGTATTCTAATTTGTTGAGATAGTGAATTGGTGGGTTTTTGTTAAACGTGAGCCTAAATCATCACAATTAAAATAACCAAAGACTTAAACTACTTCAGTCGGTGTGCATTGAATTTATTTAATACACGAGTTTCACAATTTGAGCTCAATTACTGAAATAAATGAACTTTCCACAACATTCTAATTTATTGAGATGCACCTGTATAGCTATATTACATAAAAACAGAACTTAAAACATTGTTCTGCCAGGATAGATGACTACTACCAGATGGTGTAGTTGCATCATCTACCAGCATAGGTTTAACCAACTAAACCTTGACCCCTTGATGCCACATAATATTTCACATTGAGGCCAAACATGTGGCCTCAGCTGTCAAACAGATCTATTAATAATTAATATCACACTTAGCCAAGTTGTATCTGTAATTAAGATCAAGCTAAAACATAGCTGGACTTCTCATCTTTCCAATCATATGGTTTGTTAATTGGTTTCAGAGGTCTTGTAAAGTCTAATTATATTCAAGTTGACATGTTCTTACCTGGAGGGTCCTGTAAGGTCATTCATCAGTTCCAGTAAATGAATATTAAGAATTAGTCTTCATTAAAAGCAAAAAAACAGGCAACTCTTATGACCATTAAACACAGCTAATTAATGTTAATGCCCTAAACATAAGGAGACCTTGAAGTCTTTCCCCACAGGCCATTCATTTCGGAGGGTCAGGAAGTTATTCATAATGAAACAGCTGCATCAAATTGAAAAGACGAAGACAAAAGATGAATATTTTACTGCTATTACTAATACAAGCCATTTTGTCCCTCTCTTAAAAGAGAGCAACACTGTAATTGAGAATGAATAACCCCTGTATGACCACTTTGTTCTCATAGGGCAAGCTCTTAATTTTGTATTAGGACAAAATATCATTAGATATGATAACACTAGAGTAGGCTATGTAAATTTTCTCTCTTGTCATTTAAGATGAAAAAACAACAACAAAAACAACAAAACAAATGCAAATGTAATGCTAGAGCTCATGTTATTTCTGAAATTTCCTGAAATTAAGTGAAAGGCGTATTATATCACAGGCAATGATTCAAATATAACCTTGATATTGGGGTGGTTCATCACTGCATTTCATTCATTTTCAAATTCAGTGTGACTCAGTTGGTGGCAGTTTCTTCCTCAGAGCCTCTCTGTCTGATGACGAGGTGGGAAATAAACTGGGGTGACACTGCTGAACACAGATTTTTATTAGTTGTGAGGTGTTCTGTGTGATTATATGCATTTATAAAACAATTGTGTTCACCAGTTTTCTAAAACACCTCAGTTGTGAAGATCTCATCCGCACTAATATTCTGTGCTGCATGATTAATATTAAAATATTTTCTTTGTGTATAATAAAACTGGTTGTGTATAATCATGTCACTGGAATTCGAGTGATCACTGTCCCAACGTGCAGTGAGTCAGGGAACTTACCAGTGACCGAATTTGTGTACACGATCTACTGATTCACGAGCTAGGGAGCTGATTGAGACGCACCCAAAGTCTCTTTAAGGGTATTCTATAGTCTTTGGCTCTACGCAATGGGTAGGATTAGGGTTGTGGGGTAGATGCTTATCATATGCATGTATCATTTGCGTGACGTCAACCTCCGGAGCTCTATTGTCAGAAATATATATGGGTCATTCTACAGAAACGTCCACTTTTCTGTCCCTAGACTTTACAAAAATATTATTTATTTATTTAGTCATTTAGCAGACGCTTTTGTCCAAAGCGACTTACAAATGAGGGCAATAGAAGCAATCAAAACCAACAAAAGAGCAAAAACATGCATGTGCTATGACAAGTCTTGGTTATCCTAACGCAGTACACGTAGCAAGGTATTTTTTTTTATTTAAAGAAAACAAGTAGATAGAATAGAAAAAAGAAAGCTAGTGTTAGTTTTTCAAGAAAAGCTAGCAGTTACAGAATAAATATGCAGCTGATAGAGGGTCACGTGTGTGTGTTTTTTTAAATAAAAAGAAGACAGATAGATAAAATAGAATTAGAATAGAGAGTGCTAGAGTTAGAGGGTCAAATAAAGATGGAAGAGATGTGTTTTTAGCCGTTTCTTGAAGATGGCTAAGGATTCAGCTGCTTGGATTGAGTTGGGCAGGTCATTCCACCAGGTGGGAGCAGTTAATGAAAAAGTCCATGAAAGTGATTTTGTGCCTCTTTGGGATGGCACAATAATGCGTCGTTCATTTGCAGAACATAAGATTCTAGAGGGCACATAGGTCTGAAGTACTGAATTTAGGTAAAGAGGTGCAGAGCCAGAGGTGGTTTTGTAGGCAAACATTAATGCCTTGAATTTTATGCGAGCAGCTATTGGTAGCCAGTGCAAATTGATGAGCATAGGTGTGACATGCGTTCTTTTCGGCTCATTAAAGATTAACCTTGCAGTGGCATTTTGGATTAATTGTAGAGGTTTGATGGAATTGGCTGGTAAACCTGCCAAGAGAGCATTGCAATAGTCAAGTCTGGACAGAACAAGAGCTTGAACAAGGAGTTGTGTTGCATGTTCCGAAAGAAAGGGCCTGATCTTCCTAATATTGTATAAAGCAAATCTGCAGGACCGGGCAGTTTTATCAATGTGGTCTGAGAAATTCAGCTTATCATCAATCACAACTCCAAGGTTTCTGGCAGTTTTTGAAGAAGTTATGGTAAATGAGCCTATTGGAAGGTGAAATTGTGATGAAGTGATGGGTTTGCTGAAACAACAAGTAGTTCTGTCGGACCCTTCAAATTTTGTAACAGTACTCCTTTATGGCACAATTTTAATTTTGTATGCGGAAATCGTCCATTTGTCCAACCCTCTTGGTCTTCTTTAGGTGTAAACACGTGCGGTGATATATATGATAACCAGGGCCTCTGTTCATTTCAGACATTTAGAACCAAATTTTGTCTACCAGCATCCGCATATTTTGTCTTTCTTCAATTGCGTTCTGCTCTCAAAGCGTATGGCATTCCGTGGGCATCTTCTATTTCCTCTCATCCTATGCGGGACTGGATTGCACCATCTGCTGGTCGGCCATCTGTTTCCTTAATATATAATAAAATTATTGATTGCATTACAAACCTCTTTCTATTAAAACTATTTGGAATAGGGAATTATCTGACCTTAATTTATCTGTCGACTGGGAGAGAGTGTGGTCTAATCTCAGCCTAACATCTAAAAATCTGGCTCATCGTCTTATTCACTTCAAAGTCATTCATAGAGCATGCATAACTCCTTACAAAAGATTTAAAATGAAACTACAGTCAAATTTGAACTGCCATATATGTAATACTACATCATCAGGCACTTTTCTGCATATGTTTTGGGAATGTCCTGTCGTCATCAGTCTATGGACACATGTAAACCTGGTTTTGTCATCATTACTGCGAATTGATTGGTCTGTTAACCCAAGTTTGTGTCTTCTTAATGATGATTCTGGTCTCTGTGTTAATTCAATGCAAAAGAGAATGTTGTTTGCTGGTTTTACAGCTGCGAAGAAGACAATCCAGAACTGGTTTACACCACACATGTGTAGAAAAACATATTGGATCCGTAGCCTCCTGCAAATAGTGACGTGTGAATGTGCAACGGCGTGAGTCGGTGGGGCCAGGCCTTCGACCATTGATGCTTGGCAGTGTTTTTTGTTGTATATACGTGATTGTATATAGGAGTGACTTTTGTGTTTTTATTGTCCTTCCCTCTCTCCCTCCCTTTTGATTGGACCTTGAGATGTTGAGTATGTGTCTGTTGTTTTGTTTTGTTATATTTTGGATGCTATGTTGTGTTATGTGTGAAAAAAAAAAAAAAATTGTTGATAAAAAAAAAAAAAAGTAGTTCTGTCTTAGCTAGGTTGAGTTGAAGGTGATAGTCCTTCCTCCAGCAAGAAATGTCTGTTAGACATGCTGAGATGCGAGTAGATATTGTCGGATCATCAGGATGGAATGAGAGGTAGAGTTGAGTGTCATCAGCATAGCAGTGATATGAAACGCCATGTTTCTGAATGACAGAACCTAATGATGCCATGTAGACAGAGAAGAGAAGTGGGCCAAGAACTGAGCCTTGAGGCACCCCAGTAGCTAGATGTTGCGACTTGGATACCTCACCTCTCCAAGATACCTTGAAGGACCTATCTGAGAGGTAAGACTCAAACCACTGGAGTGCGGTTCCTGAGATGCCCTTTTTCAATAGGGTAGACAGGAGGATCTGGTGGTTGACCGTATCAAAAGCAGTGGACAGATCCAGCAAAATAAGTAATGAAGACTTGGAAGCCGCTCTAGCAAGTCTTAATATTTGTCATATTACAAATGAAATACACATTAGGGTTACAATTTTTTTTATATTTTAAAATGAAACAATATGTTATTTGAACAATTACACCTTCCTGAGCCATCAATGTGGCATTTTCTTTTTTTTTTATTAATTATATAGAATTCCAAGTACCACAAAACTGCTTGTCCCCACAGCCATGTACAGAGGGAAAGTGCTTTATTCTGAGGTCAAAAACAGGATTTTCTACCATTTAAAATACAAAAGTCTTTTTATAACTATCAAATATATGATGTAAATGGCATAAAAAAAACAAAATGCCAAATAAATATTATAAAATATATAATGAAAACAGTGGTCCCCTGGAGTTGTCACTGGTGTTACGTTTAACAAAAGTCTTTTATTTTGGAATAAAAAAATCACACTGATGACATCACTTAACTTCCTCCTTCCTATTTTCTAAAGATCTATGAAAAAAGGCCCATGTTTATTCCACTGTTTCTTTTCAGTTATCAGAAATTATCTCATTTATCTCATGATTTCATATGAAGCTTTTAGTCGACGTCACTGGTCTTGCAGCGGACATTTTGTAAAATGCATTTTTCACGAAAATTGTCACTGGTGTTACCGTCACTGGTGTTACCTTCCTTATGGATAACACCAGTGAAGATCAGTATATCAGGTCTTGTGTATGTCACTGGTGTTACTGTCACTGGTGTTACTGTGCTGTCTTACTGTACTGTTTTTGTCTGTCACATTAAATAAATAAAACACAATCTACTTATTTCTTGCATTTTCATTATTTTTCTGTAACCCTGACTACGTGTGCTGAAAAAAAAACTTTTAATATTGCTAAAGAAGGTAACACCAGTGACAAAAAATGATACATGTGGTCTTGAAATAATTGCACAAAAAAGCTAAAAAAAAAAATGAAGGTGTCATTTATATGTATTCATAAATACAAAAGGTAATCTAATAATGTGGTTTAAGTTTAAATGTTAAAAAAATAAATACATTTTAAGACATTTTTCCATACCAAAAGTGGACGTTTCTGTAGAATGACCCATATATATATATATATATATTACAGAAACAGAGTAATATTCTGAAATATTAGGCTATTACAATTGAAAATATCTTTGTTTTCTAATTTAATATATTTTGAAATGCCATTTATTCCTGTGATGGCAAATCTGCATTTTCAGCATTACTCCAGTGTCTTCAATGTCACACGATCCTTTAGAAATCATTCTGATGCTGATTTGCTCAAGAAACATTTATTATTATCAACAGTTGTGCTGCTTAATATTTTTGTGGAAACTGCAATACTTTTTTCACAATCCTATAAATAGAATGTTTAAAAGAACAGCATTTATATGAAATAGAAATCTTTTGTAAAATTATATTTCTACTGTCACAATGATCAATTTAATGTGTCCTTGCTGAATAAATGCATATAAAAAACTGACTGACTGACCTCAAACTTTTGTACAGTAGTGTATTATATTCATATTCTATTTAGAAAGGTCTGTGTGTGTGGAGCGAATTACAGAATGGTTTTGAATGACTCCCTGCACCAGTTTACAAGAAGTGATTCGCTAGAATTACTCGTACTTTCCAGCGCTACTGATTCAACAGCAGCATGTCATATGTTACCACAGCGACGGGGCTTCACCCGAAGAGGGCGTGTCACTGGGGGCGGACCGGGGGCGGGACTTGCTGCCCAACTCTCCAGTGTGAATTCTCTCTCTCCACTGCTCGTCCAGACTTCACCTACGAACAACGCACAGAGCAACCGCCTGATCCTTTCAACACACTCAACCAGACAGTTCCCTCGATACTATCAGACAACTTCCGACGTACATATTTCTGTTGAAAATCTCTTCGGACTGTATTAAGGAGAGCCGGTCTTTTCTATAAGGATGCAATCGGTCATCTGCCTTCTCGGTGCCTTCATAGCAGCCGCTGTGTTTCATCCAGGTATGTCATTTCATTTACAATGAATATATTGTAATCTCACTCTCCCATTCTTTCATGTAACATCGCTGCCGTAATCCGAGAATTTTGTTGAACAGGTTCGTTCCTATAGTGACCATTCGACTGTTTTTCTTCCTTACATCAATGAACATCAACAAGTTTTTATTATAGTAGCCCTTGCCGTAGTTCGTGGGCAATCATTACCAGGTCATGTGTTGCACTTTTCATTTCTCCCACGTTAAGAGCAAGAGGTCAACTCTCCACCTGACGAAGATTAACGCATCTGTGCCCGCCTCGGACATTCACATTCATTCATTTTATCACCGTCAGAGACTGCGATGAAGCTTTCAAACTGACACAGAAAAGTGAATAGGAAGTGTTTAAACTTTTAGTGTGGACGGGTGACTTGACTCGCGACGTAATGTTGTTGATACTGCGTGTTTCTGTTTCGCTTCAGCCGCATCACACGTATTAACACAGAGCGTGACATCACCTGCGCGTGCTTCTGAAATCCCCATCATCACAGATCTATTGTATGCGTCAGTCCCAAACAGAAACTAAACGCGGACCTTAAAGGGACCGTTAAGATAAATAATAATAAAGTCCTGTCATCCTTTACTCACTCGCATGTTGTTGCTAAGAACCTGCGTGACTTATGTTCTTGCGAAAACACAAACGGAACGTTTTTAAAAACATATCTTGATATTCTGAAGTCATACAATGTGTTTGTATGAGAAACAAACGGAAAACACCCAGTGTACCTGGAATTGAGTCAGTGAGAAATGATTAGTTTGACCGATGAACGAATCATTCAGATAGCCTATGATTGTGTGAACTGAATCATCAAATTCACAATGCCATTGAATATTTTGAACTGCTTTTATGATACTTTTATTGTGATTTTGCGTTCTCTTTTAAGCTTGATCGGTCAAGGCCCCATTCATTCTAATAGCATGGGTAAAAAAAACGAACAGGATATTCTTCATTCACCCTTTTTTTCGCAAATGAAAGAAAGTCACACGGTTTGGGGTGATATGTTACAGAATTGTAATTTTAAGCGATAAGCGATTGCATTAGTTTGTGTTCAGGCATGGATGGTGCCCAGCGTGCGCAAAGTGTGTTAAGTTAATCAGTAATTAAAGTCTATGGGATTTTGAGACGCGCGCGAACAACGCTTCCCAGTTTCAATCTTTTTGAGCGCGCGAGTGCGCTATGTGTGTGCGCGCGCATCCGGGGAAAGGAAGAGCGAGAGAGCGAGCGTGTGCATGCTCACGAGAGGTTGCGGAGGTGGAAGGCTCAGGGCGGTGTGTTACAAATTCAGCCATATGACTGGTGTATGCTTTTATCAGTGTTACATGCTTGTTTGCTCATCAAAATGTATTTGAGATGTCTTTACTCGTCTTCATAGATAGGCTTAATCTATGTTAAGGCGGTAAAGTGATTGATAGCCTAACTGAGGTGGCGGCTGCTGTAATAGGCTACTGCTCATTATTCTTTTTGAAATGTTTTTTTCTCTTCTCTATCTATCTATCTATCTATCTATCTATCTATCTATCTATCTATCTATCTATCTATCTATCTATCTATCTGCCTTTTTCAATTTCAAAAGTTCACCGTTTATACTTTGTACTTTGGCTATAGGGTTACACATTTCCTGTGGTGTGAGACACATACTACACCTCAGACTATTTTTAAAATAATTGTCCATGTATAATTGCTCACATTAATTGCAAGAGCATGCGAGAGATGATTATTATTTTTTTGCTTCACACTGCAGGACCATTTAAATTTAAACTAATTGCTATTTAAAATGGCAAAATGGTATTTAAAAATTGTAGGGGAAAAAAGTGCCTATTACAAGACCTGAGAGATACAATTTCCCTTATAAAGCCCTTATGCATATAACATTTAAGCTAGAATGTTGTTGATAATAAAATAAATTGACATGCTATTTGTCAATTACCCATATCTAAAAATACTTTTTACTATTTTAGATATGAAACATTGTGCCATGTACAATACATAATGGGATTTTTTTTTTAATTAAATATGTTCAGCATAAAATTAGGGAAGCTCCGTCACACAGAAGGAAATGCTCATCATGTGACATTTTCCAAAATAATGCTTGTCTGTCAGCTTGTTTGCAGAACTTCATTTAATTTTATTGTACCTCAAAGAATATGTTGTTGATTATAAATGCACTGTAAATTCTTTGGAAAATACAGTTTGAGTTCAGGCTATTGTTGTGGGATTCTGTCTGATCTGATGGGTGTGGTTCATGCGCTTGCTTGGGGAACCCATGCCGTCCTTCAATATTTCCTAGTGAAGTTCCTAAGTGACAGAACATGACATCTTATGATTTATCCTGAGATGTAAGGTATGTTAGTATAGGTCTGTTTCCACCACACAGATGTTGCTGTAAGCTATGTGGGCAGTTTCAAAGAGTTCTCCCCCATCACACCACACACACACACACACACACACACACACATAACCCATAGCCTTTACTCAAAGGGTATTTGCTGTTATGACCCTCTGGCTCTTTTTGGTTGTGTGTTGGAAAGGTCAGTTTCTCTGAAGTGCTGTCAGCAGGAGACTGATCACCTGTATGCAAACAGGTAAAGCATCTCTGCCATCTTAGCGAGTTCAGTGGTTGGAACATGTGCTCTAGTTATATTTTATGGGAAAAACCTGCTCCGTGCAGCTTCCTGAATACATTATTTAATTTGTCGATCATTAAATAACCTGGCTGATGAAACGTTTCCTTATTCTGATTATGAAGAATTTTTCCACTCATTCTGAAAGCTGCATGATTAAAGGACTGATGAATGTGGACTGGATTTAGTAGCATGCTTGAAAAGGTTTCAGAAATCATAGTAGTATTTTAAATAAAAAAAAATCTTGGGGATTCCTTAATTTGCATTTGTAAAATGCACTCTTGGAAAATTTCTGTTGGGTTAAGTTAGGGTTACTGAAACCACAGCTGTATTTTTATTTCCGTTTGCATATCAGTGACGTCACTCTGAATGACATATGACTGGTGAGGAGGAACTGAAATGCTCGATGAACCAGAAAGCACAGGCCTTTGTTTTGCACGAGAGATGAAAAAAACCCGAATTACATCAAGACCGACACTAAACCGCATCTCCACCAGGAAATCCCACATCTGATCATTTAAGCATTCAAGTGAAATATTCATGCCACCGTGGCCTGATGGGGGATATTTTGTCATTGTTTATTGGCAGGCAAGGGCTTGAGCTGATTAACGTCAGTTCCACTTAGATATCAAACAGGAAAACACATGTAGTGAAAAGAAAAGTCTAATTCATATTTGCATATTCATTTAGTTTCAGCCTAACTATGGAACTGCTTTCAGGAAGAGCCAATGGGAGCATATGATAAAAGCTAATTTTACAGCTTTGGGGCTTTGTTCGTCTCAAATGGTGGGAAGAGAGAAAAACCTGAGAGCATAGGCTAAGTGAACAATGTTTCATGTGCTAAAATGATTGTGGGTATTATTCTGAAAGTATTGGATCCAGGCTTATATGAGACAGGCAGTTAAGATTTCAGAATGTGCTTTTGACCAACCGTTTAAAAGGGTTGAAGTGCCGAGGCCATTATGTCATTATTTATTCATATTTAAATTCCCGACCACTCATGCACATGCACGCGTGCACACATATGTTCCATCACAGGCTTTTACAGTAAATTACTTGAGCCATGTGTTGGGCCAAGCATCTGCTCTCCCATGAACACAAGCACACACATGTACATTATCTCTCCTTTGTCTTTCTTGTCCATCAGACACACTCCCCATTTGCTAATGGATTAATCGAAGCATTGGTAAGAAGGAAGACCTGCTGTCTGTACCACCCAAAATGGCCCCCTGAGACTTGAGCCAGTCTTATCTACTCATCTGGTCCCACAACCCTCCTTCTGCCACATAATCAAAGGGAATGCTTACATTAGGTTGAGTTCGATGATGGGCTGTTGTGTTGGTTACTGGCACTAAAACGTCTTTTCCCAAGATTGCTGGTTGATAAAAGGCAGTTGGTGGTCTTAAGTGCTGCATTGAGGGAATATTGTTCTCTCGCGTTTATATTGTTATGCATATAAGCAGTGTAGCGATGCACAGCAGGGAGACACAAGTTCAAGGCTTCTGAGATAAGCTTTAAATGAGGAGTGCTAACTTTTGTGTGCTGTACACAATAATGTCATTTTCACAGTGGAATTCTCATCTGCGCTATCAAATATGGAAGTGGCAACAATGTTTATTCAAGTCCTCCTGGTGGCAGACATTCTTTTCACTTAGAAAACACTCAAGGCTGAGGGTTTTCTGATCAATATCCGTCATAGAACTGACTGTAGGCGTTAAACTCAGTTCTCGCTCATAATCAGAATGCAGAATGCTGGCGTATTACTTGTGCACAATGCACATTTCTTAATATTAAGTCTAAAATGTCTTTTAATGTCACTTTTGATGAGAATTGTATAATATTGATCTTTAAATGCAAAATACTTAAAGTGTACCTAAAGTGGACTTGCAATAGTTCTAATTTAGCACAATCAAATATACTAAGCATCATTTTACTTCAGCACTACTTCTGCACAATTAAAGTGCATTAAATACAAAATTAGTTGTTCCATTTTAGCAGACTTTAAGTATACCAGTTTAGTATCCTAAAAGTACAATTGCAGGGCATTTTATTAAGTACATAAATATGAAAATGTATTTGTGGTATACAAAAGCATGAAATAAATGTATTTAAAATACATTTAAGTATATTTATTTTTCACTAGGGTGGCAAACAAATCTTCCTGTCTTTTGAGTTTTTTTTATCCCATCTTGAGTTTAATGGGATGGTTTAAAGAGCCATAACTGACTCTTTTGGGCCACTCTAGCTCATTTATGAGCCGGTGATATAAATATATTGACGTGACAGTCAATGAAAGGGTCCGGGGATGGCTATCGATTAGACAAGCATCCAATTATTTCTAGACAACGTGTTTTTTAACATGTAGTTTTTGGCGGTAACTCAAGATCGTGGTTAGTTGGTCCACGACGAGGCCACCTTGTATCGTTCAATATAGTTTTATTGGCAATTATGTGGCTGTTGGAATGTTATTTATAAGTTTGCTTATAGCGCAAGAGTCATAAGTCACCCTTTCTTCGGGGTTGTTGTATCGATCAGTTCAGAGATCATAGTGTAGAACCAATTTGAGTGCGTTTACCGCTTGCGTTTATGAAACGTACATGGGGCGTTTTGATCCGAGACTTTTTAAGCCATACATTTTGAGGTCGATAATACCCCCCAGAAAAGGATTTACATACATCAAGCTGCTTGTTCACGTGTAGTGGTTAATGGTGGTCTGGAGGATATTATTTCATCAATGTCAAATGTTTGTCCTGGCATTTAGATCCATCTACAAAAGGTTGCGAGTTGTAGCAGCCCTTAGCCCGTCTCCTCCCGCCAAATCACATTCTGTCAAATATCCATCTGAGGCTTTGAGCGCTTCAATTCAGGCTGACATTCAAAGCCACACAACCTTTCTGGCAGCCATGGAGACGCACGATAACCGGATTCCCATTCTGGGTCCGTCGCTTTGATGCCGTCTGTGATGTGCAGATTGCATTTCTTCATGTTTGAGGAGACGTTCCTGCCTGCCACTCTCGCCTCTTTAAGTGACGCTTTGAACCCAAAAGGGCATGACAGAGGAAGGCAAAGTTTTTTTTCCCCTCTCTTAAATATGTTCCGGATAGAGTGAGAGAGGCGGATGGAAAGAAGGTTAGAGTACCCATGAGCTCCATGGGTTAGGGACGGGATCTCCCAGAGCTGTCAGGGTGAATGAGGAAGCACTGACGTTGGTTAAATCTATTAAAGGTAATGTGGGGTGAACCGTGAGCTTGATGGGTGGCGGCCCTATTCAGAGACGCTTGGCACAAACAATGCGAGCGGAAGAGACAGTCTGAATTCTCAACATTTAGAGCTTTAATTGTTCTTTCCGTAGATTCACAATGTGCCTATTTGTTTGAAACCATTTTTCTTTCAGATTTGAGCATAAGGTTGTGCCATTTAGACTTGAGAATGCCATGTAAATTCCAGCTGCAGTTTGAATTTAAATCAAAGAAAGTGGAATTAAAATGAATGGAAATTCACATAATTGTAATTTTAAACTTTGTTTTTCTAGTAGTAAAACAAAACAAATTTTGTTTCAAACCTGTATACTTTTCTCTTTCAACTGTGTCTAATGTTGTTTTGGACCCCAATGACTTTTATTAAAACATTCTTCAAAATATCTCCTTTTATGTTAAATAGAGGAAAGAAAGTCATACAGGTTTGTATCATCATGAGCATGGTAAATGATGACAATTTGAATTTTTGAGTGAACTATCATTTTAACTAGAAAAACATATTTTAATAAACTGACTCTGGTGGAAGAACACTTAATTTCCCAGCAGAATACATTATTAAATTGCAACTTTAGAAATTCAACACAAGTAAAGTCCTCTTTCTGTCATTCCAATTCATCATCCTTTGCAGTGGGGCAGGGTGACACAGTAACTCAAATATGAACTCAAACATGGTTTGAGCCAAAAAAAAAAGAACACAGAGGTATTAATTTGCTTATGGTTGAAGGAATTTCTTAAAGTGATCGTTCACCCAAAAATTGTCATGATGTAAGGCTGTAATACACTACACAACTTTTAAAATCTGAACAGATTTTTAAAACACCAGACATTATACACTTACCGACTTTGTAAATAGTCACAGAGGAAAACTGGGCATCATACACTAAACAACTGAGGCTCATACTACAGACTTTAAAGTTGTTCTGATCACAACAAACTCACGTAGAAATGTGCGCATTGTTGCTGAGACACGCAAATGAAAGCCTTTACAAGCCTTTACAAAATTCCAAACCTGTATGACTCTTCTGTGGAACACAAAAAAACCCCACTGAGACATTTTTCAAAATTTCTTCTTTTGAGTTTCACAGAAGAATGTAAGTCATACAGTTTTGAAACAATATATGGGTGAGTAAATGTTGATTCAACCCTGGTACAATCAGGAACAAACTCCCCCAGACAGGAGTTACACATGGTAGAGTTTCAATTGCAGCAGAGGTTGCCAGTGAAAGAGGAAGTGGGAGCCTTTTTGAAGTCACTAGGTCCATTTTAGATGTACGTCATCCATCTTTACCATGCGGTTTCTCTTGGTACATAGCTCTAATGAAAAAGGGTCAAATGTTATTCCCACTTACAAATTTAGTGGCCTCTTCCCTCATGTTCACATCCCTTTTTAGCACCTCCCACTAAATCATGCTCAGAGGCGCTGAATTGTTGTCTTTGTGTGCCTAAGTAATAAATTAAACTGGTTATGTGATTTAAAAGGGTTACTGGTGGGAGCGAAAGGGAGTATGAATGAATGGGTGGATGAGGCTGTGGCTGCGGCTGGAGGAGTGCACGATAAAAAAAATAACATTGCGGAGATGAAAACCTTGAACCCAAATCTCAGAGGAGGAAGTTCAACTGCAAGTTCATGCCCACTAAAATCACTCGTAGGAGTATCATTAAGGATTGTCAAACAAAAGGGCTCCCAAAGATGCATGGCATAGAAAATCAATTGCAACTCAATTTATTATTCCCTTTTCAAATTTCCAAAACGGCTTTGCCGCATGACTTTACATGCCATAGTCGGATAGCACTGGATTTTTGACAGGTTAAACATTCAGTAAACCTCATGGTGAAAATGATTAGGGCAGGCAGCCGACCTGCTCCCCTCCCGAGAGGCAGGGAAAGAAGCATCCTCTCATGCGATAAATTAGTTCCAGCTCTCGCAGGCTGAAGGAGCTCCCTCAGAGCTCTGTGTTGTTTCAGCATGCCCCGTTCTAATGCGATTTTAAAAGGTTGAAAGTTGGAGTAGAGGTAAATGGTTGATTATGTACACACAACCGGCGCACATCTGCTTCGGTTCACATCGGGGAGAAAAGAAGCCTGCTTTTTTTCCCCCTTCCTGAACCTGTTTCGGCATATTGAGAACGGTGGCCTAAGGGGCTTTTGTGACACCTCCCAAAATTCCTGTTCTCATGAGTGGGTCTTTATCTCCCTTCACATGCAAAATTAATGGTTGAGGGAGTTTTTTTTTACACTATCTGCACCGACATCACACATTTCCCCTGTTTTGCTGCTGCTTTTGTGAAGGGAGTACCGCAGAGAGCAGGATGAAGCAACAGTAGCGATCTGACTTTGTCTTTCTTCTCTCAGTTGTCATTTGAGGGAAACTTTAGGACGGATCCATCTCTCTATTTATTCAATAAATCCCACCTCTGGGTGTTTGCCCTTTTCGCTCCCTCCCTCCCTCCCTCTCCTCAAAATCCCTTGTTTCTTTATTCATCCTGTGTGACAGCACTTTCTTCATTCAGCACAAATTGATTTATTTACCATCCAGAGGGGTCAAGTACAATGGGCCCTATGTTAAAAGTCCCGTAGATGTGCGTGGTGGAAAACTAAGAGTGTGCTACGCTGAATATCAAGTCTGAGGAAGCAGTGCTTGTTAGAAGGCCATCGGAAAACAAAATTGCTGGAGTGGTAAGTGGTAAGTGAAAGACCCCTGTAGGCTTTGCTATACAAGTAGTCTACCATTTTGTCACCCCATGGCCTCGACTTTACCATGCTATGCTAATAATCCTATTGACCTGTCCTGTAATTTTCCTCACAGCAAATGAGGCAATTGCACATCCAACATTAACCTCCACAGAAATGGGTTGTGTAACAGCTGAAAGCCATGGTTTTTGCCTTTAAAATGGCAGCTTTTTAATAGCAGGGCTAACTATTCTATTCAAAGTGTTCATATTAGCCATTATGTGAACTAAAAGCCACTGTGCAAGAGAAAGAAACAGGAAAGGGAAGAGATTGCAGTCAGATACCCCCCCACCCTTTTTTTACAATGCTAACCAAGCACTGTATATTTTTGGCTGGTCCTAATTTCAGATTTTTAACACATCCGACAGCTGGTCTTAAAACTACAGTGATATATCTGGGATTTATTCATAAATGTATAAACATAAATAATTCTGCTGCTTATAACAAGTCACCAGCACATTCAGTGCACTTTAAGGAGTCCACTCCATCTTCTGAAGTGCCGTTCCAGCGACATGAGGCCATAATATATTTGAAAGGAACTTAGTTGCTGTCTGCTAGCATCCACGCTGAAAGCTTAGGGTGATAGCACACTAAATTTAACCACAAGCTGACCAACTTCCACTTCTTTTTACATCCTTATTTGGAAATACCTGTAAGCGCATTCAAAGCGGTCAGAGATAACACCATTCTTGGAAGGTTTTCGAACGCTTATCGTAGATCTCATACTAAAGGTATTTAAGCTAAAAGCCTGTGCCTTTGGTGTTCCCAGCATCTTAGGTGGACTATTTGCAGGTGAAGAGTTTTAATTCCTTTTCTTGCTCCCCGGCTCACTCTATCCTCCTCTCGTTGGGGCTGCACACACATTTTCGGAAAATATTTCTTCAAGTGTGTTCCTTGGAGATAAGAGGCGATGTATTTTTCTCTGGGCAGTGTGCTAATCTTCTGCTGTTCTATATATAGGAGAAACAAGCTGAAGTATTTGTTTGATTCAGGCCCATGCAGTGGTCTCATGACCACATTTCGACTGTCATTTAATGAAATTGACCTACGAAACACCATGTTCCTCACACGGACGCAAAACCAAGGAATACAAGGGCTGGATTTTTCCCTTTTTATTTCTGTGTCTGATGCTCAGTATGTTCACAAGAAGTTTGTCTTAAAATGAAGCAAAAGCTCAGAAAGCAAAAGAGCATTATGGTGTTGACGTCAGATTTTAATCATCATAGCATTCACATTCATCTCAGTGAAATGACTGACTGGCTGAGGTCACCACAAGAATGCTATTAGTCTCCAGCCCTTCACTAACAACCATACTGAGATGTGACGTTAAAGGTAGTAGACGAGAACAATTTAAGTACATTGATGCCATTAAAGGGATGACGTGACAGTGAGTAAATAATGAAAAGATTTCTGGGTGGACAAAACCTTAAAGAACCCTCCTAACAAAATAACACTGCTAATATCTGCCATTAATACACCCTTGCCAAAAAAAAAAACTATTTTATCAGAACCCACAGCTACTTTGGAACAGATGTCAATAAAGAAAGATGCTTTATGGTCAGTTATAGTTATGGCATCTATCAGCTAGGGTTAACTTCGCCATGCTAACTTGCCAAACTTGACCCATTGCTGGTCATAAGCCTTTTTCACTTGGTTCAAAGTCTCTGTTTTATTTAGTTCAGGCAGCAGAACTAGAACTTTCAATATCATTTCTCTTATTTTCTTGCACACTGCTAACTCAGGCATGCGGAAGGGTAACGTATCATATCTCTGTAAAGCTTTGGAGCATGTTTGATCCTTTTCATGAACCCCAGTGGCTCTCATGTCTCAGATGGGCCGAGGCAGCCAATGGTTCAGTGCTACGACTGATCCGTTTTATCTGCAGCATCAGACACTGCACCATCCTGGGCTGCAGTGCCGATACTTCCCCTCTCATCTGCTAAACATCTCAACACTCTTTTCCAGCTAAGAACTAAAGATTGGGTCTCTATCTCTCTATTTATATATTTAGGCCTATTTGAGAATTTAATTGCTAAGTTGTTGTTTTTTCCCTTGGCATTGAAATTTATATTTAAACCAACATTACCATTTTGACTGTGATATTGCTTTTACATTTTAAATGTATATACACACATTAAACAAGCTTACATTGAGTAAATTATATTTACACCACATTGCCAATTACTTTTTCTATTTTTGATCTGCCAGTCAAGTTAAAAACAGAGCCAGAACAAAATTCACTGTTGTGGGTCTCCAAGCAGCACATAGCAGTGGCGTCACTGAATGAATTTATGTTTTTGAACAAAACAGGGAACTATTTGATACCAGTCACTTACATGCGTTTTGAAATGAATTGGTGGTTTTGAACAAAACGGATGACTGAATGACTCAATCAGTGATTCAATTCAAATCACTTATACAGACTGTCACAATGTAACATGCAGAAAAGGTCACAAAAAATTCTCACAACTAATGCACAGACTACCAGAATATGAAGTTTTGCTTTATTACACAAATTGCTTTAACAGATATTTTTGTCACATACTGTAATTTGCATTAACAGTTATTTTTTTCATTGATTTCAATGAATAATTCAATTCAAATCATTCCTAAAGACTGTCACAAGATGTGACCTACTGGTATATCGATGTAACCTGCAGAAAAGATCACAAACAATTCTCACAACTAATGCACAGACTAACAGTATACAGTATGGTCACATAAATTTGCATTAACAGTTATTTTTAGTCATATAATTTGCATTAATAGTTATTCTTTGATTGATTCAATGAATAATTCAATTCAAATCATTAATAAAAACTGTCGCTAGTTGTGAATCTATTGGTGTATAGATGTAACTTGCAAGGTCACTTAAAAAAAAAATCAGTATATGTAGTTTTGCATCCTGCCTAAAATATTTAGACTTATAAAGCTCTCTTTGTCACGTAATTTGCATTACCAACCATTTTGACTCAAAACAAACATGACTTAAGCAGAAACTCCAACACGAAGCTCTGAAGACAAAGCGCTCCTTCATATTCAATATTGTTTTGATTTTGCTCATATATTCCTCAGGTGTTTGCGTTTTATTGGAATCCGGGGCTCATTTCTTGTTCTTGGCCAGGGAAAGTGTTTTTAAATCTTATCTTAGCTTGTGCTGTTGTGGTAACTGAATCCTGAGTGCCCCCAGGAGCTGTGCGGTAAAACGGCAGGGAGGAAACTGGCTGCCCTCGTCCTGGCTCTCGCTGCCAGTGGCTATGCTGCATCCCTCTGCATGATTGAAACTACAAAGCAAAGCTGACTTTATCTTCTCATCCAGTTCAGAACATGCCCTGGCTTTGTTTCCCCCGCTTTTAAATAAAATGAAATCTACAGTATAGTGATGCAAGTATTTGAACAAAAACATCAGGTGTCTGCAGGTCTTTCTGAACCGCCTGCTTTGAAGGAACAGAAGGTTTGGCTGCAGGAACCTGATAGTTGAAAGCTCTGATGTTTCTATACAAGTGATGTTTATGTCCTGCATTCCTCTTTCTGTCCATTCACACAATATTTCAAGAAAAACGGCAAACATTCACATGATAAACACCCCTTTCTTTCAGCTGCTTCTGATTTCTCTGTCAGTCATTTACAATAGTAATGTTTTTGCTCTGTTATAGTGGGCGGTTGTGCAGAAAGTTGAAGGCTCTGCTTCTCCCAGAGGCTCAGATATGTTTCATTTAAATTTGTCTTAGATGATTCTTCTAAAAGAGCGTAATTTTTTCAATGTTACTCGAAAATACTTTGTTTTTTCAAAAATACTCATTGGTTGATTTATGTGAAAAGGTTGACCTGCCCGAAATCTTGACCTGCCCGAAAACAGCAACACTGGCTTAACTAATGGTGTGCGTTTAGGGTGGAACTGTTTGTTTGACCAATGGCAGATGAGGGATATTTACCAGGAACTGGTTTAAAAACTATAATTTTAGTAATTCTGTTAAATTCAACTTGAATTCTCCTTTGGCTCTCCATTCACTCTTATTGCCGTCTATAAAAGACAATAACGATATTAAAGCAGTCTCATTTATGATTGTGATTAGGGATGCACTGATATTAAAAATCTGTCCAAAACAGTAAGCCAATATGTTTTTTTTATTATTATTATTATTTTTTATATAGTTATGGCTGATTGATAAATGACACATATTAAAATTTGAAAAACTAACTGATTAAAACTTAACTGAAATAAAATAGGTTTAAGTACTAAAATAACTAAAACTGAAATAAAATAAAGCTAAATAGAACTATTTTAAATTAACTAATAATGATTAATAATGAATAATGACAAAAGCATGTAACAAAATAACAAAAACTAAAATTAAAAGCTAAAGCTGAATATTTATAAATAATGATAAATGAAACTAAAATAACACTGATGCCAGTACAAATTTCTAATATTTGCTTACAAGCAATAAAGTATTAATATATCATGCATCCCTAATTATAATTATGATTTGTAGAAATTGTAGAGAGCTGCTAAAAAATGTAAAACTGTAACTTGAATGCAATGTAAGTCGCTTTGGATAAAAGCGTCTCCTAAATGCATAAATGTAAATTAAAGATAGAGATCCACAAACTGGCACCAAGAGACGGTCTGCTCTGTTCATCAGACTGGATGTCAAGTCTGGTCTTGTGCAGTTTATTGGGAAGGGGGCAGTTGGCGGGTGTGGTTAGGACCAACAAAAATGACTCTGTCTTCAAAGTGTAATGCAGATGGCTTCAGGGTAAAATTCCATTTCCCCTCTAATGCGCACACAGACACAGACCCGCAACGACCTCCCCACCCAAATCTCACACACCCCACAAACAGATGTGCCTTTGCTCATACACATACACACACAGGAACATATTGAAAAAATCCAGCTTCATCGCTGCTTTTTTTGTGTGCCAGCAGCCGTATTCAGGTGAATTCATAAGCAGTTGAATGCCGCTGTTCCAAGGCCTACATCTATTTATCAGCTGTGCCGTGTGCCACAATGGCACTTCAAATTTGAGTAGAGCTGATTTAAAAATAATCCACTATTCAAAATTAATGCTGGAATATCATACCACAGTATTTCTGAAGGTTATCCTGTCTTTCTAGGCTTTGTTATCTGATAAAAAGTCCCCGTTTCACCCTTTTTGCCAGGAGCACTGGGCTGGGAAGTGTGCTGGACAGCCAGGTGCCTGAACTGAAGTGAAGTCCTTTGAAGTTTTAAGGCAGATTTCATTTCTTCATCAGATCCCCAGCCGAGATCAACTTATAATGACTAGGCTTCATATTCTTTTGAAGGAGCAGGCCTTGAATCAAATTGTATTTTAAAGAAAGGCCACAAGTGATATTTTGCCTCTAAGGCAGGAGACTGTAGACTAGCATAGTTCTCAGCATGTCTTTTTGAAACCGCTTCATCATAAATATGCACTGAAAAGGACTTTCAGAAACTGACCTTTTGGTTTTCCATGGCCTTTAGGTGAAATGCTTGAACTTTGGGTCTAGAGGACTTGAAGATCTAGTGGATGTGCTGAAAAAGAGGCTCGGTGTCAGCTATATAAACGCACAGCATGGGTTCCTATGCGTTAGGCATCATTGGTTTATTGGCTTTCCAAAAATAAAAACTTATTTAATCTCTGTGTTTGCTGCATTTCAAAGACATCAGGTGTTCAAAGAGGTTATTGGAAACTCGTATTATATAAATATGAATTAGAACAATAGATGTGTCTTACAAAAGATATGCCCTTTTTAAATTGCATTACAAACCCTGTCACGTTTACTGCTTCAGACCATACCAAACAGCTTTTCTCTTGAAGGTGATTACATTTGCATTGACTAACGTATGTCAAGGAAAGAAAAAAAGGATGCACATTATGTTTTAAAAGCCTGAAGCTGTTACACAGCTGACTGGTGTGGGAATGGTATTACTGCCCGCTCTCAGATTTTTAAAAAAACATGCATGAGTCTAACACCTTCTGATGCACCGAGTAAACAGCGTAAATGATTCAACACATGTTCCCTAGATCCAAATCAGCTCAGAAACACTCTCCAGCTCTCATCTGATCATTAGCTTATGCCTGCAGTTAACCGATGTGACCAGGATCTTAATGACTTTACGCAATTTGACTACATTACAGCTATGCCATCCAAACAGACACACGGTGGGGTCCAAAGAACTAAAATATTTACGATTATGAACTATTTCTAGATTCATGCTGTAGTCATTAAAGAGACCTGTCATCATTTACTCACCCTCATGCTGTTTCAAACCTGCATGACTTTCTTTCTTCTGTATAATGCAAAAAAGTTTTTGTTTTTTGTCCCATGCAATGATAGTCAATGTTGTTTGATCCCATAATTCTTCAAAATATTCTTCTTTTGTGCAGAAAGACTTAAAAAATTAAAAACAGCTTTTTCCATAATTATAGCATAAATACTGGCAGTAATACCTTACTTTATGGGGTTATTGTGTTGGATAATGTGGTAAAGAAAAATATTTTGATTCGAGTAAAAAAAAAGATACACGATTTAAAAAGATACTGGTTTAGAATGACAAGAGGGAGAGTAAATATAACAAAATGTTCCGTTTTGTAAGAATTTATTTGAATGCATTCAGAAATTCATGTTCACATTTCAATTCAACTTTAAACTCAAACTATTATGTTGAGCATGTGATTTAAAATGAAGAAAAATTTTATTCAATTAGTCGTCTCAGACTTTTGGACCTCACTCAAAAGTATGTGATTAAAAGTAATTTTATTAACAACATGATAACGTAGCAAGTGTGTGCCGAAAATTATAAGCATCTGGAATTTCCTTATTAAGATGTTAATTAGCTTGAATTGAATTTTTTCCCTCATGGCAGTAACACAGTGGGCATTTTTTGGTCAGCGTACGCCGGCAATTTAAAAGAGGCCAGTCTGATTGCATAGTAGTCTGTGACGGAGGAAGGAACTGGTGTAATTGCTAAGTTTTGCAGAGCAATCTCTACATGGGGTCATAACTAGATTGGTGGCACTGCCTCTCAACCTCCCCTCCTGCCACCAACACTCCCCCTATACTGCCTCAATTTTGAGCTATTGTGTTTTTCTTCCTCGCCATCACTTTCATGCTCCGTCACCATCTCTCTCTCCCACGGTTTCAATCTGTTTTTCTTTGCATGCCGCAAAAGCTGTGTTACCTGATGCTCAACATTCCATCATTCTGCATATAAATATAGAACAATAATTATCAGACTCGCCTCTGCTGTAAGTTCCTCAACATTGTTGTTTGATTGAGAAGGCTTCGGTTTCCAAAAACTCTCTGAATCACATTGTTGTGGGATTAGTCAATCCAACTGTATCGTTAAAGACCAAGCCGATATCGATTCAAACTGTCAGGCTGCTGATTTAAAAAAAACATCAGTCAATTCTGAAGAGCTGGAATCTGTGGCCATTAATGGCCATCTTATCTGCTGAGAGCTGACTGGAGAACCTGTTTAAAAACCAATCAGCGCGTGCCCACACAATCGCCTTTGTATCTCCCTTTCCCAATGTCCTCTGTTACTCAGGCTTACCTTTTGCATGATAAATTGGCCGGAACGGTTCACCCCGCACAACACTGCTGAATCAATTTAGCCACATATGAAATGGCAGCTCGAAGTGCGAGACGGAGCACAGTAAAATAAACTTTCAAGGTATTTCATATTGAATAATGGATGTGCCAGAAGCCATTACAAAATCATTCCGTTTTTCATCCTCCCGTCGCCAGCAGCGAATACGAGACGTTTCTAGCAAATACGGTAATAAAGCAAGTGTATGATTCACAGAAGGCAAGATGTTTTACTCCAGATACTGTGATTAAATATGGATGTTCTTTAATATAGAGACTCTCAGAGAAATCTTTTCAGATTAACCGCAGGTCCCTGTTTGCCACTCTCGGCTGAATGGCAGTATTGTACCATATGTGAATATTCTTTGTTTGTTCTTTGCTCTTTCATTGAGGGGCTGCCCGTGCCACATTGCTTTTACAGTAATCGCAAATGGCAGCGGTTATACATCATTGTACATAAGGGTACGGCATGTGTAACAAAAAAAAAAAAAAAAAAATCCAAATGCTCACATGGACGTCAAAGACGACAAGCAAAGGAGGGAAGCACAGTCTTCCTTGGCAGCAGCTTTATTGCTCAAACAGAGGATGTGCTCAGTGTACTAACGCTTTTCTGTCTGTCTTAGTGATTGTGTGCACCTCCTTAAATGAAACCTGTTACCCAGGCAAACAAAACACATTTGCTCAATGCATTTTTCTGCTTGGTGAAATGAATTTGAGCTTCTACAAGCACCTCCTAGAAGGAGTCAGCGAGAACAGTTGGCATTTCTTTCACATAAAAGAATATTCTGGATTATATAATCGACAGCGCTCGTAGCATTATGTTGATTACCAAGGAAATTAATTTACTCTTGTTCCTCCTTTTCTTAAAAAACAAAACAAAAAAAAACAAGCAGTCTGTTACAGAGAGGCACTAACAGTGGAAGTGAATGGGGCCAATATGTAAATGTTATAATACCCACCGTTTCATTTAGCACAGCCACAATATCTAATCAATGTGTGTTAACTCAATTTTACTGTGAAAATATACAGAATTTCTGTATATCCAGAAAAAAGTTATAAATTTATATCCAGTTTTTGCCATTACAACATACCCATAAACACTAAACCCCTAAAATGACTATAAAAATATAATTTAAAGCAATAGTCGTCCCCCCCCCCCCAAAGTCATTTACTCACTTTTTCGTTCAACATAAGAAAGAAACTCATACAGGTTTGAAATGACATGAAGGTGAGTAAATGATGACAAAATTTAGATTTTTGGGTGAACTATCTCTTTAAACAACTAATGTAAATTATTTTATAAAATTATAAGCTTCACATTTCTGCTTTTAAATCCTCCAAAAATTGACCCCATTCACCTCCATTGTAAGTGCTTCAATCATAACCTGGATTTTTGCTTTTTTTGTAACCAAAAACAAGGGAATAGTCAAAAAAAATGTTTTTGTGGTTATCGACATGCCATAAATGTCATCAAATGAACTTGACTTGTATTGAACTCAACAGTCTGTTTAATTCACAACAGGAAATAAAACTCAGACATGTAAATGAGATCGAGAATCTGTCCTGGAGGAGGTGTAGAAGGAAGGGCGGTGCTGCTCTTGAAGGATTTATATAGACAAGCAATGCTCATATCTACCCTTTGATGTTAGAGACAGCATAAATTTTATGGGCGGCCTCTGAAGTTTCTCTTTCTGACCTCCCACCCCTGTCTGCAGAGAGTTTCTGATATCCATCTTAAACACACAATCTCGGCAACCTCAGTTTTGAAGCTCGAGACACCGCAGCCTAGAAGTCACGCTATGCTCACTGGTAATTTACACCTTCTCAGTTCTCACTCAGTCCTAACTAACGAGCGTTTCTGCCAATTATATCTATGACACACGGAAGAGACTAAAGTGGCTCCTGCCATTTCTATTCCTCTGGGTATTCACAGCGGTCCAAATATATCTCCTCTGATCCGTTACCCTAATCAGAGTTTCATCCATCTCTGGGTTTTGAAACAGCTGGATTAGCCTCTAAACCATACAAGCTTAACGGGTTCCAGACCGACGCGATCGGCTTTGTGTTTTCTTGTGGAAACGGCGGTCTCAAATGTTAATCACTGACAAACATTAAGCATTTGTGAGATTCTCTTACGCAGTGCTTCTGTACGTAATAGGATGCCGAGAGGTTTCTTTTTGGTGATTTACTTGATTCTTACTCTGTTTGTTTGCTTGTGTCCTTTTTTCCATTAGAACCAGTTAAATGATTGATTATAACGACACACAAATGGCTTTGGCCTAAACAGTGAATCGGGTCTCCAGGCGAAAGTCTGTGTTTGTGTGACTAATGCAGTGATGAGTGTTGTTCTGGAGGAGTTTGAGTGAGCGTCTTTTAGATAAGCAAGGAAAAAACGAAGTGTGAAAATAATGAGTGTTTGGACAAACACAATCAAACGCTCGTGTAGCTTTGGAAATTACTTCCTCCATTTTCTCGTACAGCTTCAGGACCTGAGCAGAACTAGTGAAGTAGAACCTCATAGAACTTTCATGAAACTAAATGGCCCTCATTTGTTTACATCATCACCTCTTTGTGATTGGTTGTGAGTTATCGCCGTGGTCTGCTGTTCGCTCCTTTAATTGACTGAAACTTGTTAGACATAAATGTATGGACGGCATTAGCATATTTTAATTATATGAAGATCCACCTCTGCGCAGCCCAAGAGTAATTTCAGAGTGGGAGGAAGATAAACTAACGTGTCATTAACACACATCCTTTATAACAAAACACACACACAAGTCCTCAGAAGAAGAAAGTAATTAATTTATCTTAACATCAAAGTTCTTCCACACAGTATTTTCTCTCGGTGCTGTCTTGGAAGAGATGTTAACATTGTCTATTGATGGTGTTAAATCGTCCCACCCTGAAAGAATAAGTTCTACAAACTACTCGGAGTTTGTACGCTGACCATCAGATGCATATTATGTGCAAAAATCTGGTCGACTGGTGCTACACAACTTTCAGGAGTGGGTAGCAACCATTTTGCCTGAAAACAAAGTTGTGTTTATGAGGTAACGGTTTGATACAATGAGAGTTTTTTGAGGACAAATTAATCATTCTTGTCATTGACATTCCTGAAGTTAAAAAAAAAATCATGGTTCTAGCAATGCCAAGGCCATGGGTTCAATTTAGGGAGCGCAAAACTGCATATTTTTAAAATTTACAAGTTTTGGCATAATTGCTGCTAAAAGGAAAGGTCTGGCTACACTACACTATGTTGTAGTTGTTTGATTAAGATTAACAAGCTAACTATGATAACTAAGAAGGTCTGATTGAGGCTTAAGGCTTATAAGGAGTTGATTAAGGGGATCTTTACTATCTAAGTTTTAGCTGTTGCTAGAACAGAAGAGTCTGCTTTAGAGATGTGATCTCTTCTGGCTCAAGTACAGTGGCTATTTTCCGTCCACCATTCCTGGCACCTTACTCAGCATTGCTGCCGTCCCCCTGCTCCGTTTGTTGTCACAGGCTTGTGGTGTCCCACACAGCTCCGTCCTGGGTTTATCTAAGCTGGTGTGAGTGGATGGATGATTCCGGAACGACGAGCCTGATAAGGCATCGACAGGCCTGTGTGGGCTGCAAACCGCCTGGAAAGAGCCTGCTAACCTCTTCCAGTGCCCCCCATAACAACTCCTCCAGGGCTTTATCTGAGACTCCCAGAGACAGGGTGACCTCAGCCCTTGACTCACCTATCTCTCCGAGCACTCCCCTTCTGATAGCAAGCACAACACTGGGCCCTCTGTGGCCAGCGTCACACACACCTGCCCCCCTCCTTTCGCCCCCCTGCGGCCTGCTGCCAAGCCCGGCAGCCCCTGCTTGGCAAAACAGATGAAATGGAAGAACGAGAGCACGCTGATATGAGCCACGACACCAGCCCTCTCCCTTGTTGCCATCATTCCCGTGTAAACTCAACTCTGACAGCCCTCAATGGACCTTTCATGCATCTCAAAGGTTCCTCTGTCAGTCCGTGTCTAGAGTTCATATTCTGTGATGCCCTCTGCGGGTCAGAGTTCTCCAACATTTCAATCTTGCACCCACAGGCACACTTCAAGTGTTGTTCATTCGGTAGCCAGATCTTTTTTTTTTTCTATTGTGCCCTTTTCAGATACTGTGACTCATCTTAGAATGTGTTGACAGATTGTTTGGTCATTCTCATTTCCTGCTCATTCCATTAATGTTAACGATACAACTTTGTTTTGATTCTGTGTCGGTGTGACGAGTCAGCTGCCTCCCCCTAATAATCAGCACTCCCCGTCCCTTAATCGCCGCCCTTCACCAGGCTCCCGACGGGAGTGGGTGTGTGAGAGAGGAGGGGCGCTGAAACAGCCAGGTCTGGCGGCGTGTGATGAGGCACACACCTGAAGTGAATGGAGCCTCATCACCGCCGCTGTTATATGCCGGCTGCGCCTCTCCTCTGGAGACCGGTCTCTTCCCCCGTGCATGCACGCTGGTGTCCTCGTGGGTCCAGGAAGGGAGCGCGGAGGGATTTCCGCGCCACCAGAGTCCGAAAGCCGCACCCGTTTTACGGCCGTCGGGCCAGGATGCCGGGCCGAGCAAGTCCCGCCGGACTCCGCGGAAGAAGAGGAAGAGCCGCCGCTATGATGAAGCCGCCGCCCCTCGCACCCCGGACCAGAGCGGGAGCGCGTGCGGCCGCCGGACTCCGCCCCTTACCTGGACCCTCCCTTCCAGAACACTGCCCTCCTTCACGAGCCCCGCAGCACGACGAGGACACCAGACCCCCTGTTTCTTTTGGACACTTTTTCCCCTTTGGACACTTTATTTTATTATTTCTGTTTAATAAAAGCCTCTCCGAGGCCTGACGCCACACCCACTGTGTCTGTCGTTTGCTCCTCCCGCCACAGTCGGTGACTCACATGTTTAGCACTGATGAGTCTCTGTAACTCCATTCATTGGTCTCTTAAAAGCAAGACCTGTGGAATTTCAGGCACATTCATTAAAAAGCGTGGGTTCTTTTTGCTTATATATATGAAAATAAACAATAAACTACGAAGGACTTTTACCTCAGATAAAAGGAGTTTTCTTTTAATGCAGTTTAAAAGTTGGTTTTACAAAACATTGGCCAATTTCTTTTCTAATTAATTTGCTTTTATTTATCCATCTGTCAGTCAAAGACAGTCAGTTCATTCCTGTATCAACCAATGAAATTTAGACTATATTGTAAGATAAACTGTCCTAATTAACAGCAGTCAGTTTGTCAATGTATTATTTGTAACATTTAACTACATTTTTAAATAAATAAAAAAAACATTGTTTATTTATTTAAATATTAAAATTTGAAAAGTAATTTATTTGTTAATCAATACATTGAAAATTAATTTCTTCATTTTATTGGCACTCCATACGCTTAAGGCATGACACAAAGAAGACTCACAAAAAAACACTGTTTAATAAATATTTCAAAACTTTCAAATATTAATATTAAATTCATTAATATTAAAAATCACAATAAACAATGCTTCCATAAAATATTATAGTTCACTATTCTAATAGTAGGAAATCAACATATCAATATGGTAGGAAACGTGAAAAATCTGCTCCGATTTGGTGTAGCTCTACTCAAATCACATGAATGCTAAACTATGTTAATGTAATCTGTCAAAATTGTTGAGAACTTCGTGTTGTAAATATGAATTATAATCCTGCACTAGAGAGATGACCAGAGATCTTATAGCAGGACTTCTTTTAACAAGCTCTCAACTGGCCTCTATGTTTCGTCTCTTGTGGTTGATTTTTAACGATGACCTTCCCTGGGTCGGTAAGTCTGAGAAGACTGAGGATTGTTTCTGTCAGCCTGGTTTTAATCCTGTTGTGGTTATCAGCCTTAGGTCCTCATGCTGAGGGCTAGGGGTGTTTCGAGGTGAATGAGGGTTTTTGATGTGTTCTCGGAGGACTAACAGGAACAGAGTTCCTCCTAATGACAAACACTTGCTCTTTAAAAGAGCTTTGAGATCAACGCAGGTTCTGTTACAGCAGCCCATAGGGAGGTCAAACACACCAGCACACTCTTTCACTTTCTCTCACTTGTGAACAGACAAGCGTAGACTTTGGCGTTCCTTGGGAGGGTGTGCATGTCTGTTCGGCTGTATTTCAGAAGCAGGAAGCACTTTCAACCTTTACTGTAGTCAGTTTAGATTAAAGGAATATATTCCAGGTTCATTACGAGCTAAGATCAATCAACAGCACTTATGGCATAATGTTTACTACCATAAAAATAAATTTCGACTTTACAGTGAGACATGCAATGGAAGTGAATGTAGCCAATCCATAAACATTAAAATACTCAATATTTTATTGTATATCCTATTTTATTGTATATTTTAAAGTATATCCTCATGGGCAAAAGAGATCCACTAGAAAAAAAAAATCACTTACTAAACTTAAAGTTACACTACTGTTCAAAGTTTGAGAAAGCATGCAATAAATTCATCAAAAAAATCATCTTCTTGTGAAGGTATTTATAATGTTACAAAAGATTTCTATTCCAAATATGTTGATTTTTTTAAACTTTCTATTCATAAAAGAAATATAGAAAGGTTATTTTACATTGTAGTAATATTTCACAGTATTATTGTTTTTACTGTTTGATCAAATAAATGCATATATTTTAATGGAAGAATTAGAAGCTTCATGTTTTTGCTTTTAAATCCTCCAAAAAGTTGCCCCATTTACTTCTATTGTCAGTGTCTCACAATAACTTGCATTTTAAAGGAAGGAAAGAAATAAAAGTAGGGAAGAGATCTGAGATCAGCTAAACTTGTATTGAACCTGGATTATTCCTTTAATATACCCTCAGATAAGCCTAGAGCAAGCAGATTCAGCTCCTCCTTTTCTTAAAAGACGCTTCACGGGAGCCCAGTTTGACAGGGTGTGCCTAGGGAGCGAGCCACCAGGGTGAAGAGGAGAAGGGTACCAGTGGGTGGTCCCCTCACAAGACAAGATGACTGTATTTTAACAGTCGATGACTTCCCCCTTAGCAGTGACTTAAGATTAGTCTGATAATGAGGATTGTGACATTTCACGAAGGGTCTGAAATCGGACTTATCTTCATTTTTAACAAAGCTGCACTCACTAATGACTACTTGACTCGTTCACCTCACATTACACGTTCTAGAAGTCGCCTCCAGCACCCAAAATTAGAAGGAGGGGTGTGTGCCGACTTAATTCTCACACGACAGGGTTTTCCCTTCAGAATTAATGCTGTAATCCCTCTTAGATCTTAATTAGAGAGCGTTTCATGCATGCTGTATTTAGAGGCCACGTGTTTGACGCTTCCATCCTCCCCAACCCAAATCCAGACAAGATGGTGCCATACCTTTTAAGTCAACCAGCTAACACAGAGATTCGTCCCTAGGGCTGAAACCCTGTTTTGTTGGAGATTTCATGCATGATACATAGACAATGTATATGTGTGTGTGCCCATAAAAATGTCTCTTTTTTTGTCAAGTAGTAATCTCGGCAGCAGAGAAGTGGGAACTATGCTGGAACAGAGGATCACAACCTCTTTCGGGGGCATGAAATGGGCCATTTTTCAGTGCTCAGGTGCAGTACTGTGAGTGATGGCTGGGTATGAAGGCTAATGGAATGTGTAAATGGGAATATGCTGTTGTGGTCGTCTGTTCCTTTAAGACTTTAAGCTAAAAAACACACACACACTACTCTACTTAGACTGTAACGGTATTAGCATGATTGAGGGAACCGGCAATTTTATCGGACCAGCTGCTGTTGGGATCCGGATACCATCTAGAACCATTATCTGCTGTTATCCTGTAGTAAGAAGCCAAGATTTTATTATCTGGCTGTGTATTGCAACAGTGCAATATCCTGATATCTTAGCAACAGCATCCGGCGGAACTGTCTCAATGCATTGTGTTGTGTGATACATTTTATTTTGTACTTTGTAAACATTTTTATTTGCAACATTTATTTATTTATTTTTTGAGTGGGTCAAATGAGCATGTCCTTCACCGCAGTTCAATTTTATTACTCTCACAGAAAAGTAATAACTCTAGCCTGGACGAAGCGTCAGGTCTCGGGTTTTTCTCCTGTCCGAAAGGAATATAAATATAGCCAAGCCCCCAGGTTGTCAGGGTAACAACCACACTCCTTAGCTTGCGGGCATGTATAGCACAACACAGTAAATCAATCCAGAAGATTCCTCAACTTGAACAGAATAGGAGCCAGTGAACAATAATGATGACTAAAGCAGCTGGTGTGTCGAGGGGCTCCGGATGACCCCTCTGTGGCTCTGAGCAGCAAGGCAAAAAAGTATCAGCTATCACCCGCTGGCCTCACCCGTGACTCCTGCTGCTAGAGCTGTTTATCTGACCCCTCGACCTTTGATCTGTGGGTTCTCAAGGTGTGCCAAGTAGGGGCCTGAAGGACTTTAGCAGGGGGTTGGGATGTTCTGTTCTCTCTCACCTGTTGGCCATAAATCATAGAATATGCACACTAAATATTTAACTTTACATTTACAATATATATTTAAAAACATATATTCAACAATTTAATAAATATTTCTCATATCTATCTATCTATCTATAAATAAATATATTTTATCTGCTGGTCCTTGCTGCAATGACAGCATCATATGTGTCCCCTGAATGCTGTTTTTCATACCCTTCATTTCTAATGTCCTTATTGTTCCAGTTGAAATCGTTAACTATAGACTCTCAAGGGTCAAAGTCAATGCTAGACATTCTCCAAGTTCCTGAAAGGTCTGTAAAGGAGAAGTTACCCAGCTGACTGTTAGTCATGCTATGACAGCAAATGTATGTCCTTTAAGTTGTTGTAGGTTTCGAAAAATATCTATTTTTAGTGAAGCACTATATTAAAGTTCTGACCGATACTGATAAGCTGAAAATAATTTTCATGTTATGGTAAATAACCAATAATTGCACAGCTTTAAAATTCTGTACTATTTTCTCTAAATAAATTAAAATAAATCATTTTAAATGCTACATTTTTTAAGTGAGCATTAGATGATGCAAAGGTAATGTAAATGTAAAAATAGATGTTTTGTTTATCAATCAATAAATAAAAATCTCTAATATTGGCCATTACTTGATATGATACAGATCTTAGAGCGATTTTAGAGCTAGGTTTATGGTTAGTCTTTAGCAATTATGATAAGCTTTATTCAAAACAATAGAACCAGCTGGTAAATAGAATTTAGCTATGATAAAATGTAAGGCAGCGTTGCCAGGTTGCAGCAAATACCGATTACACCCTTATCTCTGAGTATGACTCAACCTGCTTGCATTAGTTTGTCTTTTTCCTTCCTCAGTCTTTCTTCAAGTCAACACACACACACAGCCAGACGTGATGAGATCACCAAATACTTCACATTAATAGTAATACATGCAGCACTGTGTGCCAACAATACAAACTATCCGTGAGTGGAGGGAAGGTTTAATACAAGCCACTATTCCAACTCCCTGGGTAAACTCAAAGATCAATGGCTTCCTCTGTCACATCTTCACACACACTGGCTTGGATTACTGCAGAATCAAGGCTTTTAGTCAGGATTAGGGCTGTGCTGAAAGTGAACAACACAAAAGGAGGTCTGATAGTAGAAGACCGAGCGCTAAATCGGCACAGCAGATCCCGGAGCCAAGTTAAGCCCACAGCAGACTTACTCTGGAGGGGGGGTCATCCTCATTAACTCTGCCTGTTACCGTGCTAAAGCAAGAAAGAAGATGTCCACGGGCTTCAATTAACTCGGTGTTACTGTATTGAACCATTTTTAAGACGACACTGAATGCATCAGATCGGATCTTATTAGAATAGGAGTCTGCAGTCAACTTTTGGAAAGTTGGACTTGGCTAAGCAGCGTTTTGGGCATCTCCATGGCAGTGGTGTTAGCTTATAATTAATGTTGTGTAGTGTGTAATGGAGGAAAAGGCAGCCAGGTAAGGCTCTGGTGTAAATCCAAGACCATCTGCTGTCATTTCTTCAGTGTTGTGCCTTATTGCCCTTAGGCCTCCAAGAGACCCTTTTCTCTCTAAATGAGATTAGGCGAACATTGCGAAATTTGCATGTCTTTAGCGTCGTGGGTGGATTTGGAGCTGAAGTTGGCAGGTGGCTTGCGCCGCAGAAGTTGCACATTCACCATAACTTCAGATGAGTGTTCTGCACAGCCTCCGGAAAGTTTTATCGCCAACCTCACCCCATGGGGTTTCTGTCAGCAGGGATTTTGACTGCAGTTCCCATGTGTAAAATGGATGAGATCTCACAAATTTAAAGGGAAGTTCTGTCTTCATTTAATCACCCTCTTGTCGTTCTAAACTAGTTAAAATTATTATTATTATTTTTTTCTGTGGAACACGAAAGGCAAGGTGAAGTTTTGAAGAATATCATGATCGCTCAAAGTGTTACAAAAAATACATTTTCAAAAAATCTGTTATCTTAGATTAATTTATGTACTTTTAGTATATTTTGAACTAGCATTTATATTTTCAGGTTTCAATTAAATTTCAGTTTCATTTTTTTAAAAATAGGTTGCACTTTTTTCATTTTTTATAATTTTCTTTGAAAATTTTGAACATTTTTAATTTGAATAATTGTAGCACTTCCACTTATTTTATGTCAAGTAGTTGCCAGAGCAGTGTTTTTTTTTGTTTGTTTGTTTTTAAGTTTTAGAATTTTAATCTAATGATTATATTTTATTACATTTCTTTTTTTACATTAATATACCGTATTTTTAATTGTACAATTTTAATAGTTTTAGTTACTGATAACAATGCTAAAAATCTCATTGGTGCATTCATAAGTAACAATGTCTGATTTGTGAATCAGTTGTTCTTATGAGTAATTTTTTTTTCAATGAATTATTCATCTATTTTCAAAAACAGTCAGAATGATTCATTTACAATGATTCATTTATCTTGAGGGCAAGATTATCAGTAACAACATACATTTGTTCTGTTCATCATACAAAACTTAAGACGACAGAACATTGTGAACAATTCATAAAGAATTGAACATTATTTGACATGTTTAAATCTCCTTCCACCATTATAAATGCATATAAAAGGTTGTGATCCATACAAACAAATATTCAGCACGTCGTCTTGTGTGTTCCATGAATGAAATGCAGACATACGGGTTTGGAATGGCATGAGGGTGGGTAAATGATGACATTTCATTCTAGGTGAACTAATCCTTTAACTCAGAGTATAAATTGCACACATCGCTTGGATCTAAAGTCGAACGGAGGAATGTGTCTCCTGGACGCGCCAGCAAGTTATTCGGACAGAGTGACTGACACACAGCGCTAATGGTGCATGTCTCACACTTCTCTCTCACACACGCTCGCACTAAAAGGCTTACACTCCCACAGGTGTGAAACTGTTCCAGTGTGTAGAAGCACAAGGCATGTCAGTCGGTTCTCCAAGTCTGTGTTGCTAAATGGTCCCCAGCCATTAAAACATCTTCACACTGTCACTCATGCCCATCCTCACTTCCTGCCTGCTTTCAAACATGACTTCCTCCCAGTTCAACTAATGGGCAACAGAGCAGCAAAATGGAAACCTCCGGGCGAATGCCTGTTTTTCTCATGGGAACTTTTCTTTTGCGGCTATCACGCAGGGGGGTTGTGGGGTGTTGTCCATTCCAGGCACACTGCTGGCCTTTCACCAGCATGAGACATGAGAACAGAGAGAAAAACAGTCTCCGCTGAGAAGACCTTGAAACTTCAGTAAAACAAACACACAGATGAGCGAGAGCAGAGTCATCCTTCACCTCTCCCGCTGCTGGTTATGGTTGGGAGCTGGATGAAAAAGAGGCCTTTGGCACCAGACACTTACAGTTAATAATAGGATTCTGCTTGGATACGCTGTGATTTTTCCCACCCTGCTACTCTCCATAAGGCTATGGAAATCTGAACGCTGCCAAAAGTGAGAAGGATTTCTTCTGTGTCAAGACCTGGCAGTACAGATCATTGATTTTAATAGAGGCATGCGTTCACTTGACGCAGTATCCCTGAGCGTGCTGTATAGCACAAAGACCCATTAACCCAAACACGGGTTTTCATATTCCATTTTTTCAGCTGGTGAGCTGAGTGAGAAGTACATGTATTTGAGCTAATAGTTGTGTCCCAAATGACATACTGTACACTATGCACTATGTACTCAACTGTCTAGTAGTGTGCAAATTTTATAAGGTAATTTTGTGAGGAAAATTATGAGGAAAGCTGTGACAGCACGTGGACACAGTTCTACTTTTTTTTTGTTTTTTTGGTTAATTAAGTTAATTAATTTTCAGTGTGAACACTCTAATCGCAATAAAATGGGATAGAAAAGTGTGTAAGTATGCACTTATGCAGTTGGGACACATCTAATGTGTTACACAAGTTAGGGCCATTCACACAGAATGTGTTTTTGTGTTTAAAAGCACAAGGTGCAGGGTAATGGAACAAAACAACTCAATGTCTACAGATGCAATGTATACAATTTGAAATTTTAACTTTTGTGTGAGATACCACAAAAGACATGAAATCAACGGTACAACACGTTCCTCTAGTGCATGTTTACATAGGGAAGAAAAATGGAAATGCAGCACAGTGGAATTCTGTGAGAACGACCCTTAAATTATGTCTTTTTGAATGTGCAGTGCACCGCTTTTATTTTAAAAGTTGCGTAATGAAACATCACATGTGCAAGAGTGCTGCTGTTGCGAATTTCAGTTATTCGGAACATGAGTGTGATATTGATTTTATACAACAGTTCAACAAATAGTTAATATTAAGTAACATACATTTTAGATACAATGTTGCTTTTTATGTATCTTTGTTCTGCCAACAGAAATAATTCCATACAAAGTCAAAGCAAAACCATTTCGCATCTCCTGGTAGCACACAGTAGTATAATTCTTGAATGAATCAATTCATTTGAGTGAATGATGCACTCATAAAGACAGGCTTTTACATTGTTCCTAATTGAATCATCATTTTTAAACATTTTTGTTTGTTTGCGAGTGGCCAAAGCGAGGGCCGCACTAAACTGAAAAACAGCATTAACTTGGTAATGACAATTAATCTTCAACCAAAAATTCATGATTGTGACATATTTTCCCAATTCAAAGGGTGTACCGCAGGAACCAATACTAAGCCCTCTTTCGTTCTTCTTTTCACCCTTTCGGACCAGTACTAACTGCTCAGTGGGGAACTTAGCCTGAACTGCGGTCAATCAGAGCCTACACCTGAATATATAAACAGCAACATCTGCTCACACAGTCACTGTAGGGATCCGGGAATGGGAGGATGCCCGTTCCCCCCTGTTATCTGGCCACTGTGCTGTTCAGATGTTTGGTGTCAGGTTCCAGATGGACCGTAGTCTCCTTTGTATGAGTAACAGACACAGGGTAATGATTCCACTGTGTTACCTGCAGTACTAAATGAGATTGGGGCATAATGATGCCCTGCAGCAAGTCTTTACTTACGGGGAGGTTTTGTTGTCGTTGTTGTTGTTGTTGTTGTTGTTTCCAAATGACCCTGCAGTGGGTTTAATAGCATTTCATTAAGGTAGGCAGACGAACACGGATTGCAATGCAAGGCTCACCACCAAGACTGGTTTCTTGAGACTTCCTGGAAGCATGTGATTCGCTGCTCCCACAGGATACCCTCCAACCTGCACACCATGCTCGTAATGTAAAGCATTACGGAAATTATTGCAAAGTGCACTTACCTGCCTTCTGTGACCGATGGACAGTTTTTTTTATGATCATGTTCTTTGCTTCGCTCTGCACTTGTTTTTCTCCATGTGAGTATGTATGCTTGCATTTTCATTTTCTTCCTGGGCCCAGAGAGTGGTATGCTTCTCTCTGAAGAGGGCAGATAAAAGGAGAGAGGAGAATCACTAGAGCCATTTTGACTTATTCCAAAAATACTCTGACTCTTGAAAGATCTTCAAAATTTTATGGACTAGGATCTTTTTCCACATATAGAGTGTGGAGGGTGAGCCGTTGCATCCACTGTGTGTTTCAGGAGATGAACCTCACTCAGAACATTATAAAAACAGCACACATGCTGCTATTTGTTCTGTTTTATGGTGCATGTAACTGCAACATTAAGTAAGCTTTACATGGAAACCATGACATTTTAGTCAGTTTCCAATTGGAGAGAGGAGACATAATGGAGGTGGAGGTTACAATCAGTCAAATTGAATTGAACTTTTATGTGGTCAAAAAGGCACTGCAGCAAAACTTTAAGCTGAGAAATGACGTTTAATGGACAAATTTGTTTTATTTCATTAACTATTAAAGTACACGACTAATCACCCTCAGCATGTTGTGCATGCATGTTTGCAAGCTAAGCTTGCAGCCAATTGCATCCTATGTCAAATTGCATCATTACTATTAAAACTGTAACATTTTTAGTTTAGTTATATAATAAAACATCCACATTTAGATAAGAGAAATGGAATTCTCTTTAACAAGCTGCACCTGCCATTGCAAAGAAGAGATCAAAATGAAACGCAAAGGGAGGGGATGGGACACAGGAGCTGTTTCAGGCTGACGCACAATGCTCAGTTAATTTGCTTCTTTCTTTTTTGTTCCTCAGTGTGACTGTTTCAGTCTCTGCGTTTGGCGCTGTTGTGTTCGAATGCTATGATAATTGGATTTTTGTTTTGTTGTGGCAAAGGGAGTTCTATGTCAAATAGTTTTCCCTGAATGAGAAATGTGATAAATTCAGGAGAGAAACTTTGTGACTTTCAAAGCGAGTGTGTGAGTGTGCCATAGTTCAGAGTGTTATGTGTGACTGAAAAGTGAGAGAGCTGAACAGCGATCCTTGACATTTCAGCATTCAATATGTTTTTTTACCTTTTAAAACCTTTCATTTGGACTGACATTTCCCATGTGTCACCTGTATAGCCACTCCTACAAATGGATGTGACTGATGGATAATTGCACAACTATTCAAGTAATGCTCTATGAAGTTTTTTTATTCACTTGCTTTACGTTTGGTATGTTGCTTCCTTATCCAATTTCACTCAGTATTTTTCTTTTAAATTATGGATAAAGAGTTTGGTGCTTTTTTCACCTTTTACTACAGTTGAATTTAAGATTGGTAGAGTGAAGAACCCCTTAGAGACAACTAAAAATAATTTAGTAGTATAAATGAATAGCTCTAACCAGACTTCAAACTATGCTAATTGTTTTTGTTCCGGTAAATAACTCTTCCCAGAAAGGTCTGATGAAAATGCTATCCATAATTACCGTGGCTGCTTCCTTTTGCACTTTTGAATTTGTAAGCCTCCTAAAATACCTCCATTTTGTTTAAACAGCTTGCTATAATAAAGATTGTCCATTTGAAATGTCTTTCTACTGCAGTCTATTTTACATTCATACTTTGAGTGAAACAGGATATACAATGAAAAAATTGGAACAGGAACTACACACTGTCATAGACAGTCAGCCCGAAGTGTTTCTGAAATCACAAACCTTAAGAGCTCAGAACCTTTTTTAGTTAACTTGCAATTTAGTAAGTGACTTCAGTAATAATTCAGTATCTGCTCTGACTGATTCAGTTAAGGATTCGTTGGAGTGATTCAAACCAGTAACTTTAGTCTTTTTGAACGATTCATTAAACGAACCACTCCTAAGAGTCATTTGCAAATGAATCAGACTATGCTAGTTGCACTCTATAGATTTGAATCACTAAAAGATTCATCTGCTCACACTTTTTGTGCCTGTGAGTGAACTTAATAGAAAGATGTGATCTCTATTACACTCATTGTTGAAGACCAAAAATGTCTATTAAGAAAGGAAATAGGGTCAGTTTGGATATGAGATCCTACGCAACTTTTCTCATCATCTGGATTCATTGTGGATGTATACCTTCTCTATTACCTTTGACACCTATTGGCATAATCCTGATGTCAGGGCTATTTGACTAGAATACATTTGAATAGCAAATATGGCGAATGGTAAGGAGTGCAAAGTTTCAGAACTTCCTTAAGCCTGGAAGAAACTTGCGTGCGGTGTACAGAGAAGCAGAATGAATGCCCCCGTTGAGAGTGTTTTGGCATAACAGAGTGGCCTCTGGATTAAAATGCTGGTCCATGCCTCAGTGCAGAGACAAACCTCCGCTATCAATGGGATTGAAATCTCTCAATACAGACAGCACTGTAGCAGTGAGCACTGGGAGTGCCAGCATTGATCTGAAACACCCAACAGAGACACAGCAACAGACTGAGAGGAGAGAGAGAAGAGGAGGAGAAGAAGAAAAAGAAAGCTGGTTGTATGATGATGCTTATCCCTATGAGAGTCCAGAAGCCCCGTGGTTTCTTTCACAGCACGTTCACTCCCTCGCACGCTGCCGTTCCTCTCCTCTTTTCTCTGTGTGCCCAATGAACAAAAACAACCCTTAATTCCAGCTTGACATATTGTTCTCCTTTCTTCCTCCACACGACCACGTCTGTCCCAGCCCAGACCTGATACCCAAGGCAGCACGACTGAAAAATGTTTGCATTGATTTCTTTCTGCATGGGAGTGGCTCTCTAGAGTCTGGTGCCCAAAGTTGCACAAGTGAATGTTATTAGAGCACTCATAATTCTCAGAAATCGCATTGACTCCTATAATAGTCATTTGGCCCAGTTTGCTCAATTTGTCCTGTGATACAGTCCTCAATGATTTCCTATGGAAATTCTGTAATCTTGAATTGAGTAAGTCTGTTTGGTTAGTTGAACGAGGCAGAAATTGCATCTTTCCTGCCAGATAAGCCCTTTTGGGCATGTGTTGCTGGCAGTGCTATTGAGAAACCGACTCTAACGTGGTTAGGGCAATTACGGTGTGTTTCTCGCCCTTTCACATCCATGTCGCTGTACCTCACACTCCCTGCCACCTGTTCAGTGAAGCACAAGCTGTGCATAGAAATGAACTGTCTCTGTCTGTGTGTCTTTTTCTTTGTCTCTCTCCATTGCCTATACATAGCCGTTACAGTCGTATCCAGGTCACATATATCCCCCCCCCAAAAAAAATCTGTAAAATAAAGCTGTATGTATGGCCACACTTTCTTCCAAAATGTTCATTACTGTAATGCATTTTGTAATCTTTCACAGATTCTTCTCAGTGGTGATTCATTACTGTAATACAGTAAAATGTGCATAAATTACAATTAAACTTTTACATAGAAATTTGTAAACATATATAAAAACATTATCATAATGATGATAAAGCTGTTAATTTTACAGGTTAATTTAAGTATGATTAACTTATGAATAATGGAAAAACACTTGATGTATTTGGACAAATATGATTACAAAAAAGAAGCCAGAAGTCAAAATGTATCCATTTTGTAATCAGTGATGACTGATGGGTTTTAAAATAGAGGAGGCATACTAAATTATAGCAGTCTAGGGAACTGGAGGATTTAAAGGGTTTTTATACAGGAAAAATACATTACACATACACATATGCGCTATACAAGACAATATAAATATAATATAATTTCACTTACTTAGCACTTGAAGAAAAAACATTGGTACATCGCCAGGGTTTGGACTTCAGTAATATTTTATGGTTTACATTGGTGACCAAAAAAATCCACATTACGAAGATATGAAATTAATAAATGGGAATTTTAATAACAGTTAATTGCTCTTTTCTCATTTTCCTTTTCAAAATTTCACCGTGCCTTATTTGCCTCCTCTGACAAGCTCCCACTATTTGTAATACCTATTCAGAGCTTTAATCTGCTACATTAAGGTTTTTAGATTATTGTCATTTGGGGGCTCCTTGTTATTACTTTTATTAATTGGCATATCATATAATTATTAAATAAAAATGTTTATTTTCCTTATATTGATATTGGATTGAAATATGTACCTATAATAAATACCTCTGAATGTTTTTGGCGGGTTTTGTGAGATTCAGTCCAATAGACGCCCATGGTGTTACAAGCCCTATCGTGTAGCATACCACGTTTAACCGTGTCACCATCCTGGAATGTTCGGAAGCAACAGACACTTCTCCCAGCAGTTAAAAATTCACATAGTTATGAAAAGTGTCCTTGCAATGCACAGACAAAGGGCCATATCCTTACCTCACCTCAATGCCTCAGGCTATGTCTGTGTGCCTAGAAAATAAGCAGCATACTCGCAAAAGAAGCCCCTGCCTTAATAATAGCAACACGTATTCCTGTTCCAGTCTCAAACTCTCGACCTTCACTTCAGTGCATACTGATGTCTATTATAAGAGGTCTGGTCAGACACACGCAGGTCTCCATGGTCCTCTGCAGGGCTTGCATTTGTTTAAGTGGGTTGTTGAGTCAGTCTGCCTGCACAATGTAGCGTTAAAGGTGAGAACAGCACGCTGCCCTGTAGAAGACGGCTTTGGCTCGCTTTGCTAATAAGTCAGGGGGGAATGGACGTAGAACGAATTGCATTCACTGTTACTTCTATTTATTTGTATGCATGCATTGTTTTGCTGCCCGATTCACTAAAGAAATTATGTAAATCGTATGACAACAAAAATCTGTTGAACGCAATTAGCATGGTGCAATTCCCAGTTTTACGATTCCTGATTCGATTTCACAAGCTTTTGATTTGATTTCGATTTTGATTCATTTAGCTTATATATGAAAAAAAATCTCTCTCTGCAACCTCTGTAAACAAACAGTGGTAGTGTTTCAGACTGCTTTAAATCAGTTTATGATTCATTTGGTGGTGAACCACACTAATTGTGCTGTGTTTTTGATTCACTAAAAAAAAAATTGCCTCATAAGAGTCATTTATATGTGAACCAAACTACACTAAATCACGAAGTATATATATTTTTAATTTACTAAAAAAATTATTTGTTTATGAATCAGTGTTCACTTTGTTTTTGATTCACTAAAACAAGCCAGCTCATAGTTATTTTTTCATCAACTTAATCACGCTGTATGTTTTCAATTCACTAAAAAGAACTGTTTCATAAGAGTCAATTGTGAATCAGACTACACTGGTTCTATGATCGGTTTTTTGCATGCAGTCATGAGGATAACTTAACAGAAAGACATTTCTTGCAATTATTTTGTCTTTTTATTGCATCAAAAAAAAGCCAACTCATATTCAACTGAGGTAAGATGATTTTAACATGACTTTTGTCAAATCGCTGAAGATTCAACAGTGGAGGAGTGCTGGAATCAGCTCTTTAAAATGCCCAAAAGTGCACTCATCAACTTTGCACCTCTGATGTGCCAGATTTAAACCCTCATTTGATGAGCTTTTGATGAGTAAGTGCAGCCATGATCAATAGAAACTTTACATAAGCATCTCTTTGTAATTTAATTCAGTTTTCTGCTTACTTTTCGCCATGCAAATAGCTGAAAAGAATGAAAATTACCTGAATTAAATACGACGCTGCACTTTTTCTGTGCATTTAGCAGTTGTTTAAACTGGATTTCAGTTGTTTAGCAACTAAGATGCTTTTGTCGTGGCAAAAACTGTTGCTCCACAACAGTTTAGTGAATTCTCCCTTGGTGCATCAGACCAAAAAGTCTGGAGAGAGAGAGAGAGACAGAGGTTGTGCATGGATGAGGCAGCTATCCTCTGAGAGTTTCTGCTCTTCATTTCATCAAGTCAATTATTTCAGCACTCCAGGCTCTGTGCCCGTCCGCTCCTGAAAGCCTGGGCCATGGATGGGTCAATTAGCCTGCATGCACCACCAGAGGCCCTCTACAAGGAGCAGGATGAGAAAAAAAGATGCTCTGATTTCTTCGCCTGCCTGAGGTGTAATGAAGACTTCCCTAATAAAGACACTGCCCTTGACTGAGCCATACACTTGCGGCATACCTACTGTTCGCTTCGGAGCACGTAGTCAAGTCGGCGTGTGTTTGTGTGCTTCATTACTCTGCGTGTGCCGGCTGTCTTAATCAATTACTTCTTGCTTGTTAACAGCACTGGGGACCAGATTCAGTGGGCGAAGAGCATTGATCCCCAGTTCGCATTTGCATCACGAGTTGGTTGTTCTCATTCTTGGCCAGACTGCGGTCTGCAAACTTCTCCGGATCAGCTCATTAACCGATCGCTTACTTTCTCGCCCAATGTTCATATACCGCATGATGGACGGGAACTCTTTTAGTGCATAGTTGTACATTGCTATTAGAGTGTCTCCATCCACAGGAAGCCCATCAGAGTCTTAATCTCTCTCCCCATTTCCCTCATTATTATTTCATGTGGTTAGTCAGAAACGAGAGGTATTATGTTGACAGCGTGATGGTTTAGCCGCTAATGGAAGGGCTTGTTGAAAAAGCCGAGTCAAGTTAATAGTATAGACGCAGCTCTGCCAAAAGCAGATTTCCTCTTGTCAGTACGGGATGAAGTCGTTTTAGATGGTGTTTATTAGACTGCTGTAGGCGATGTTCCTCCTCAGCAAATGTCATTAACGGCCGTCTTGTGCTAGTCGTGGAGGAAGGCCAATTATCGCTGTGTGCCATGCTCCTTGAACGTGTGTTTTTCCATATGTCTTAATGAAAACAGTACACAGAGGCACTGTGCGGTGGTCGATTCAACTCTTATGGGGTTGCAAATTTATTGAACATAATCAAACACACATCTACTGCTTCCAGAGAACTGGCCCTGATCCTGAACTGAGCTTTGCTTTGGTCCTCAGAGCAAATATTTGCTTTTTTCTCAGAGGAAAGTCACAGAGCTATGCCCTGCTGAAAAGATATTGCAGGTTTGCTGCTGTTGCCACCAGACTTCTTAACTAGCTTAACCAGTCCCATGATCAACCAGTTTCACCAGAAGGAAAGACAGGTAAACCAGCACTAACCAACATGAACCAATTCTAGAAAGCCTTCACAAGTTGAAAAAGGGTTTCAATTAATGCATACTTGTTTCATTGCAACCATTCAGAACTCCATAGAAACCATGCAAAACACTCTTTCTGGAAAATATAGTTTAAGCTGGTAACTTGGTACTGGTTTTATCTGTTCTTATGCAGTCTTGCATTAAGCTGGTGTTTGGTACAAGATTGGAACAGCTGTACAGTGTTTCTACCATATTTCACAACATAGTTACCATGGATTTGCTATCCACCATGGATGGATTTTCCAGCAGAGAAATCATCTCAGTAGCTAATATCATATGGCTAATTTGTTGAGAGAGACTCTCAGTTCATCTCAGTTCAAACATCTCTGTAGCTGCACTGTAGTCTTCAGTGCCGACGGATCCTAGTTGAAATCCATACATTAAAGGGAAGCGGGAGAGAGGATGAGAGAGTAAAGGGAGTTGAACAAATAGCCCCTTTGACAATGCCCTTTCCCTGCATTGTAATTGCTGTCGCCCATCAGAAAGATGATTACATCCACGCCTATCTAATGCTAACACTCTCCTGACACAGCTCGCTAAACCAGCTGCTTTATGCATGACCATCGCTGTCGGTGTACCATTGACAACAAAGAGCACTGCCGCTTAATGCCATTTTAGAGATCAAATAATGGCTAGCTTAACAAAATAGGGAGGATTGAGGAATGAGGTTAAAAAAGAAAGAAAAAAACAGACAAAAGCATGTTTCTAGTCAAAGTAAAGTGGTTATTATATGCTTTTTTACTTGTTAGATGGGCGACCATTGATTTGGCAATGACTCACTGGACAAATCCCTCAATTAAACTTAAACAAACTACGAATTGCTGATGAGACAGATGGTAACGCGAACCTGGACTGGTGTTGATGGGCATATGGTTTACAGAGGGATGGGGTACACCAAGCGGTGTGACTTTTCCTCAGCAAGACCTGATTAGTGATGGGCTAAAATGTCAGCCAGACTAATTAATCAGGAAATATTATGGTATTTTAAGCATATAGATATCAGCCAATTAGGAAGATAGTACTTGGGCAAAAAAAAAAAAAAAAAAAATATATATATATATATATATATATATATATATATATATATATATATATATATATATATATATACTATAGTCCTCAATATTCTGGGGAAAAAATAATTTAGCGGGATGCGCAGAGTCGATCAAATCACAAAGACCTGCTATTACTGTGTGATTTTTCCTCTGGATAATGTTTACCTGGTTGAAAAAAAAACATGGATTCTTCTGTTGGCTAATACCACCATCATTTTCATGTGGATCCATGGCTCTGGGCAGGCAGAAATATTTGATTTAGAAGACGAACAGACTAACATTAGAAGAGATGAAAGCACCTTGCCAATGCAAACACTGTGTTTTATTAGTTTTATTAGTGCTGGTGCTCAGAGGCCCTTAGCTGCTAGATCAGGCTTAACACGCTATAGGCACTAAATTCTCAATCATGAACTTTCTGCAGAACTTCTTAAATTGTCATTTTTCTTCTAGAAGTGGGGTTGGGTTTGCTGTAGGTTTGTTATGTCTGGCTGTGGAGGCTGTTTATAATGAGGGATCAGTAATAATATATTTATTCGAGCTTCAGGTCAAACCTGCAGACTACCTCTTGGTCTTTCTCGCGTGCCTCTCCATGCGTAGTAATGTGCCTCGCTCACACTTAATGAGACTTTAGGAGTATACTGATGTTAATTACGTTCTTCTTTACATTCAGATCACTGAGCTCATCCCTACATCCATACTCCACTTCTCTCTTCTTTATATGTTTAAAAAAGGTATTTTTTTCATTGAGAGTTATGTCTGCAGGTAAGCATGATTATATGCAGCAGATGGTTATTATGTTGCATTATATTGAATTATATGCTGTGCATATTATGTCTTCATTGCTTAATTTTATGCTTAGATCAATCGTCACACATGCACAATGAAGCATCTATGATTTCTGCAAATATAATTTTCGCCTGTGTGTGTATACTGTATGTATATAATAAGACTCTGTTCTAGCAGTGTGTCTAGTTCTTCAGGCATAAAGTAGATTTAGGCAGTGTGGATCCAGGTATCATTCAAGCTAACAGGGAGTCAATACCCAGCAGCCACGCCGGGTGATTCTGTACAAAAGCACATGCCCCGCATGTTTGCAGCTGGTGCGTCTGAGGGAATCCACACCTAATGGAATTCCAACCAATTACTGGCTTTAGTCAGAGCTTCATTAATTCCATCAAATCACTGGTCTGGATGCATTTCATTCACTTTCCTTTAATTAGACAGGCCTTAAATCAATTAGAGTCTAGGGCTGGCAGCAAAACACCACAATAGCACCTTTCTGCAGGTTTTTATAGATTAGGAACTGCTGAAAATACTTCCCTAGGGATGCCTCAAAACCTTTATACAGCAAACAACATTACTTTTACATTAAATGCACGCCATTATTGAACAAAATCTACTTTAATATGTGAATATCTGCCGTTCTGAAACAAAGTCTGATGTTAGTAAAAACCTTCGGTGGATCAATTTAAACAAAAAATAAATAAGTTGGCAGTGTTGTAGCATACAAAATCTACTGCATTGCAGTGGGTCTTTCTGGTCAAATGATCAAAAGTCAGAATCAATCATTACGAAAGTGTTAACTCAGGTGGAGGCACAGTATTCCAGGTTTATGCCTCCAGATACAATTCGATTGGTATTTTACTGCTAATACAGCAGTAATTAGAAGAGATGGGCAGGAGATTCAGAGTGCTTGAGTGAAATTACAGCAATGATCGATAATGAAAATGCATTCATTTTGTGACTTGATTTTTCCCAAAGTATTTTACATGCTTTACACTCATTTTTAAGTTTCTGATTTATTAGGGTGGCATTTTGGAAGGTACCTTGCAGTCCAAGTATTTGAGAAGGGTGGCAACTGGCATCGCACATTGAAAAAATCAGCTTAATCCAGAATAAGATTCTTAATTAAATTCAGTTGTATAGTGTTTTTAAAGTTTTACACATTTCTGCCAAGGAGCTTTATGAAATGAAAAAAAGATAAAAAGAAAAGAAAATGATATCTAACAACCCCCAAGTGAGAAAGCCACAGGCAACAATGGCAGGAACAAAATCCCTAGGATGTTTAAATAGATGAGAAAGTAATTTTAGCTGTAATTTTCAGTCAGAGCAACAACGGTGTTCAACATTGAGTGTGTTTACATAGTGTGCAATATACAAATATTAAAATTCAAAGTATTCAATCCAAAAAACAAAAGACGAACCCTCTTATTAATGCACAGATATACAACAACTAAACACTACATTTCTCAAATGGAAAATGCATTTGCCTGTTTTGGTGAGTGTGTGTTGAAAAATCGGTGGTTGCCAAATTCAGGTGCATGTGATCAGTACCAGTTTACCATGCTCTGATCTTTCTCCAGCATGAAGTCAACCCAGGTCTCTCTAGACAGGCTGAAGAACTGTAGCGTAAAGCTCTAGATTTATAGGACATTTTAGAATCGCAGAAGCATATCTGACGTCAACGCATTCTGACGGTTGGCAGAGAACGGTGGAACCGTCGACTCGTATTCAACGTGGCTTTATGCCCAGCAGGTTTTAAATTAAGGAGAATGTTGAAGTTATGAGGTGGTGCCAAAAACTCTTTCAACGGTCTGTTTGAGCGCAAGCAGAGTAAGATAAACACTGAGTGCTTGTGAGAAGCTCCTTCAATCTGCTCTCGTGTTTAGCCGCTAATATGTTTGGGTTTGATCATGGGCACGGCAGGCGCTGTTTGATGAATCGCAGGCTGCAGAGCGAAGCGGAGAAGGCATTGATTTCCCCAGTGCCAGTTCTTTTACCTCCCTCTCTCCTAGCATTGCTGCTCTCTGTGAGGGGTTTCGGAATCCATGGAGCTGATTTAGAGGAACTGGAGAGCGCAGAGTATTCCAGCTGTCAAGATCTAGTGCCGAGATCGGCGGTCTGAGATAATTAGCGTTGTCACAATACCAGAATTTTTATAGTTAATGCAAGTGAAATTTCACAATAATCAACTCCAATTTTAATACAACACCAAAAACTTATATGCTAATGGACACATTTGACCTTTATTTAAAAGGTATAAATGCTGTACATTACTGTTGAGACGTTTGGAGTCAGATATTATCACTTGTATTCAGCAAGGACACATTAAATTAATAAAAAAATAGAGTGAAGACTTTCATAATGTTACAAAATATTTCTATTTCAAATAACTGCTGTTCTTTTTAACTTTCTACTCATCAAATAATCCTAAACTTTGCCATAATAAGCTTTGCCATCATAGGAATAAATTATATTTTAAAACAGTACAACAGAATCAAATAAAATAGAAAAAGGTTTTTTTTAATATATGTAATCATATTTCACAATAATACTATTTTTACTGTATTTTCTCATCAACTAATGCAGGTATATTGGTACCATGTTAGTCAATATTAGAGTTATTGGTCAATAACTCAGTTTTTTTACTCGCAATACCTCACTTGTAGCATTTAAAACAGTTTTAATTTGTTTGACTTTATTTTTAGTTTATTTAGACAAAATAATATATATCTTAATATGCCGTAATATGAATATGATTACCGACTGATCATATTGCAATTTAATACATTATTTAATTCAAGAAAACATCAAATAATAAAGAACAAAGCAATACATTGTTAGCAGTGAATGGTTTCTCTTGTCAGATCTCTTTAGACTGAAGCATATGGCCTTGTTCACCATGGTAATGAAAACGACATTTATTTGGGCAAATTTCTTTTAACAAAAGCAAAGAGAACAACACATCTGAATAACATTGCCAGGAATAAGGCTAAATTCTGCTGTGAAATTACCCAGTGGGAGCAAGTTGACCCTGAGGACAGTACGAATGCTCAGCGAATATTAGCACTATTAGTTTGGTGAGCACAATAAAAGCACTTCAGACACAGTGAATCATCTCTCCCGCTCCTGATGCCGCCCAAAGCACTTGCACTGGCCAAAGCTTATTCTCTTTGAATAAAAACACGCAGAAAAGGCTTTTTTTGTCCACACCAATACTATAAACAAGCGTTAGGTTTTGTTGACGTCGGGTTTGTCCGTGCTTATGCATTTATGTGAGTTCAAACATCTTCAGGTCTTCAATATTATCTCAGCAACATTGCATTCTGCAAAATAGGAAATGTTTTTGAAGAGATTGATCTATTCTTTCAATGGCCCAATGTCCCAGTGAGACATGTTTTGGGATGAAATCGTTTTCCTGCAGAGAGTTTTGATTTGAAGTCCAATCGCTCAGCTTTGAGGCTTGATAATTCTGACAGAAAACAAATGCTCCTTGTTGGTTTGGTTTTGTTCGCCCAGCTGTAGCTAAAGCTGTGTGATGCTGGGTTTCTACTCCTTTTAACCAATGAATTTTTGTGACTTTTCTAAAAATATTATTTTATACAGGCACTGCTGTTCAAAAGGTTGGGATCGGTAAGATTTCTCTTATGCTCATTAAGGCTGTATTTATTTGATCAAAAATACAGAAAAAAAATATTGCAATTTCTAATTTTGGTTTCCTATTTAAATATATTTTAAAACATTATTTATTTCTGTGACACAGTGCTGAATTTTCATCAGCCATTAGCCTACTCCAGGCTTCAGTGTCACATGAAATAATTCTAATATGCTGATTTATTATCAGTGTTGAATCTGTTATGGTGCTTAACATTTATTTTATTTTTTTGGAAACTGTGATACTTTTTTCTTTGACTCTTTAATGAAAAAAAGTTAAGAAGAACAGCATTTATTCAAACTAGAAATCTTTTCTAAAAATATTAATTATATAAGTCTTTACTATCACTTTTTATCAATTAACACATCCTTGCTGAATAAAAGTATTAATTTCTTTTTAAAAAAAAAAAAAAAAGAAGAAAGAAAAAAATTACTGACCCCAAACTTTTGAATAGTATATTGGAACACACAATTTCTATTTTGAATAAACACTGTTCTTTTTTACTTTTTATTTATCAAAGAATCCTGAAAAAAGTATCACAGGTCCCAAAAAATATTAAGAAGCACAACATTGACTATAAATCAGCTTATTAGAATGATTTCTGAAGGATCATGTGACACTGAAGACTGGAGTAATGATCATGAAAATTCAGCTTTGCTTCACCGGAATAAATTATATTTTAAAGTATATTAAAATAGAAAACTGTTTTTTTTTTTATTACAACAATATTTCACAAAATTACAGTTATTTTTTTGAGCATTAGAAACTTCTTTAAAAAACATTAAAAATCTTACTGATCCCAAACTTTTGAACTGCAGTGTATTTTATAAAAGCAATTTATAGCCATTAAAATATTTTATAATTCAGCATAAATAAGAAAAAAATGGACATTTTGTTTTAATATTAATTTAATTCCCATGACATTTGCAGATCTGGAAATCATGCTTTTAAAGTTCCCTAGTATTTCCAGGTTTTCTGTGGGAACCCAGCTTGATCTAACAGTCAACAAATAGATGTGGTCATCACAGGTTGTTTAAATAAGGTGGCAACCGGTTGTGAGACATTTCTGAAATTCAGAAACTGTAATCCGTCAGATGTGTTCTGTCTGATTTCACTTCAAATAGCTCTGGTCTCTGATGCTCTGTCTCTTAATGTTCATATTTTAACACTTTTCCCTCATTATGCGGAGACATGAGAGACTTTTTGACACATTTTAGCATTTGAATGCCTTCATGCATTAGAATGATTTAGGTTACATTTTGCAAATGTTTTTATATAGTATCTCATGCTGTTCTGACGTTACTTACAAATGCACTGTGAGGTCTTAGTTTAGCATTATTGTCTGGTATGCAGTTCTTAAAGTTGTTCTTGTTTTTTAAAAGCAGGTCTATTTTTACATTGACACAAACTTAATAGCCCAATGCTTGTTGTGGAACACTAAAAAACAATGTGAGACAACACCAGGCAGAGACTGAATGTAATTATGGCTGTACAACACTAACTGCAGTGCTTTAAACAAACTGTCTTACGATTTAAGCACAGAACAGAACAAAATAACAGAACAAGAACTGATTAGTTGTTATTGGACAACTAGGCTAGTTGACCATTGTGACTCAGCCCTACTTTCACAATTACTGCCTTGCTGCAAAGTAAATTACACCTATTTTTAGGACCAAATAAAAATTTTTTTTTTACACAATCACATTATTTGCATGACAATTAAACATGTTCCTTTATTAAAGTTCTCATTACTGTAAAAGCTCCCATACTCAATACTAACATACAAAAACATTTGTGAATGTTATACTAAAATAACAATCATCATGTCTCACAAAATTATTTGTTACAAGTATAAATGAATTTAGTACAATAAATAATACTATGTAAAAAATATTTTATTAAGTTTCTCAATATCCAGGATGATTCTTCTATCCAAAACACAAAAGCCATGGTAAATTTTATTTCCATTGCAAACTAAAATAGAAACAGTATGTATTGACCAGGTTGAGAGACCAGCTCACACCAGCAAACCAGTTTTGGCTAGTTTAAGCTGTTTCTTTCAGCCATGCAATCATGTTTTGACAGGTTTCAGGATTAGACAAAACCTTTTCTATCTACATCTCCCTCTATTCTTGACTTATTTACTGTCAGGATCTTCCAGCAGATTGCCTGTTGTCATGGTGCTATCCAACCTGTGCAGGTATCATGTGTCTGTGTGCTCCTGGTGTATTTTAGCACAGGTCCTGTGTGCTGTCCAAACAACCAGTAGTCTTTAGACGCATTTAGAACACTCTATGTACACATTGCTGTCCACACCTGTCCTATTCATCTGTCACCCTCTCCGTTCTTCCACAGGATTTATTATTAACTCAGAGCTTTTAGCAAAAAGTGTCTCGCTTCTGTCATTTATCAGAACCTGTTGAGAGTGCCAGACTGCCAAGCCATATTAAAGGAATAGTTCAACCAAAAATTAATATTCTGTCATCATTTACCCAACCTCATTTCTTTTCAAACCCATATGCTGTTTTTTTCCCTTTGAACACAAAAGGGGAATTTTGAAGTAGCCATTTTCCAATAAGTTAATAGCAAAGATGTCTTGTCAAGCCTCAAAAAGGGCAAAAAAAAAGTATGAAAGCCTGTTTCTGCATCAGAGACCAATTTTTTTTTTAACAAAATTAACGTATATGTGATTTTATAATTGTGACTTTGTATCATATGGGACAATTAGATAAACTGCAACTTTTTATCTCACAATTACAAACTTTAATCTCAATTGCAGCTTTATTTTGTATAATGAGACTATTTATTTCATGTTTAGGAATGTATTATATACAATGTGACTTTATATTGCATGATTCTAGCTGTTTATTGTAAAATTGCAACTTCATATCTGACAACTGCAACTTTTTTCATAATTGCACATTTATATTGTACAATGTGACTCTATTGCATGATTGTAACTTTATATTGCACAATGAGGCTACATGTTATATATATATATATATATATATAATTGTGTCATTTTATATTATATAATTGCAACTTTTTATCTCATGATGAAACTTTATATTGCAACTTTATTCCACACATTTATTTCACACTGAAATTGCAATTTTATATTTCACACAACTTTATATTGTACAATGACACTTTATCACAATTACATTTTACAATTTCTGCTTTATATGGCACTTTATATTCTTATTTTCAACTTGCTACAATTACCTGTGTAATTTTTTACTCTGTGGTGGAAAAAAAATAAGCAATAAAATTCTCATTGTGTGTTCAACTGAAAAAAATTATAGCCAGCCCACAGGTTTGGAAAAACATTTTTTAGGGGAAATATTACTTTAGCCAACACATCGGCCATTGTGTGCATATTGATTGCTTGTTTAATGCCAGTATTCCTGTATCTAGAGGCAGATTGGAAAGCACTGTGAAATGTAGTTTCTGTGCGGATTAGTCCATATTCAGTTGTTCAAAATGACCTATTCTGCTGAAATGTTGTGTAGGTGTTTTCTAGCGTGCATCTATATCACTGATGTTGTTTCTGCTTATCAGCTCTTTTATCCTCTGCAGTGCAGCCACTCGGTCAATATTAAAACTGCTATCACAATGAAAAGTTGCGAAAATGGGGAACGATTGCCCTGGAGGCAAGGCTGACTGCGTGCGGAAGAGCGGTTGCCTGCAGCTCTCGTCTTCAGGTTGACCAGAATTTGAACCTTCGTTGTTCAGAATCTTTGATTAGTCTCTCTTGGAGACCGGGCACTGATGGAAGTGGGCGGACCGTGAAGTCCCTTCAGCCCTGACCTTTCAACCCACTATACTGCTTTACCTAGATCCATCGTGCCACTGAACATGGGGCCTCGTTGCCATGACAACCTCACCAGGCATTAATAAAGGGCCCTGCAACCTTTAAGTACTAAGTTTTGCTCAACACTCTGAGAAATCAATTCATTCACCATTCATACGTTATTGCGCAAACACACCATCTCGTTTCACAATGCCAACCATTTCTGCGCTCCAATCTATGATCGACTGTTGCTGATTGTCAGCGCTTATCTGCGCAAGACAGTAGGATGTTTACGGCGTTCGTCGGCACAAGTGACAAACAGCACTGTCGTGTCGGCAACGGAATGATGCAGTGCAATCTATCATTCCAGCTGACAATATTCAACTTCCACGTCTGTCATTTCATTCCGTGCCTAAACGCACACGCTAGCGCACAGACAATTACGAATACGTGCACTTCCCACGAGAGAATTCCAGACCGGTTATGTGTTGAAAAACCGCCGCGTGAACATAATTCTTTGGTGATGCTGCGTTGAGTCGTGCCTTTTGTGCTTTCAGAATCTGCGAACACGTCTAATTTAAAATTAAGATGCATAACGTGCACATCTTGGGAATAATCAAAACAAGACCTCAGCTGTCTATCCTCCCTCCCATTTCTTGTTGCTCTGTTTCGGAGTCGAGATAATGCCCTGATGTTTGTGTACGCGTGCGTGTCGCATTTGACAGTAATTTCTGCCGATGCTTCACAGCCGCTCTGTTTGATACCAACATGCCATCTAAAACAGGATGTTCTTGTCTTGTATTTTCCAGGGAGCTGTGTGGATACGGTTATAGGTCTGTACGGTGAGACCATTGAAGTGCCATGCAACAATGGAAATAACAAGCCAGATGGCCTTATTTTCACCAAATGGAAATACGTGAGTGTTTCTCTGAGCATCTGGGCTGTTACTCTACCCTGCTAGCCAGTCTGGGTAGCCAAGCAATATACAGCTACTCTCATCCTCATATTGATTTCTAATTTAATCGCTATAGGTGCTAAATGTGTGTTTGTCGCTTTGCTAACGGCCCTGTTATCTCGTTCAGGTGAAAGATGATGGCACTCCTGGCGATCTTCTCGTGAAGCAGGCTCAGAAAAATGAGGCCACCGTATCCGCCACGGATGGCTACAAAAGTAGAGTTAGCATCGCCGCCAACTCCAGCCTCCTGATCGCCCAAGGCTCACTGGCCGACCAGAGAGTTTTCACCTGCATGGTGGTGTCTTTTACCAACTTAGAGGAACACTCTGTGGAAGTGAAAGTTCACAGTGAGTATTAATAAAACACACTCACACACAACATATTAATAAATAAGAGTAAATCAGAGAGGAGAATAGGAAAAATCAAGCACAGCTTCAGTCTATGATGAAACCGAATGTAAACGTCAGATCTCAAATTGGACTGGAAAGGGGGTGTAGAGATGTCAGATATGGGAGAGAATAACATGGGTGATCCACTTTTGTAGCCTTGATCTAGTTGCATGCTTTTAGATGGGTACCAGATAAATTATATTGATATTAGCTGTGCTCGGGAATGGATTGTGCATACTAAGCAATAAATACTGTATGTGTGTGTGTGTATATATATATATATAATTCAATTTACAATTTTTATAATACAATTTAATTCAGTGAGTGGCATACAGTTTTCATTTAGGAGGTAAATCCATTTGTAATCTGGATCTGTGAACTTTTGTCCAATCAAAAATGAGTCAGAGGTTTTCTAGTGTATTCATCACACTGGAAATGGAGGGCCAAGTGGAGGGCATTGCATTTTAGGATACAGTATTAGTCACAGTGTACTTTGTTTGGAAAAAATATCCATTATATTTACAATCTAAGTACTGTAGGTGGTCTGGGTAGCTGACAGTTCAAGCACTTTGTTATACATGTATAAACTTATATACTAAAACATTTTAAATATATATACTTTCATTTTCTTTGTAGAATCCATAGAAATTAAATGTCCAAGAAAACTAAAATCTAACTACCCACATTCTATGCATAGAAGCATTTTGTCAACAGCATTCATACTGTATACTGCTGTATGCACAGTATGCTGATATGCTTTATTAAACATACCTACATACTTTTTGATGTCTTATCTCTTATTTTAGAAAAACCATCAGCCCCTGTAATCAAAAACAATGCGAAAGAACTGGAAAACGGCAAACTGACACAGGTGAGTCACACTCTTTATACTCTTCCCTTTAAGACCCAGAGCTTCAGCTGCTGCTGCTGCTGTTGTCTCCCGTATCCAGTGTTTGCTCCAGTACACAAACCAGCCAGTGTACTAACAATGTGCAGGATCAAACCCTGTGCCTTTGTTTTCATTACCCAGCATGCCTCTACAGTAGTCTCAACATTGACACACACCTGCTGTTGTCACAGTCAGAGGTGGCTCAAAGACAGCACTAATGATACGGACATCAGCGAATGCATCTGTCGGGCGTACACACCTGATTTAGGCAGTGCTTGAGCGATTGTCACCCACGGCTACACAGGAAACAACCACTTTTATGTTGTCTAAAGTTTGCATCTCAAAAGCATGATGGCTGTAATATTATTCGGTTGCATGAGAACAGGAAGGAGCTTTGATTTGAACTACTTGGAGCACATACAAGGCTTCCCACGCAGTCCTTATGACTGGTGTTTGTAAATGGAGCTGGGGGTCGTTATTTTTCATTTCCTCCCTCTATCGCTCTCTCTTTTTAATGTAGTTCAGAGGCGCTGGGATCTTAGAGTCTGGCTGAGGTGGAGGTGTGGGGTGGGGAAGGCTGGGGTTGTGTACACAGCCTTATGGGTCTTTTTTTCCGTGGCCACCCACCGAGGTCTGTCGTGTTCAAAGTGCCGAGACTTACTTAGACAGAGAAAGGGGAAGGGCATGGAAGAAAGAGCGCCTCCTCTGAATATAGAACATTTAATACAGTTGAAATGCAGGGTGGCTGAAGGTTTCTGGAAAGAGAAAATTAGAAAGAGAGGGGTGAGTACATTTAAATAGGTGTGCCGCATTTCAGGCTGTAAATGGAGGTTTGTGTACATTTTTCAGTGATCATCGCAGCAGTTATTATTGACAGGTGAAGGAGAGTCATATTGCTGATCAAAACTGGTTCTTTAAAATGTTTTGGGATTTAAAGTATGAATTCTGAAATCTGGATTGCAGAGATGTAGCTGTTCTGTACAGCCACAGAAAATCATGTGAATCAGAAACATACCGTATGACTAGTGTAGTCGGCTTCTCCAACTAATGACTGTTATGAGCCTGTTCTTTTAGTTTTTTAGCATGTTTTTGACTAAACATCTCACTAGAAGAGCCAGCTCATAAGATATAATTAATTTGGTAATCAGACTGTAGTTGTCATGCTGTGTAGTTTTGCACTCTGATGACATCCACAGGGAAGTCGTGGCCTAAAGGTTAGAGACTCGGACTTGTAACCCAAAGGTTGCGGGTTCGAGTCTCAGGTCCGGCAGGGATTGTCGGTGGGGGGAGTGAATTTACAGCGCTCTCTCCACCCACAATACCACGACTGAGGTGCCCTTGAGCAAGGCACAGAACCCCCAACTGCTCCCCAGGCGCAGCAGCATAAATGGCTGCCCACTGCTACGGGTGTGTGTTCATGGTGTGTGTATGCGTTCACTGCTGTGTTTGTGCACTTTGGATGTGATAAATGTAGAGCACTAATTCCAAATATGGGTTACCATACTTGGCCACATGTCACGTCACTTTCACTAAACTGGTTCTCAAAAAAGGTGCTCGTTTGACTGTCTAAAACAATTGACTGATATGAGTCATTTAGTTGGTTATGCTATGTAGACCATTTAATGAGCAAATGAAACACAGTTCAACCAGTATAGTCTGATTCTCAAAAGAATGACTCTTCTTTTCTATTCAGGAGACATTTTTTGTGTGTGAATCAGAAACACATTGGGTGACTTGTGTAGTTTGAGTCTCAGATGAAGTACTCTTAAGAGTTGGTTCTTTTTAAGCAATCAAACCTATACACTGAAACCAGTAGTCCAACCGATTCCTGAACTAATGGCTTACTGATTTCATGAAACTTAAACCAGGGTGGTTACTGACTGGTTGTTCATACGGCATCATGTAATTAAAGATTCATGATTATTATATGAGTTACGTAAGATTACATGTTTTGTCAATAGTATATTATTAAAAATAATGAAATTAAATATATTATAACATAACGCATATATTCTAATTTTTGTTTGTTTAAATATATTTCTTATATTTTATTTATATTTTTTTATTACATTTTTTATGTACATGTTTTAATTTTTTATGTCTCTAAGGCCAGTGTTGAAATTTTAGTAATGCCACATCTAAAATAAGATTTTGCCAAATTAACAATTCTTGAGCCACAGAGTTGTTATTGTTAAACTAAAACTGAAGTTGTTTTCTTTAATTGAAATAAAGCTAAAATAAAATAAATATTAGATGAAAAACTTAAACAATAAATTGACAAGTAAATGAAAAGTTTAAATTGAACTACTAAAATAAAAACTAAAATGGAATAAAAAAATAAATTAAAGCTAACAAAACAAAAATGACAATCACACTAAACTACTAAAACGTAAACTAAAATCTTTTCCCAATTACTTTTATTCCTCAAAATTACTAAAACAGTTTCTTTTAAAATAAATGGTTGAATTAGTTGCTAAAACAATGCAGAAAGCATGTAGAAATAAATGATGCTATTAGCAGGCGGATTTCATTCTTAGTGAATCCCCAGAGAGTCCAGGAAGGAAAGTGCTTAGTCACAGCTGCTCTGTTCCACGGCTCAGTGGAAGCTACAGGCTTCAGGCAGCACTCTGCGCTTGAGAGGTGATGTATCATGGTCCGGCTCCCGAGGAGGGCCCGGTGTGTTATCAGAGATCGGAATCACGGTACGGCGATTTCCCCCAACCCCATCTCTCCCTTGTTCGTGGTTCCTCTAAATCTTGAATTCCTCACGCCACCCTGAACACCTGAACTCATGCATCACCCTGCTGTCTGCTCTGCTCTCCTGCCATTATTACCCTTCTCTCTTTCTGCTGATCTCTCTATCCTGGGGCAGATAGCTCGTCAGCATGTGATCCTGTCAGCGTGTTATTAATGCAGAGCCTCTTCGGCCTCTGGCGGCGTTTTTACTCAACCAGAGAGAAGGAAAAGGGCGAGAGAAAGAAAGTGAGGAAATGAAAGACCTGTATCACAACTGTAGAGTTAAAACCCCACCTTTAGCTCAAACAGATGATGTCATTGGGCCCCCTGCATGGGCCACCAAAAGTGTAGCAGCAGTGGGATAAAAGTACCTTGAATACTTGGGTCATGAACCAACAGGGAAAGTCCCAAATGTCACTTGCAAATACACACTTGAATTGTACTGAAGGAAATGACACATCATGTGACAATCTAAAGTGATACTATGTGTCATGAGTCTATAAATAGATGCATAAGACAGGCGAAACCGAAAGTGTTTGAGTATCGCAGACTTGAACCTCATCCAAATTCATGCTGATGAGAGGTTATGATACAGTCACTAAAGCAGATGTGCTGTTTTTTTCTCTCTCTCTGTGTGTGTGTGTGTGTGTGTGTGTTAGTTGGGGGAATGTGTGGTGGAGAATGCCAACCCACCAGCAGATCTCATCTGGATGAAGAACAACCAGCCCCTAGTGGATGACGGCAAGAGTGAGTCCACATCAGAGTTATTCAATCAAAAGAAACACAAAAATCTGATATATAGGGCTTTGTAAGTCTAAATATATTAAAATAATTATAAAAGTGTATATCAGTTTGTAGCCAGTCAGAGAAATATTTTAAATTGTGTCATGATAAATTATTAGTTTTACAATTCACACTAGACCGATCACATTAATATAAATTATTAATTTGAATCAAAACAAGATAATTTATCTGTAATTTATGAGATTTAATTCCCTGTCACACCATGTATTTACCACAAAATAATGTTGAATTGTCATTTTAAATGACAATGACATTCATCAAATGTTAATATTTAAATTAACTTTTTATAGTGAAGTCATGTTGTTCACTCCTGAATGAATTCAAACTCTTGATGGTAAAGAAACGAACAGTTAAGAATATCCCAACACATCAATTTTTATGAATTTAGTTTCAGATGGCACTATGTATATGTTTAAATTCTCGCAGAAGTTTTTCTTAAAATCACTTTTCTGCAATGGAGAAGGCACTTGTTTCCTAGAATGACTCAAGTATTTGTAATATTTCTGTCAAGTTATTACAATGAATGATGTGTTTCTACACTGGATGTGTGCGGCATGTTGCAACACAACAGAACAAAATAATGTGCATATTGTAAGCATATTGGAGCTGTCTACACTGCAAGCATGTCATGGTTTTATTTGACAGACACCCGAGTAGAAGAACTACTTCTGCCACTTATTTCCCCGTCTGTCTGAAATAAAGAACATTAATTTACAAAAAGCATGAACTGATCGCTATGGAATTTATTTGACACATTTTCATTTTCTCAGCTTGGACTGACTAGATTCTAACCATATGTATATGCAGATTGGTTATTCTAAAATAGCCCGTATAATAAAGGAAACTTACCCCTTTAACTGTTGCTGAAGTCTGGAGCTCGCAGCCGATTGGTTTGTGGTTAGTGAACATTCTCACAGTGTTGACAGACTCAAGCTGTCGCTATGTGGTTTCAGGCACTTCCAGTGTAGACGAGGTGTGACAGTTTCTGCGTTTGCCAACTCTAATGACTGATGTTTATATGTGTGTTTGTGTGTGACTGCAGCGATCATAATTACATCTACTATCACCAAGGACCCAGCCACAGGTCTGTCCAGTACTTCTTCCCGTCTGCAGTACACAGCCAGGAAAGAGGATGTAGAATCTCAATTCACCTGCACGGCAAAGCATGTGACGGGCCCCGACCAGGTTTCAGAAGCCGAGACCTTCCCAATTCATTGTAAGTAACTTAATTGCAGCTAAGTACATACTAAACAGTACTTTTCTGACACTAATATTGAAAAAAATTGTCGGAATCGGCCGTTGCACATCCCGAGTTTGAGTCACGGTTCGAGGAACTTTTCCGATCCTGTCCCCCCCCTCTCTTTTCCACTTTGCTTCCTGTCTCATATATTGTCCTATCCTAATAAAAAGGGAAAAAAAGGTCCGTTTTTTTTTTTTTTTTTAATCAAATAAGTCTTCTATGTTCATCAAGGCTGCAGTTATTTGATCAAAATACAGCAAAAACAATATTGTGAAAGATTTTTACTTTCTAATATAGATTTTCTATTTTAATATATTTTAAAATGTGATTTATTCCTTTGATGGAGCTGAATTTTCAACAGCCATTACTGCAGTCTTCAATGTCACATAATCCACAAATAAAAAGCCACAATGTCATAAATAATGAATAATACGTTTCTTATCATCAGTGTTCAAAACAGATGCTTTTAATTTTTTTAAGGATTCTTTGATGAATGAAAAAGAACAGCATTTATTTGAAGTAGAATCTTTTGTAACATTATAAATGTCTTTACTGTCACTATTGATCAATTTAATGTGTTCTTGCTAAATAAAGATTTAATTTTTTTCAGCAGCAACAAAACAAACAAACAAATAAACTGATCCAAAATGTTTGAATAGTTTGTTTTATCATATTTTTATTAGTAATTAGTATTATTTTTAAATTAATTGCAAATGTTTTTATCCAAAGTGACTTAGAAATAGGAATATTACAAGCAATTTATAAGCCAAGAGCCAATGATTTTTATTGTCATATGTATAAACCATATCGTGCATAAGAGTCTTGCGTTTGCGCTTAATTGCATGTTATTTTTGTTGTTGTTTTGATATTTACGTACAGTAGCAGTATGTGCCAGGATTTTATATCATCTTGTTTATAATTTGATGGTACCCAGTCATTTAATATCATTAAATTCTCTTCAGGTAAAATGTCTATTATTGTGCCACTGGATTCAGGTTACTGTACTTTACATGGCCACTTGTACACAAACCAGCTCCCTCTAGGAGCGGATCTGCCATGTTAGCCCAGAGATGAAAACTAATTGGGATTGGGTTGGTAGTCAAGCGCTGGGCCTTTGTCTCTTCCTGAGATAATGTTTTGATGTGACACATGCTGTGCCTAGCACTTTGATGCTTTATTTGTTTGATTTTACAGCTGGTTTGAGGGATCCGTGTTCACGGGTGCCTGCGTATCTGTACATCACCTAGTACATGAAGCCATCTCATGAGTGCTGAACCTTGAATTGAAGGTCTCAGCTGGTAGCCAGGCTCAATTTGATGTTTTTTTCTTGGTCTTGTCAGACATAATGCTGGTAACCAAGTCTGCAGTAGCATCTCTCTCTCTCTCTCTCTCTCTTATCTGAATGCTGAGAGGTTTGTTCAGTGCCTCAGGGTGAAGATGTAATGTAAAATGCTCTGTGGCTGCTGGGCGAGAAAACGAGGGCGAGAATGAGAGACTGCAAATGGTTGTGGAAATGAAGGCGTTTAAGCCCCTTGGGGTCTGCAGAATGGCGCGGTGTCTTAGAGAATGTTTTTTTAGTTGCTTGCTACATGTTGATATGGAAAGTCACACCGAATCCCTGCAATGACAGCCATCTTCCTCAGGCTCACTTCTATTCTCTAATGTTTGTTTTCTCTTTTTTTCTCTTTAAGACCCTACTGAGAAGGTGAGTCTACAGGTTGTTTCTCAGAGCCCCATTAGGGAAGGTGATGATGTGACACTGAAATGCCAGGCGGATGGAAATCCCCCTCCTACCAGCTTCAACTTCAACATTAAGGTGAGAGATCACCGGCCGTGTCCACAGCAACCACGCCGGTCTTTCATCTCCAGGGTCCTGCTGTCTGCCCTGTATCCTTCTCTACAGGTTAATTACACTGGCTCCCTCTCTCTCTCGCCCTCTCTAGGGCAAGAAGGTCACGGTGATGGACAAGGATGTCTACACTCTGACTGGTGTTACCCGAGCAGACAGTGGCATTTACAAGTGCTCCCTACTTGACAACGATGTGATGGAGTCCACTCAGTTTGTCACCGTGAGCTGTGAGTGGATGAACCATGCGCTCTATTTCTCTGTCTCTCTCTCATCTCTCCCTAAGGGCATCTTCACACTAGAGAAAGACCTGATGGAGCGTTCGAAAGACACGAGTAGATATTTTTGAGATTCTGAAAAGAGAAAAAATCTGTTTAAAATCAAGCGGTAATACAGAGAATTGGATTTCAAAATGTTTTCTCTGCAATCTGTTGGTCATAATTTCTCAACATATGGTCACATGACGAAGAATCACTTTCGAAAACTTATCGCAAAAATGGCAGAAATAGTTCAAGAGGCATGCCTTTTCAGATTTCCTCTAATGCCCCTCCCCACTAATCAAAGTAATATATAATATGTTAGTATAATATTGTACCATTAAAAAACTTTTCATTTTGATATTTCTGACATCAAAGTGTTAATAATACCCAAGTTCAAGGTTTATGAAATAGAATAGAATAGAATTTATTCTGAATTTTTTTTGTGATTTGGTATTTCCAACTAATCTTAATTGCACATTAAATTGTTAACAGTAAACAAGTGCAACGTTTATTGATATAATATAATATTCAGAAAAAAATTGTATGAATGTTTGTAAAAATGTATTCTCTGTAGTTCTGTTGGTCATAATCACAAGTTTCTCAACATTTGGTCACATGACGAAGACTCACTTTAGAAAACTTTTCGCAAATATGGCAGAAATAATACAAGAGGCATGTTTTTCAGATTCCTCTAACGCCCCTCCCCACTAATCAAAGTAATATAATATAATATATTTATAATTATTTACTTAATCTGGCAACCGACACATTCTTTCTCCATTGAAAAAAAAAAAAAGTGGCGTGTTTTCCGAAAACATGGTTAATGTGTACATCGATGTTTATTGATATCTAGTGCGGTATTATGCTGAAAGAATCATCTAATACAGCCAGCCTGTGTTCACTGACAATGTACTGTAGCTTGTGTTCTTCTTGGCAATGAACTCTAATAAATTCAAATCCAAAACATGTATTCTCAACTAAATGACACACACATTTTAGCCAGCCTGCTGCGAATTACCATCTAACCTGCTAGCATACTGTTTGCATTTATGGATCATGAATAAATAGCCTTGAAAAAAAATTACAAGCATTGTCTGGGGAAAATATTACCTATTCACTATATTTTAGTTTCATTTTACCAGTTTTCTGTTTGTGGAATGTATTAATATGAATAAGAACCTCACCAGAGAAGTATAGAAGTAAAACAAATTGTACTGAGCCTTTAGCATGTTTTGGTAATACCTTAAAGTGTAATATCTAACAACATTAGCTCAACCAAACTCAAGCCGTTGTTTGCACCAATGTTTCTGTAGAGTCAAGCCTAAATAAACTGACTCAGTCATTGAACAGATGAGCAGCCGGAGTTCAACAAACTTTTCCTTTCCAATTAATTCCTTCCTTTATAGTATGAATTAATGCACGAGTGAAACGTTAATCAAATCTATCTTCAGCAGGATTAGTGAAGGGGGCAGGACAGCAGAGACCGCTTAATTAGGAGTTTTTGAGGCTGCTACGGTCTCCAGCTCGCTGATAAGCTCACACACTCTGGACTTTCTATAATTCTCATTGAGGTGATAGTGTGTGTGTCTGTTTGGTTCAAAAGGCCTGATGATCTCCATAATGTGGATTTAGTGACGCTTCGGTTTGGAGACTCAAATGTATTTCACGGCGTCTGTGTGGTGCGATTTCAAAGCTGGTGGCATCTCAGCTGTCCATGTATGGATAGAAAACAATTGCTCAGGCGATAATAAGGGGTTGCGAGGAGGGCCTTAGCGTTCCGAGTTGGCAAAGAAATGTGATGCGTTTCAGCATCTTCAGTGGTTGAAATATTTTTAGGGCAGGTGTACAAAAAAAGGAGCCTGCAGCGGACTGATACACACTTGTCATCTCTCCTTACTTTCTGTCTTTCTTTTTCAGTTCTGGATGTAAGCCTCACTCCTACAGGCAAGGTGTTAAAGAAGCTCGGGGAAAACGTGACGGTGTCGTTGGAAAAGAACACCTCTTCTGAAGCAAAAGTGACATGGACTAAGGTAAGAGATTGCAGGGAATCTAACAGATCTGGGTTAGGTTCATTTAGTCATGCTAATCAAACAACTCTTTTGATTTCTCCAGGATAACCGTAAACTAGACAAACTGCCCGACTTCTCAAAGTTGACGTATAGTGATGCAGGCCTCTATGTGTGTGACGTGTCCATTGAAGGAATCAAACGCAGTTTGTCCTTTGAGCTTACTGTGGAAGGTAGGACTACTTATACACACTTTTAATATTTTAACTAGTGCTGTCAAACGATTAAATCGCATCCAAAATAAAAGTTTTTGTTTACATAATATACGTATGTGTACTGTATATTTATTTTGTATATATAAATACACACACGTACAGTATATATTTTGAAAATATTTACATTTATATACATTTATATTCTTATATTATATATAAATATATTTAATATATAAACATAACATATTTTCCTTAAATATATACATGCATGTGTTTGTATTTATATATACAAAAATATACACAGTATACACCTATATTATGCAAACAAGAACTTATTTTGGATGTGATTAAGCGTAATTAATCGTTTGACAGCACTAATTTTAAAATTTTATTAATCTTACATTTACATTTTATTTATTAATTGTATTTGTAACATTCTATTAATATGTGCGTGTTTGTGAATATATACACTTTATTTTATTACTTTATACATTTTAATTGTATACATATTTATATATACTTCAACATTTTATTCTATATATATTGTGTATTGATATATTTACTTTATTTTAACATTTATGTTAAAAATAAATGTATATTTTATAATGTATCGGTGTAATTTATAATGTAACCTATTTATAAATATTAATATAGACGTATATAAAGTAAATATAATAAAAATGTAAAATGTAATAATACATATATATAATTTTTAAATGTATATGTGTGCATATTTTATATATATGAAGAGTTTATTTTATTAGATCACTTTTTTTTTTTAATTGTCAAAAATCATGTTTTTTATTATGTTATCATGTTTTTATTGTGTTAGTTAACTGTATTTTTAGTTATTTTTTAACCTAATCAAAATAGCCCAACTGCAGTTTGATTGAGATGAATTTGAATGCACAATGAAAAAACATGATTTTTGAAAATTGTTCAAAACGGAGTTATCTGTTTTTGCAAATGAACTCTTCATATACACTGTATGAAAGCATAAATATGATATTATCTCCAGGTACTCCTAGAATTACAAGTCTGACAAAGCATCGCAGCAATGACGGCAAACACAAAGTCTTGACGTGTGAGGCAGAAGGTTCACCTAAACCTGACGTGCAGTGGAGTGTCAACGGAACTAACGTGAGTCACTATCACACTAGATAGATCTGAATCTGATATGATATGATTTATATCATCATGCTGTAGACATTACTCTTGTCCCAAAAGGACCTTGCATCTTGTACTTTTTTATTCAAGAAGGAAAGATGCCCAGATATTTCACTCGGTTCCGGTCTAGACGAGATGAAAGGTGCACAGGTGTTTGAAGTCACAGGTTTTCAGCACCCAGAAGCGAAGAGACAACTTTCAATTTACGTTAAAAAGGGAACAGTTGTCCTGGGACGATATGTCTGGAATCGCACACAAATAATTATTATTCGTCCTGTGTTCCACAGACTGACGGCTCTGGTATTTGGTTGCGAGCGACTTTGCCTTTGTTTCTGGCTTTTTTATTTTGACGAAGTGAATTTCCACAGAGGCATGTCTCGCCACCCTCCCAAACGCACTTGAGGGAAGGTGATTTCCACTTATTGTGAGACTACAGCCAGGACATGAAAACAGGACAATGAGGACAGGGATGCCAAAGCAGGACACCAAAAACTAGCCTGTTTGTTACCCCAGATATCCCAGACATAGTGTGTGTGCCATGAGTCTCAGTGTTTGGGTTTTGATACAGAGTGCTCTGACCGACACTCGTCTTTCTCTTTCACTGTTAGAGTACCACAGGCACACCGCGATGCAAATACTCACGCAGTTAGCTCTTTTCTGCTTCTCAGTGTCTGGCCGGTCTCAGTGGATGCATTTCAAATGAATGAGTTTAGATTTGGTGTTTTGTGTTGGTCTGCTTCCAGTGGGGTTATAAAGTCACACCCTGTATACTGTACTTTGCCTCCTGTAAAATCCTGTTAGACTTTCTAGTGCTGTTACTGTTGTAAGTTACACAATACAGCTTTATAAAATAATCTTAAAAACAATGTCCTTTAAAAGCAAAAAAATTCCAACTGTGAAACTAAAAAAAAATGGCTTAAAGGTATTTTGATTTGCTTCTTCTCCTAATTTTAGATAACTGAATTTTGAATATGTAGTTATGTTTTATCTTACTGTAAAAATGGATTTTATTTTGAAAATGTTAAACTATGAATATACATTAAAAATATACACTTAAAAGACTAGGAGTAGCTAAAGGCTGCTGAAAATTCAGCTTCACCTTCATAGGAATAAATTACATTTTAAATAATAGAAAACAGTTATTTTAAATTGTTTTAATATCTCACAATATTACTACTTTTACTGTATTTTTGATCAAATAAATGCAGCCTTGGTGGGCATAATCTGAGGCTTCCTTCATGAAAAAATAGGCCTACCAAGTTTTTAAACGAAAGTGTATAGGCTAATAATAATAAACTTGTGTTTATATGAAAGAAATCAGGACATACATTATTTACTATTAATTTGGACTTGATTGTATCTTAATGGCTGTTTATTTCTGGTATATTTTGCTGTGATCCTGTGGATCGCAGTGCTGGTATCTCACACTGCGCTCTGTCAGGGGTTCAGCGCTCACTGTCTGCCTTAATGACACGGATATTCAAGTGTGTTTGTGATGGAGACTCATTTAGTGGCTGTGTGATTACTGACACACGTTGCACTCGTTTTTCCCGACCCCTGAGGTGTGTGTGTTTTCTGTGAGACTTTTCATTAGCGCTGGGTGTGGTGGTGGTGTTGGCTTTATGATTATAAATGAGCTGAGGATCATTAGCGCCGTCTAGTGGAGAGGTGTATTAAATAGCGCAGGGGTTCCCAAACTCGTTCCTGGAGCCTCCTCAACACTGCACATTTTGCATGTCTCCTTTATCAATCACACCTGATTCAACTCATCAGCTCATTAGTAGCAACTCCAAGACCTGAAATGAGTCAGACAAAGGAGACATGCAAAATGTGCAGTGTTGGGGAGGCTCCAGGAACGAGTTTGGGAACCCCTGAGCGCAAACAGGTCCCTATAATGAAACCAACTTTGTTCTCGCGGACTCTTGCTTATTTGTATTTTTCATATTTAAAAGTTAATATTCTGGTTATAAAAAGTAATTTAAAAAATAACTGCAATTGTTGTTGTCCTGCAGGATGAAATGTCATATGTCAACGGGAAGGCCACATACAAGCTGACCGTAGTGCCCAGTAAGAACCTCACCGTCAGCTGTCATGTGATCAATGAACTCGGTGACGACATGAAGGAGATCAGCGTGTTTTCTCGTAAGTACTGAACGCGCTGAAGGGGTTTCCCGCTGTGAGAACCGCTTACTAACCACTCAATCGACCCCTTTAAAAAGGCTCATATTATAGGGCTGTCAAAAACACATTTAGATTAAAAAAAACATTAGCTTACATATTTGACATGGTTAATAACAAGTGGATTTGAGAGCGGGCAAGCACTGAGAATGCTTGTTTTGTTTTTTTAACAGAAATGGGTAAAACAGGCTACTTTTGCAATAATAAATAATTAGCATTAATGTAAAAATGTTGTCTTATTTTACGTTTTTTAATGGCACAAATAACACTAGTTTGACAGCCCTGATAAGTAAATGCCATATCTAACATCTCTTATGTGCATGTGAGGAGATTGGTAAAGCTAGCATGTTCCGCACAGGTTTGCCTGATGCACCAATCAAATGCAGGGTGATTTAGTGACCTTTTACTATATTAGTATTATTAGTGTCCTGGTGTGAACACTGGAAAGACAGGGCTGGCTGCTTTCTCTCAGGTCCTGTTGTTCACTCACAGGGCACGCTCTCTTTCTTGTTTCTGGCTTTGGCTCGGGTTTTGTTTGTCTGTGTCAGGGTGCTTGGACTGCTGTCCCTTTTCCTCCTCCTCTCTTTCCAACCGCTATCGCATGCTTGTGGTCATCTTCCTTACTAGTATCTGATTGGACAATACTCACTTCTGATTTAAATTGGTTTTGCATCTAAACCACAGTTGGGTGGTGGCTTTTCTTCTCACCAAATTTGTCATAAATGCCAGTTTGATTTAATTTTGCACCCAAAGTTAATTTGATTTTATATCTGATTTCAGTATTTGAGGAGGACGTGTCCAAACCAGGTAAGATGATCTGATTTCGTTCACTTGAATTTCACTTAATATGAAGTAGAGGTTAAGATCATGAGTCGGAGGGTGTCAAGCATCCTGACATCATGCAAACTTTGTGCCTTCACGTCTTTTAATTGTTTCTTTTAGCTGTCGAATACCTGAAAAATGTCATCTTGAAATAATCCCAGCTTTAATTTTCCTCAAGTAGCAGGATTCTGTCAATCATTTTTGATTTCCCAGGATTGGCTTTCCCTGTGAAGAGTCATAATGCTTCAGAGGAATTCATAAAGTGTTTATCTGTCCATCGTATTTAGAGAAAAACGAAGATGGCGCAGAACAGGCCAAAGTGATTGTGGGTGTCGTGGTTGGACTCCTTGTAGCCGCTGCTTTGGTGGGACTCACCTACTGGCTCTATATCAAGAAAGCAAGGTAAGATGCAACATGACATTGCAAAAATAAGTCGAGTATGAAAAAGCGGAGTATATTTCACCGCCTATGTTTAAATTACAACCTGTACAGATGAAGTACATGTGATTGCAGTAGAAGTCACAGTATCTGCTGTTATACATCATCTTGATTTGTTCAGATTGACAAGAGAAGCGAGCGAGCCAGAAATGGTCCAGCCGCAAGAGCTCAGTTTGAAATGTGCTGAAAGATTAATCAAGGTAAAATTGTCCTGTTAGACAAGGCAGCTGGAAGACCGGCGAGAAGGAGACAGGCTCTTCAGAGGAGAGTAAGAAACTGGAGGAGAACAATCATAAAGCAGATGTCTAAAAGAGAAGAGAGCCGTCAAAGAAGGACGAAGAAGGTGAGGATATTTTTGCTTGCAATTTTACAATTTCAAAGCAGGGCAAGGTGGAAAATTCACACCTGCCAAGACTGGATGATACATAATAATAATATATATATATATATATATATATATATATTATATTAGACTTTTCAGTCAGCGGTAGCTCTTAAAGAAATAGCAGCCAAATAACCTAATAACCCAGCTGCTGTGATGTGTGAAAAATAGAGGAAATCAATAACTTTTGTTATAGAATTTAGTGTTTGATAACTTTATAAAATTTCTGTATATTTCCTACTTGCTGAATGGCACAGGTAGCTAAATATGACATTTATTAGAATGGGTTTATGTTAAGATTGTTTTAAGTTGAATTAAAAGTTATTTGTTAAAGTGTAATAAATGTTAAATTTGATATCTCTCATTTATACTGTAATATTGAATGGCTATAATCAATGGTCAGTTTCATGAGACATTTGTGTCAGCGATACTCACCTTCAGTCATTAAAAAGATGCCACTAAACAAATATTAAATATATACTGTCTTTATGTTGTTTGTACATTTAATTTGAATATTGCATGTGAAATTATTGCAATAAAACGTATATTTAAAAACTTTAATGTTAGGTTAATTTTAGAAAACATATGTATATGTATATATAAAATGACACAAATAACAGTCACAAATATTGCAGGTTATTGTTACTCACAGTATCATATGCAGTACAAGTTAAAGGGTTAGTTCACCCAAAAATTAAAATTCTGTTATTAATTACTCACCCTCATTTCCTTCCAAACCCGTAAGACCTTCGTTCATCTTGGGAACACAAATTAAGATATTTTTGATCAAATCCGAGTAACGGAATAACGACTTTATTCCACAATTATTCTCCTCCCCATGGGACGAGGAGGAGAAGAGTTGTTGAATTAAGTTATTTTTGTTTTCTTTGTGCACAAATTATTCTCATAGCTTCATAAAATGACGGTTAAACCCCTGATGTCACATGGACTATTTTACCCATGTCCTTGCTACATTTCTGGACCTTGATCGTGGTACTGTAGTACCCTTGCTGTCTATGCAGGGTCTGAGAGCTCTTGGATTTCATCAAAAATATCTTAATTTGTGTTCCAAAGATGAACGAAGGTCTTACAGGTTTGGAACGACATGAGGGTGAGTAATTAATGATATCATTTTCATTTTTGGGTGAACTATCCAGTTTCCACTTCTTGAGGAACATTGTGACCTTTCTGATCGTCGTGTTCTCATTTTGGTGGCTTAATGTTAGGAATCTTTCATTTATACCACCAAATGGAGAACTCTGAAAAAAAATAGTACATTCTTCACTGAGGTAAAAGACGTTAAAACAGTCACACGTGAGTCACGGCAGATGTTTTCTTTAGAAATCTTTCATCTGAATCATGCACATCACAGCGAAATGTTAAGACTATCATTATTCCAATGTGATGTAAACAATGTAGTTTATTACAGTAGCTAATAAAGGTACCGATCCACTGGTGAGTAACTTGTATTTGGCTTTGAATTAAGTGTAATATTGAGTACGCCAACTCAATATTTTGATGTCAGGCTATTCTTATCTTCTCATCTTTTCTAATCACATTCATTGTTTGTGTTTGTGTACCAGGAATGAACCAGGAAAGAGGCCTTGTCACACTGAATGTGCAGTACTACACACTTCAATCATCTAATTCCAGACATCTGATTGGACAGCGACGCCTCCTTCGGGCTGCTCGTGTGCGTCACGCATCACAGAATGTTTTCAGAATATTTCCTATTCCAAATGAACTGTTTGTTAAAAAAAGAAAAGAAAAAAAGAGAGAAAATCCCCCACCACGATTCAAAAGTGTAAGAGAAAACCACTTGTGTTGTTAAATGTCTGCACCGAGGACTGCATTTACTTTTGATCGATTCTGACTTTTCTTTTTGTGTTCCCAGTGAATGTTCTCGTTTCATGCGCATAGCTGATGTGGTGGGCACAGCTGTTTTGTTCCCCCTCTATTTAAAAAAAAAAAAAAAGTTAATTCACTGTACACTTTTTAGGCCTGTGTAAATACGGAGTACATTCACTACATAACATTGGGATTATTGAAAAAATAACAATGGATTTTGGGACTACGCATTGATATTGCACAGTCCCTCATCGAAAACTCCTAAGATCGCGGTCGGATGCTGGAAGAACGATGAATTCACTGCTGTTACACCTCTGTTCTCTCATGTTTTATTTATTGGTACCTCTTTACGTCACTGCCCTATGACATTCATGTTATTTCCTCTAGTTCGAAGTGGCTAAGTAGTGAAAACGGGTTTAGAAATTTAGCATAGCATAGGGAGATTTTCTGCTACACCCAGTGGCCTTCAGGTTGCATTGCATGATGTCATAGTTGTAGGGCTCTGAACTCAGCAGAACACGGCCCGCTAGAGTTTAACGTAGCGACATAGACGTGACTTGCATATAGTATAAACAAGCAAACATCCGCTCTCGGTATCAGACTGGGTGGTAGCGACCTTGCATGCAGAGCCTTTATTTTTTTGGTAGGAAGTAAATATAAAAGAATAGCCCCATTATTCTGCCTTAACAGAAAGAGTCAGTATTGGAAGGCAAACTTGAGTCAGTGTGTTAATGTGAAACCTCACTGTATAGCCTTTCAGTTTTGCACTTCCCTCGGACTACAAAAACTGCATCTTTTTTTGCTTTTACACATCATTTTCTGTATCTACGATATTTGTCAGGTTGATGTCCGACACTGTAGTCTTTAAGGATGGGTTGAAGCATTGTTCCGTTCATTGTGGTCTGAAGAAGCTGTAAATATGTTTGAATGTCTTGCTTGTGTTTGGCTATTTATAATGTGTGAGAAATGCAAGGTTAGCTGTGCTTCTACTTAGTCACTAAAGAGACCACTTTTTATTTAAAATGTAATCTCACTAAAGCTTTCACTTTTTCTTTCGTCTCCACAAACGAGTGTTTTGAATGTCCATGTTTAGCTGTAACCATCTCGCATATTTTGAACCATCAGGTCAGCAGTGAAACCAAAGAGGGTAACCGCAAAAGAAGGCCATAAAGTATTGTAAATACTGACTTTTGTTTTTGTACTTTTGTTGACAATAAAAGTGTACATTTTGAAGTAAGTTTCTGGGTTTTTTTCCCCATGCACAACGATTACAAAAAAAAAAAAACACAGCAGATGTTAATACTGACTTTTATAAAACATTTTTTTCTCCACAAGAACAGATCACGGGTTACCAACATTACTGAAAGAAGAAAATAATCTCCAAGAAAACTTTTAACAAAGTATAAATTAATTGCACACATCACTGGTTTTAAATGATCCACAAGGCATTTTCCAACAAACTAAAATCTCGTAAAAAGAAGAGGGGAAATGACCAGAAACCGTTCCCCTTGTGAACCTGTCGAAGGTCACGTCCTCTTCTGCTGGAGGGTCCACTCAGTTCTCAGACTTTCAAGTGTAAGATGGAGAGTGAGACCAGTGCAAAAATGAAGTTTCAAGTTCAAGAGAAAACCTGATAGCTAGGAATGACAAACAGCCAGTGAAAAAAAAAGAAAAGAGTCAAAGCGGTCCAGCTTCACAGAACTCCCAAAAGGCCTTGAATGAAGCAGTTGCTGGAGTTTTCTTCAGTTTGTGGGCATCACTATTACGTCAAACCATTAAAATGACTCGTAGATGATATTCTGCATCTTTTTGGTTTGTTTGCCAGGCGTTTATACAAATGGTGCATGTCCAGTTCTTTTTTTTTTTTTGCATATCTCGTCAGTGCAAGTGGGCTGAGGGTAACTGAAAAAAGGGAAGGGGAAGGTTTAGGTGGCTTCTTCTGCACTGCACTAATTTTAAAATAAATAAGGAACCGATGCATTCAAAGGGTGCATTCGGGTTTGTTTTATTTCATGAGTTGACCCTATTTACAGAAGATGAAACAACCATATTAGCCCTTGCTTGCGAACGCTGGAATGCACGCAGTTGTCAAAGGCGTCCGTTAAGAGTTGACAGAGACTGAAAAAGCTGACAGAAAGAGAACTGTGAACCTGATATTCGATGTCCATCTCTTTTTCTGCCTCAAATGATCTGAACTGGTTTGTCGTGTTCATGGCGAATTAATGAGATAAGGAGAAATGGTCACAGCAAGAGCCATTACTGTAAAATTCATGATACCCAAGAGGCCAGGAAGGAGCGGCTGGACGTGGGTAATATTTGTGTGTGCGGCAGCAGCAGTGGCAGGAAAGGCATGAACAGCCTGCAGACACTGGCAACACAAACAGAAGCGTTCAGAGCTGCTTTCATTTCCGTCCAGCCAATTTGAGAGAAGTACAAACGTCACCGATTTGAAGGACGCAGCAAATCCACTCTAAAATGTGGATGGACACCTCCAAATATGCAAAAATTCAATTTCAATTCCTCTCTTGAACATCCCGAGCTGTAACGACGATGACCTGAGCGCTGCAGATAAGCCACGTCACTGTAAACACAAGGCTTTTTTTGTTTTTTCACAGGATCCCAATGTTACAAACGCAACACTCCGGTAGGCTCCTTTTGGCGGAAAAGCACACATTTTCGTCTCATTTGCTGTATGTGCTAAACGAAAGCAAGCAGAAGTCAGCCTGCGGTTTGTACGTTCAGACACAGTCGTAGTTATAGTTTGAAATCACTTCGGCGCAGGCTACAGGCCCTGCCTGGGGGCGACTAGCGCGAACTCTCGCAAAATGTTCCGTGCCACGTCCACCTTGTTCTGCGCGATCATCAGCGCTCGTTTCACATCTTCAAACGAGTAGCCCTCCCCCATCAGCTTGGCGATCTTGGCGTCGACGTTCTCCCGGGACGATTCTTGCGGTCTTCTGTGGATGTCTGGTGGGATGATCCTTGGAAGTGGTTTTGGAGGTCTCTCAGGTGCCCTGAAGCAATCTCCAGCCACTGTAAACAGGAAACAGAGAGCGTTTAGTCAAAATGGGCCATTGAGAGTGGATGGTAGCAGGCCGACTGAAAATACTCTGAACACATTAAAAACCCATTACAGGCTAATAATTAATAATTCATCAAGTGCATTCATCTTGATGGCTAATGGCTTCATTTAATAACCCTGCACGGCTATTATGTATTCAGAACAACACACTGCGCTCACAGCTGTTTTATCAGGATATTATATGTATATTTTTGGCTCATTCTAGATGTGCAAGCAATGTTTGTTCTGATCATATATAATTTTAAGCATAAGGTATAGGAGGCAATAAATATACAATAAATACACACTTCAGTTTTTTTTTTTATAAGTCTCTTAAACTGCATTTATTTCATTAAAAATATAGTAAAAACAGCAATACTGTGAAATATAATTGCAAATGAAAATAATATTTAATAATATTTTCTATTTTAATATATTTTAAAATGTTATTTATCCTGTGATGTTAAAAGCTGAATTTTCAGCAGCCATTATTCCAGTCTTCAGTGTCACATGATCCTTCAGAAATCATTCTAATACGCTGATTTCCTGCTCAAGAAACATTTCCTATTATGAATGTTAAAATGAATGAATGTTTTCTTGCTTTTAGTGGAAACAGTGATAATTTTTATATTCTTTGATGAATAGAAAGTTCAAAATAATTTTACTTAAAACAGAAATCTTTTGTAACAATACAAACATTAACATTAATAACAACCCTTTTTTGATTTGGTACCTGAGGTTGGTGGCAGTTGATCGTAGTCTTGTGGAGCCTTGAATGGCATCTTCATGTTGTCTCCGGTTTGTCTCCGCACAGGGGGATTGGGAGCCGAGTTATTTACTTGGTCTATGAAAGTGTCTGTGAATCACACCAAAGATCAGATACCAATACAACCTAAATAAAGCAGTATTTGATATTTCTTCCTCATTAATGGTCACAGATAAGTGGGATCGGCCTCACCAGGGCTGAGCAGGAAGTGATCGTGTCCAGACGAGGGGCGGGCAGGTCTGGGGTAGGGTGAGGAGGAGGAGGGTTCTATGAAACTGTTCCTGATGGGGGGAGGAGGAGGAGGCTGGGACGGAGGAAGAGAGTTGAACAGGTCTTCCATTGGAGACGCTGGGAGAACAGAGAAAGAGAGAGAGAGATTGAGTCTTTCTACATGCCTCAGCAATCCCTCCTCTCACCAACAGATGGAGCTAAAATATCATTCAGGCAAAAATGTATTGTGCTCCGACCCTAAATGACGTTTACTCAATTGCCAAGACACATTTAACGAAAACACTGGTCATACCCAATTGTACAAACATCAAACATTTTTAATAGTTCTGTTTTTAATGTATTTTTGAATAAATAAATGCAGCATTGATGAGCAGAAGAGACTTTAAAAAGAGCATTTTTGGAACTACAGTATAAATTACTAAATTAAAAGATTTGCTACTCAGAAAAACAGGTTTTTATAAGAAACAAATTTTTCTTTTGGGAAATCGCTCTAATTAATTTTAGCGTCTAAGCAATTGAGAAAAGGCCTTAAAGTTTATGAAGGTGGTATAACTGAATTAAACTGAAAGGCAATTCATTATATTCAAGAATCAAAGATTAATGGAAGTGAAGGTGAATAAATGTAAAAAAAATAATTAATGTTACGTGTCAGAAAAGAAGCACCGCACAAACACACATTATCCACATCATAAAGCTCTTATAATTTAAGCTAATAATAAGATTTAGCGACTCAATAATGACTAATATCTGTGTTGTGGTTCACAGCTTATTTTGTGTTACTCAATGCAACAGTAAAAGCAAAACAAACCAACAAATCAAATAAACGGTGTGCTAATCAGGCAGCCAATCAGATTGAGGCGCTGCGTCATTGGCTACCTTGAGGGGGCAGTAGAATGTCGTAGTCTGAGGGTGTCCTGTTGTGGAGGGGGCACTGTGTGGTGTGAGCCACACTTGAAATCAACGAACCAGATTCAAACCCACCTGAGGGACACAACACAGAGTTACACTGACCAACAACTGGCCTCTGAGACTTCAACCACCATCTGCCACGCACTACATAAAATAATGCATACTTCAGTCCCTGATGCTACAAACACACACAAACTCCCACAATCACACTAAAAGATGTTCATACAGAAAATGAAGATGACAGATGAGAGATGGTGTGTGTATATGCGTGTACAAGTGTGTGTTCTCTCACCATGCTCTGGAGGTTTATGTTTCTTTATGTCTGTTGAGAGATCCGACGAGCCGTTTTCTAAAGCCCTTTATGGAGAGAAAACACATGTAAATGTTGGCGGCACATTAAAAGAGTCATTGTTTCACTATCGTGTGTGTGTGTTTACCTGTTGGGGATGCGGAAGGGGATGCAGACGGGCGGCTGTGTGATGCAGACGGGATGTGATGAGGGAATCTGATACTCGTCCTCCACTCTGTCCGTCAGACTCCGGTGGCTCGTGAAGGGGTTGGTGTGTCTGCAGATCACAAAAAAAACTAATTTCACAACACATACAGGAACACGTACATGCAATCCCATGATGCTTCAGACATCAGATCGGCCACAGATTGGGTTCTCAGACCACAGGGCATGTCTGTGGGAGTTTTTCTGCCTGTTTTCTCATAAATCTGATCGCTTAGAAAAGCAAAAGCAGATCTTTCCTCAACAACAGCATGATTTGAGACATCATTAATGTTTGTATCCATGGAAAACTTGATACATAGTTGAACAACTCCCAAACTTCAAATATGAATTAACGCGCTAGCAAATACTCAAATAAACCACCTCATGTGCTCCCAAATTACAGTAAAGTGTGGAATAACCATATGTAAATATTTACATAGATGACAGCATTGTAACGGACTCCGCAGCACGCTTTAAAAAGCTCTTTGACGGGAGACTTGGACGATGTTCTCCGCCTTAATGCTGACTCACTGAAAAGAGCACTCTGCAGTGTGTGAGCTGGTCGCTGCGAGATTAGCCAGTTTAATCACGTAATGCTCTAATTTAGAGTCACAGGCTGGGCTGAAGTAGGCAAAGACGGCCAATATTTAAACAAGTCGGCACCAACAGGGGGGAGAGAGGTTAACTAGCTCTGACTGGGATACGATGGGCGGTTTTCCAGCCAAGCCTGGGCTGCTACCACGATGCGCCATTAGAGGGCACTTTAGACATTTCTTGTCCCTATGACGATCAAGAGATTCATTAAAGATCTTCAATGTTTCGAAGTGCTCCTTGTTTCCAAGACATCAAGAGAGTGTTATAAATGTACGTTTGCCAAGTCTTTTAAGAGAAGCCAACCATAGCAGTGTGAAAACACCTATGAGAGAGAGAGAGAGAGAGAGAGAGAGAGAGAGAGAGAGAGAGAGATGACAGGTTCACATGTTTTCCTTTCTTTGAGGAGGTGGAAAGTGCTCTCAACAGTTCCAAGACATTGGTGTGCGTGTGTGTTTCTGTACAGTAAACGTATGCTGGTAAGTGTGATGCTCGTCAAAAAGAACCCAGTGTGCCCCGAAGCCAGCAGAAAAGCCTTACTATGCTTATTAACAATACAATGATCTCAGCTTCTATAAACGCATCACTGACTACTGACGCAGCTCTATGGACAGATACACCACATAAACACACAACACTATTCTTCTGTGCTCTAAACAACAACCATTGTGGTTTCCAGAGCCTCTCGGTTTCATTTTGTCAAAGCAGTGACAGAAACCGTTTTTCTTGTAGCAGGAACTGCTGAGAGGAGCACAAAGGTGTTGCATGAATGAAGCTATTAACATTGACAACCAAACCAATGACTAGGGTGCTATGGGTGATAGTCAGGGCACTGCTAAGGCATTCCACAACACTTTATAAAGTATGGTCCTGCTGAGGTGTTCTGGTTTTTAACATGTTGATATGCTGTTGATAAGGTGTTCCGTGACTTTGCAGTTTCTCAAAGCAAAGTCAAATCACATTCAAATGAGTATGTTTGGGAATTTTATAATTAGCCAGGTGAAAAGTATAGGTCCATTTGCTTAGAAAAGAAAGTGCACACCTCTCCTGAACAAGCAGCATAATTTGAAGTATAATTTTTATCTGTAGCACAAAAGCAGCAGAAGCTAAGTGGTGAAGTTTACTATGTTAAGCACTTCTTTTTATCCAATTATAATAATAACAACAAAAATCCAGCACTCTGAGTGCAATACAAAGGAAAGAAAGAGCATAATGTTTGTGACAGAAGAGGAAATATGGCTTGCTGCTTGGAGTGTAACCTATCATAGGCTGGTTCTGCTTAATTCCCTCAAAAGCCCCACAGGAAGTCCATCACTGCTGGATCTGTGTGTGTGTGTGTGTGTGTGTGTGTGTGTGTGTGTGTGTGTGTGTGTGTGTGTGTGTGTGTGTGTGTGTGTGTGTGTGTGTGTGTGTGTGTGTGTGTGTGTGTGTGTGTGTGTGTGTGTGTGTGTGCCGTTATGTTTGTTTAAAGAGCACATGCGCTCCGGATCCTGGTGCTCTTGCATAATTGGTGCACATGTGTCCAAACATTGATGTCCGTATATGTGTGTGTGTGTTGTTCTGACAGAGCTCTAGAGATATACAGGATGCAGCCTGTGCACAAGATCCCTGGATCACATTAACACATTCATTAATTCCACATGATCATTTTGTCTTTTCACCACAGAAATAATTTGCAAGAAAGCAATAATTTAGTCATGGAACATCACAAAAGCAGATCAATGAGCAAAGCAGGAAAAGATGCTATGGATCAGCATCAAAAGATCAGCGATTCCACAGAAAAACACAGTGCTTGAGAGCAGCAAACAGGTGATTTTTAATCATTTGAACATGATATGAGTGAACTGGGCAGAGCAAACGGCTGTTTGTTTGGTGAGGCTCACTTCAGAATAAAGAAAGACAGATTCGGCTTCTTTACAGCGATTATGATCAACATGCACACAAAGAACAAGAGCTGCAGCAGGGCTCCGGGGATGGGAGTGGCAAATGCGTGTGTGTGTGTGTGGCGCTTACCTCTGGTTGTGGTCCATAAGGGGAGGGGAGTGACGCAGAGGGGGGACATCGTACTCATCACCAGGTAACAGACCGTTGATGAAAGACTGCAGAGAAATACACACAAACACGCAATGATAAAATAATACAGCCAAGCCATTTTTGATTACACAGTTTTAGATTTAGTGATCAATACAGTAAATATCCATGTGGGACAGAATGAACAGATCCATAGTGGATGAATACAGTATGCATTTGAACAGATCAATAATGGATGGAAAAAGTATCCAGATGGATGGATGGGACAAACAGACAGATTATAGATAGAAAAATGGATGGGAAAACAGAAGGAAGGATGGATGGATGGATTGGACAGACAGATTATAGATAGAAAAATGGATGGACAGACAGGTGGATGGCAAACAGAACAAAATGGATGGATGGATGGATGGGACAGACAGATTATAGACAGAAAAATGGATGGCCAGACAGATGGATGGAAAAACATATATAGATGGATGGATGTACACACAATGGATAGAGATGGGTAGCTGAACAGATGGATGGAAAAATGAACGGATGGACTGATTATAGATTGAAGGATGGATAGATAGGTACATAAGGAGGGATGGATGGATAATTAATTTTACATATGAAACAGTAATATTGTATCATAAATATTCTATATACTGGTCAGTGCTGATAGATAGATCTGAGAAAACAATATATTTTCCTGCAGAATATCCTGTAAATGTGTCTAGTGAATAAACCAGAAGGATCTTCTAGACCTCCATCATGGAGCTCTAGAAGCCTCTGATGTCTGAGTCGGTTTATTTCAGAGATCAAGAGCAGTGTGTGATGCTGCACACTAGCTGTGGCCTGCAGGCGGTGGGCTGAACAGAGCTGTGTGGGCTTGTGACGGGAGAAGAGGGGCCAAACTCTCTGTGCCCACACTGTGACACTAAATTAATCCATACAATGACATGCCAACCCAGGATAGAGAGAGAGGGGGGGGGATTTTAGAGTCAACTGATGGTTACATATAATTGCATGTTGCAAACCTTAGTAGAACAAAATGATCCACATGCACTTCAAACAAACCAAAACATCTCAGAGACGTTCTTAGTTTCCAAAAGGGCTTTAATGAGAGACCCACTACAGTTTTGCAACCAAATATTTAACACTTTCCAATCCCCACTCACAGAACACGCTTATTTGATGCATAATCTATAAACTCTCAGCGAGCCACGAATATGTGTGTGTATATTTTGCATTTTGGGGCATTAACCCAGATATATGCAAAAACACATGGTGATGTGGGAGGGCAACTGCTATAATCATAAAAGGCACTGAATGCTTTTTAAATACCTCTTTTTTTAATGCCAGGGCCAGAAGCACTACACACAGCCCAATTTCACAGCCTTGCTTTACTGCGAAAATAGTCACTGTTGCTTAGTAACAGCCATGAGCAAAAAGTGAATATTTATGGCTTAAAATAGGCATGTAAGGGCTTGTGAATGAGTACAGAAGGTTCTAGGTGATTTCAAAGCACAATGTCCGGTCATTTTTCTGCTCTTATCTCATGTTCTTGACTCCGCTTATCAAAGAAGGACATTCCAGCCCTAATATAAAGTGTCGCTCCCCAAAACGAGCGTGTGAACGTGATCCGCATGATACAGAAGGAATGTGTGTGCGTTCCTAACCTTACTACACTCTGACTGCGCGTTCAGTCTGTGGCTGGTCCGGTTTAACCCCAAGTCTGCTCCGGAGCAGCTGAGGGGTCTCCCGTTGATGTGCGCAGGGGCGACGTGGGCGAGTTTGGGGGAGCGGTCTGCAGCAGACGTCCTGCAGTCTGACAAGGCAGTGCTTTCTTTAGGGCTCCAGGCCTCCAGGGGTGCTCTGGGGTCTCTGGGAAGGCCAGACGATGGGGTGACCAGCCATGCGGCCCGGCCTTCTTGAGGGATATGAGGTGGGCGTTCTGGCGGAGGTGGGGGAGGGGGGTCTCTCTGTGGAGGTGGAGGGGCAGGAAGGGGTTTGTCCTGTTTTCTGGACATGCCTGGAGATGACTGCAAAGAGAAAAGAGAAATTTGGAATATATGGAAATGAAATGGAGAAAAATCTAAAAATGTATTGTGATCGAAAACAAACGATACCTTGGGTGAGCCTGTGGGACTAGGAGCAGGGGAACGGATGAGATCGAGGCGGGGCGGTACGGGTGGAATGTTCAAGTGTGGACCCATGTGATCTGCAGTGGTTTTCCGGCGTTCACACACAGGGGATGAGTTTGGAGACATTATTGGAGAGTTCTGGATCTCAATGGACTACGCAAAGAAAGAGGGAAACACTGATGATGATTTATGCAATATTTAGAAACGTTTGCAAAAACAAGTATCATTATTATTGTTCATTTATTGGGTTTAAAATTTGGTGCAGAAATAATAATGCACTTTGCTTTTACTTTTCTAAGTAATAAAATGACCAAAAAAATTCTCTAGACTTACACTGAACCTGACACCTTGGGACAACCAGAAGTAAGTCGGCTAGAACAGTGGTTCTCTACCTTTTTGACTCCAAAGTCCCCCATTGTCAAAGACAACATATGCCCCCAGTTTCACAGACAAGGCTTAAGCCTAAATCCTAGACTAAAATGTAAGTCTGAGCTGTTTCAACTGAAATAAACTTGCACTGACTGATCTTAAAATATATTAGTGCCTTTGTTTTGTCTCAAGATGCACACCAGTAATGTTTTGTTCTAAGCATGTTTATAAAAATTACTTAAATGTCCTAATTGAAATATGGCCTAATCCTGGCTTAGTCTAAGCCCTGTCTGTGAAACCGGGCCTAAGTCCCAAATATACTCTGCAAAAAGAAAGCTGCTAATTTTTAAAGTTGTTTTTTTTTTTACTGTGAAAATATATAAAATAAATCAAATTAAATTATTAAAATTAAAAAAAGAACAATTCGAATTTTTTAAATATATCTTTCACTCACAAATAGGAATTTATACCTGTTTTTAAGAGCTTGTCATAACTAGAGAAATGTATTTTCATTAAAGAAATGTCCACGACTTTTTAATCTTTTATTAATATATTTAATATTCTAAAATAATGTTTCCTCATATATCCAGATTTTCCAAAACGATGGGAATACTGGTTCTTAAAATTACAGTTTTTGAGGGAACAAATTAAAATAAATAAATATCTACATCTGATTTAGCTTATTTTAAAGCTTGTTTTGTCTTATTTCAAATAATTTTAAGCCATTTTAAAGCCCCGTTGGAAGTTTGCTGATGCCCCCTAGTGGATTCCGGTCCCTTGGTTAAGAACCATGGACCTATAATCCACCTAGCAACCACCAAGAACACTCTAGCAACCAGATAAATACACTCAAATCACCTTAGCGACCACATAGCAACAGCCTGGCAGTCATTCACAACATCCTAAAATCATGTTTTACACAATCAAGCTGCACTCAAGTTTTTTTCCCCCAGAAAATTTAAAATCTTTTTAAATCAGTGCAATACAGAAACACTCAAGTGTTGCACAGGTCTTGGTTAAGATTAAATGCTTCTAACAAACAAGACAATGAGAAGAACAATGACAAACTCATTATTATCATCATAATGATTGTGTACAAAGTTATCCTAATGGCCTATTACCTCCATGAATAGCTTTGGGCAGGTTAGGGTATTCAACTTCCTAATCAACTAATAGCCTCATTAGCATATTTATGAACAGAGCAATTGCAGCTGGCCAGTTTTTGTCCGTGGTGTAGAAAAATATTTATAGAGGGGGAAAGAGCTGCTAATTAAATTTTCTAAGAAATGATACAAGAAAGGAAAGGTGAACAATGTGCACTACTCTTAGTACAAACTAATTCTCACCCACTAGGAAGCCAATATCCTCTACAAGTTCTCTTGCAAGGGCATTATGGGGAGAGCATTATCTCGCATTTCTATTTAAAAACGTTCCTGCCAGAAGGTGCCCTCTATTGCTCTCCAAGCTCTACCATTTAATGAATCTACTCAGAGGAGCTGCGGAGGTTGTGTCCTCGAGAAGCAGGTTTCGACAGGTTTTTTTTTTCTAATAAAAGAGACTGATATTTATGCTGGTGGAGAGCAGGAGGCTCTTGCACCTATATAAAAGCAGGATATAGGCCTCTTTGAAGTCCAGTGAAGAATGAGATTGAAACAGCAAGAAAAAAGAAGACTGGTCGTGGAATGACAACAGGGATGAATGAAATCTTATCTACTGAGCAGGTTTGGGCAGAAACAAACTTCTGCATACTTGTAAACCTATGATAACAAACCAAAAGGCCTATGATAAAGTCAACATGAAATTCATTTACAACCAATTTTGCTTACATAATGCAACATATTTCAGAAACAAACAAAAAATGGTCTGGAATTAATTTTATCCATCAGTATTTGACTGAGCCTTGAAAAGTGGGCATTACATACCAGAATGGATGGGACGGACTGAAAAATAAAAGGGTTTGGCGACATTATCCAAAAAAGGAAGTAGTTTAAGAGGTGAACAAGTTATTAAATGTATATAAATTATTACATAGATAAGCATTTTTAAAAATCTTTTTAATAACATGCCCTGATGAATTAAAAATAAGTCCATGAACAAATATTCACTGTACATAATTGAAATTAATATTACATAATTAATACAAACTAACATTCAGTACATATATGTACTACCCAACATTTTGGGGTTAGTATGAAATTAATTATTTTAATCATGTGACACTAAAGACTGGAGTAATGAGACTGGAGAAAATTCAGCTTTACCATCACAGGAATAACATTTAAAAATATATTTAATACATAAAATATCTTAATTTAAAATGTAATAATAATTTACAATATTGCTGTTTTTACTGTATTTTTTATCAAATAAATGCAGCATTGAGCATAAGAGATTTGTTTTTTTTAAAAAATAAATTAAAAATCTTATCGATCCCAAACTTTTGAACAGTAGGTACCAGTAAGCAAATAGCTCGATTTTGATATGAAATTAGAAATTTCATGGATATATTACCTTCCTGATATGGTCTATAACCAACGATTCCTCTCTGTCATCGTCATCATCCAGGTCCAGCATGGGGGAGCTGAAGTGGTCCAGGAGGTAGCACTGGGCCCTTTCGTTGCGTGGGTCAAACGGATCAACAATGATGGGCTCGGTGCCTTTGATCTCACAGCGACAGAACGGGCAACCCTGACCATCAGAATCCTGCGGAAAAGAGTCAAAGACACACTGAGTGAACTTTAAAACACTAGCACGCACACACAAACATTTGTAGAAGTCCAGAAAACTCTCACTCAAAACAGACACTAGCACACGCACAAACCGTAGTAACTCCGGTAAACTCGACCCCAACGGTTCTGGGCTGCTTATTTGTATAGTGGTGTAAACACTGACAGACTGTTGTGGAAATATGCCTCGGCCATGAGGAAGCTCTTTACTGGCAGGATCTGAAGAGCCATGCTTGATTACAAACAGCTGGAACGCACATGCTACCCCCTCAAACCAGGTACCGAATTTCTCTTTTTGTGATTTAGGAAACAGCAGAGTAAGACAGACACACACACACAGGCAGGCAAGTTCATCATGTCGCACAGCTCGGTACGGCCTGGAGACAGCTTACACATGGCAAAATGAAAAACAATCATCTTTCATTTCCTGCATTAAACTCCGAGAATCAAAGTGTGTCGATATTTACAAGAACAAAAGATGATCGTGGCTGCCATCTGGTTGAGGGGTCGCTGAAAAGACATCAAAGCGTCGTTTGAAACCTAATCCTAATTAAAGCCCTTAAACGGAGAAAAAGAAACACACCCGAACTGACTCGGCATAAAACAAGGCCATTAAATACGAAAGGAGAGTGAGATTTCTAAGAGATAGTCACCATAAAGACTTCGCTGCTGTGTGTGTTCGTAAACTTACCAGAAAAATAGCAATGAATAGTAATGCCTTTGCTAGCTAGGAGGTGAGAAGACACTTCAAGTTTCAAGTTTCAAGTTTCAAGTTTTATTTGTCACATACACGACTATACAGAGACTGTATAACCAGCAGTGAAATGAGAGTCGGGTCCGCTCCATGGACAGTGCAAATATTGAAAAAACAACACAAGGGAAGTAAACATAAGATAAGATGAATGAAAAATAAGATATAAAGAATAAAATATAAAATGTAAAAGAATGTGCATGACAGTAAGCTGTAGAATTAAATATTAATATGAGCATGACTGTACAGAGAGGAATGTGCAACAGGTTATACATGGTTGACATGAGCAGCCAATCACAAAAAATAAAATAAATATAAAAATAAGATACGATTTACAAGATACAGAACGTGTTGTGTGCAAGTGTGCAAGTGTGCAAATGAGCAAATGACACTGACAGTTATGAGGTAGTTATGAGGTAGAGATTAATAATGAGTGTGTGATTAGTGATTTGAAGTAAGTCAGATGATGTTTTTAAGAGGCTGACTTTGAGTTCAGGAGCCTGATGGCCGTGGGGAAGAAACTCCTCCTGAGTCTCTCTGTTTTTGCCATCAGGCAGCGGAAGCGCTTACCAGATGGCAGCCTAGTGAAAAGACAGTTTCCAGGGTGATTTGAATCTTTGATGATTTTGTCAGCTCTGCCTCTGCATCGTTTGATGTAGATGTCCTGCAGAGAGGGGAGAGCCGACCCAGAGATACGCTCAGCTAAGCGCACAACTCTCTGCAAGGCTTTGCAGTCTTGACTGGAGCTGTTTCCATACCACACTGAGATGCACTGAGACAAAACACTTTCTATGGTCCCCTGCATAAAAGTTTTCAGGATTGTTGGTGAGACCCTGAATTTTCTCAGCTGTCGCAGATGGTACAGTCTTTGCCTCTTTCTTGACCTGTTTTGATTGTGTAGTCCAAGTCAGGTCCTCGAGAACGTTTTACGCGAGGTACTTGAAGCTGCTTACTCTCCACACCCATTTCCCATGCATCAAGATTAATTTGAGGGCCAGTTTGTCTCTTACTGAAGTCCACAATCAGCTCTTGGTTATGTTCCCTTTCAGAGAGATCAGTTGTCCTGCACCATGATGTTAGTCTCTCCACCTCATCCAAGTATGCGGTCTCATCATTGTTGGAAATGAGGCCCAGAACCACAGTATCATCAGCAAATTTGATAATAGATGTGGATCTATGAGGGGACACACAGTCATGTGTGTAGAGAGAGTATAGCAGGGGACTCAGAACGCAGCCCTGCGGGGCTCCTACGTTCAGGGTGATGGAGTTTGAGGTGAACTGGCCTACCTTCACCACTTGAGGTCTGCCGGTGAGGAAGTCTTGGATCCAGTCGCAGAGTGAGGTGTTTAGGCCGAGGCCTGTGAGTTTATTAGTCAGCTTGGTGGGGACTATGGTGTTAAAAGCTGAGCTATAGTCTATGAATAGCAGTCTTGCATAGTTCCCATTGCTGCTGTCAATGTGTGTGAGGGAGGAGTGGAGTATGTGTGAGATGGCATCATCAGTTGATCTATTGGAGCGATAGGCAAACTGAAGAGGGTCCAAAGTAACAGGGATGGAGGAGCTAATGTGGCTCTTAACAAGTCTCTCAAAAACCTTCATGACTATAGATGTGAGGGCCACTGGACGATAGTCATTCAGGCAAGAGGGTTTACTGTTCTTAGGCACAGGGATGATGATGGATTTTTTAAAGGAGGTGGGAACTACAGAGGTAGCAAGGGACTCATTGAAGATAGAAGTGAACAAACCAGCAAGCTGATCAGCGCATGATCTCAGAACCCGGCCTGTGATCCCGTCAGGTCCAGCCGCTTTCCTGATGTTCACTCTCTTTAGTGCTCTCCGAACCTCGTCCTCCGTCACGGTGATCACATGATTCTCGCTTCTCTGCCTGCTGCTTCCTGACGCGCTGCTCGGCAGAGCCGCGATGCCTCCGTTGCTTTCAAAGCGGCCGTAGAAGATGTTTAATTCTTCGGCCAGCGACGGATCTGCTCTCACCTGCGCGGAGGATTTGCTTCCAAAGGCACAGATGGTCCTTAGTCCCTGCCACATGCGTCGCGAGTCATTGAGCTGGAAATGAGACTCAATTCTCTCTTTGTAGCGATGTTTGGCGGCACTTACAGCTCGTCTGAGAGCATAACACGAAGCTTTATATTCGCGCATATTCCCAGACAAAAGAGCCTCGTTGTATGCGGCAGTGCGTTTGTTAACCGCTTCACGGATTGATCTGTCCATCCACGGTTTCTGATTGGGGAAAGTCCTTACAGTTATTGTTTCTGTAGCTTGTTCGGTAAGTGTGTTTACAAAGCTCACTGCTACCTCCGTGAACTCGCTGACGTCAGATGAGCTCGCCCTGAACATGTCCCAGTCGACGTCATCAAGAGCCGACTGCAGCATAGCTTCAGAGTGGGAGGACCAACGCGTCACTTCCCTCTTCACCGGGGGTTCCTGTGCGAGCCTTTGTTTGTATTCCGGTGTGAGGAAGATGGCGGTGTGGTCAGACTTACCAAAAGCAGGTAGAGAGCGGGCCTTGTAGGCGTTCTTAAACTGAGAGTAGCAGTGATCCAGTGTATTCGGTCCTCTGGTTGGACAGGATACATGCTGGTGAAAGTTCGGCATGACCTGCCTGAGGTTGGCTTTGTTAAAATCCCCTGCGATGATAAAGGCAGCGTCAGGATGTTGGTTAATGTAGCCGCTGATCACATCGTGAAGTTTAGACAAAGCCAAGCTCGTGTCTGCCTGTGGAGGGATGTAAACGGCAGTAGCGATGACCGCGGAGAACTCGCGGGGTAAATAGAATGGGCGGCAAATAATGGATAGATGTTCCAGATGAGGCGAGCAGGATCGCGACAGAGAGGAGATATTCCTGGGGTCACACCATTTCTTGTTAGTCATGAAACACACACCACCACCCTTGGATTTACCAGCCTCCGCTGTTCTGTCCATCCGTAAAACAGAGAAGTTGTCAGACGGCGTTACAGCAGTGTCCGGAACCGAGGGCGTGAGCCATGTTTCAGTCAAACAGATGATGTTACAGTCCCTTATGTCCCGTTGGAAACTAATCCTGGCTCTAAGATCGTCCATCTTATTATCCAAGGATTGGACATTAGCGAGCAAAAGGCTCGGTAAAGGAGGACTGTGAGCCCTTTTCCTCAATCTGTTCCGAATCCCAGCGCTTTTTCCACGGTGTTTTTTGTTCCGTCTCCTGTGTCCTTTGTTCTCCGCGTTCCGAAGAATCTCAAGAGGCCACGATGGATTCGGTGATAAAGTGTCCTGAACCAGGTTAGTGAGGCGGTTTCCGATGTCCAAGAGTGCACTTTTGTCATAGGTGATCAGTGCCGACGTTATGTGTGTAAAAATAGAAATCAAAAGTAAGTAAAAAAGTAAATAAAAGCATAGTCTTAGCGGAGCGGCCCGGACGGCAGCCGAACATAGCAGCGCCATCTTGGATCCATCTTGGATCCATCGCCATCTTGGATCTTCTCTGGGCTCTCAACCGGTTCAATGGTTTATTTAACGTTAGGTTCCTTTTATAGGCAGGTTACAGGTTAAAAGGGATGCCACATTGGCTGTTCTAGAAAGCGAGCTAGTGAGCAAGAGCAGAGGAGATTTTAAAAAGCCACACAGCACTAGTATTATGTCTCTTGCTGTCCAAAAATGAACTCGTGATGGACCGTAGCTGAGGCTTTTTAGATGCCATTTTAGATCTGTGTTGTGATAATGTGTGTTCAGTGACAATTCTGTCATGACACCCTTCATACATTCTCACACTTGAATGTGCCACAAACACAAGTAAACACTTGCATCTAAACTTAAAGTAGCACATTATGCTACACATTTGACAACCGGAAAGTCTACAAACACTTAGCTTAGTTTTGAGCTGCTGCGTCTACTGTTTCATCATAGACATTTTCTCAGGAAAAGTTAGATTTTATAAATGCCATACTTTGGTTTGACATTTTCTTATTTAAGGAAGTGACATTCATACATTCAAGTCTCAAAATAATTTTTAGTGGCTGTTGTACGGTTTCAGTGAAGTGCTCTTCTGAATTTAATAACCTTGAGCGCTTCACTTCAACTTTCACGCAGTAAAGAACACAGTTTCATGGTCGATAAGCACAAATCTGATCTGCAACCTCTCAGAAACCCAGATGGTAACAGATCCATGTGCAGCTGAGTGTAAACTACTGCGACCAATTGAGCAAACATTACAAAACATTACAATAATACTGCTTTTTCTTAAATTGTTGAGTGATATAATGAAGAATGATAGAATATTACTGGGAAAAGAATGAAGGAATGATTCGATCCTGCTTCACCTACACGAGTGAATGATTGAAGTTTTTTAATGAAAAAATGCAGCATGCATCTGGCTGAGGCGTCCGGGTTTAACTGACCCTACCGTGGCTCTGAAATATTTGTTTATCGTAAGAGAAGTTATGATGCTCAGACAACACCCTAGATCTGAACATTTCTGGCAATTCAGCCGGTACTTAAATTGTAAACACATACACACTTCATCCCACATGTCTAACATCACCCATGTAAACATCCTCAATCATACACCGACACACAGAAACACACACCCAGAAGATAAATGCAACCAGACTGGACACATTTCCCGCCCTATTTGCCTTTCCTTCACCTGCCCGCTGTGGTGCCGCTTGCATCTGTGATCAGGACAAACGCAAGGGCGACGGAGAGACAGATTACCTGCTGTTCGTTCCCCTCTGAGCCCTGATGACGCTCAGTATTCAGGTCATAGCATGTCATTAAAGCATTTCTAACTAGATCCATTAGCTGAGCACTAGGCATCACTGAAGCGTTTATGTGATGCGAAGAGTTTCATCATAGCAGATGAAAATAAGACATGTTTATTTCATGCATGAGCAGTGTAGTGGTGGCACACATGTGTAACGTTAAGCTGTTTTAGCATTAGCAATCCAGCAGAGTGTGACTACATGAATAATGCTAATTTAAAAAAAAAACATTATAGTAAAGGTACTTTGGAACCAGAATTCTTTTCACCATATGAAAATTCATCATAAAAACTAAATAAAAAAACTAATTAAATATAACAAATTAATAAATATGATTAAATAATTGAAATTATTATATCTAAAATAGTTTGAAATAAATAATCCTTGCAATAATTATTTTCACACAATAAATAATATAATGTATATATTATTGTCTAAGATTATGACTGTAACACAGTTGTGTTGTCATCTCACCGAACAACTTTCTGAACAAGCGTTTCTATTTTTCCAAAAACATTACTGTACTGAGTTACGAAGTGACAACGGTGCCATTAAAGAGCATGCTTGAGATGAAATGTTTAAAGAAATCCAAAAATATTACAAATATAATTACATTCATTACATCATTACATTCACAAACAAATGAGAAAATTCTCCTGTGAGACTGCTGGACACTGATAGAGCACAAATTACATACACTACTAAACTATAAAATCACCTTTATACATACCTGCCATGATGTCAAACAGGAAGTGCACATAAGGTGACCACATGGCTCTATCTTTACATCTTTATCGTTTTCGGCGCAGATCTTACACAGCTGAAATGTGGATCCCATCTCACAGTACAACTCATATTGTTCCTGAAAAGACCGAAAAAAAAGAGAGAAAAAAAAAAAAGATGAAACAGATAATATACAAAATTTGACATATAGCCTACCCAAATGTGCATCAGTTACTAACCTGGGTGACCTTAATGTGGTCCTGTGGGGTGGGTTCACACAGGCCTGTGAGATCTGGGTTATAGCTGCGGCCGTCTGGAAACAGATAGCTACAGATGGAGAGAAAAACAGCCGAAAAAGAACAAGGTTAAGAGACTTGTCCTCATGTGCAACTGGCTCTGTGGCATCTCCATTAGCAGTGCTGTGAAAGTGGGCCACCTCCCCAGCTCATCCAATCACAGCCAATGTCTGAACCGCTGCACTTACAGTAGAGATCAAACCTCTCGACTGGGGCAATCAGATGAGAGAGAGAGAGACGTCCAGACAAAATGGTTTTTGCAAAAACTGCAAACTGCAAAAACTGCAGGGTTTTTTTCTGCATTTTCTGGGCAGGAAAGAATTCAGCAGAATTGTTTTAAACATGAAAAATGTGTTAATTAGAGCTGACAGCAGTTATTGATGGCTGAAAGCATAATCAAATGATCTAAAAAACCTACTGAATCTGAACAAATTAAATAACAGGTGTTCAAATTCTGTAGAAATCAGTTTCTCCTCCATTAACAATATTACCATGCTCTTTTTGTGTTTATAAACTAGCATTGTGCAAGCATATCAGATTCATTATCTGAACGGAATTGGCGACCAAGATACAGCTCAGATGGTGTGAGATTGGCATGTGGCGCTGGGCCGGGGCGACCAGAGCCACAAACCAGTGATGTGATGTGGTTCAGAGACAGCTGACACAGCAATGGTGACAGCTACATGCAGCTAAACCCATAAATGATGCCCTAAACAGACATGCCAGTAAGACACCTGCCAACAAAGAGAAAGGGGGGACAGAGTGTGTGTGTGTGTGTTTGTTTGTTTGTTTGTTTACAAGAGAGACTGCCAATTTATCAGAACATATTGAGCCAATAGGGTGCTTCACAGAAGAACTACGGGAGTTGATTCCAGGAAAATGGGACAAAATGAGCAGATCTAGACACAGGGGAGCCAGAACCCCATATTTGGCCACTCGATCAAACTTAGTCAGTTAATATTAAAAATATGCACCACTGCTGTCTCAGACACAGGAAATAATTACTTACATTTAAAGCCAATACACATACAGTACAATACAATACACAGTTTCAAAGCAGCTTTACAGAAAATCATGATGTTATTGTTTATAATATCTTAATAGGTTCAAGCATTATAGTTGCATCAAGCAGATCAGAGCTAGACGATAATATAATTTTCAAGCAATCAAACAGTTGAGATTTGCTATACAGTATATTTCAGCCTACACAAGTATACTGTATGTATGTGGATAAAGTTGAACATGCTTATATATCTAACTTTACACAGAGCTGGGCAATATTATAGTTACTTTATATATTGCTTTAGGCAAATGTACTGTATATATGCAGCTCAAGATGGATAAAATCTTGAAAGGTCACATAAAAACATCTGATCTAATGTAAAACATGAATGACATTGTATCTTAATGCCAAAACAGTATGGAAAAAAAGCAAAATAGTATTCATGAGCTCAGACTTTTCCACATCACAACATCATAACCCACTCGTCTTCAGCCCCACTGTCTAGACATTAAATCAAAGAAAGATCAAAGACTCTAAAAAAGTAAAATGTGAACCTACATTTGACTGAAACAGAATGAGAGTATTTGCAAGTGATTGAGATAGTGGGCGTTTAGTAGAGTGATATGATATTTAGTTTATTAGTTATGGATGGAGTGACTGGACTTTGTAATAGTGAACTCAAACACGCTCACACACATCCATGCAAATGCAGCACCACTAGGCCAAAGCAATTTAATCTGTCTGAGATACTCACAACTAGCCTCTCTCACTCATGCTGATCATGATGCTGGAAACTGTAGTGGCGAGTGGTGGTGCAGGATGTTACCGTCACTGGTGACGTAGCCAATGGCCCACTGTCCTAACCGCGTACAGCTCAGCCTGAAGATGTAGCTGGGGACGGAGAGAGAGAGAAACCAACTGTAAAAAACAATAACGCATACCAAAACAGCTGACACATTACTAAAAGCAGCAAAGCACGAATGAGGTTATGTAAATATAACACTTGTTTGCATGAAAGCATTAGGCTTGGGTCCATTATGTTAAAGAAAACATTTATTTGGGTAGAAACTGAAAACAATAGCCCATAAGTTTTGATATCATAACAGCAATTATGAAATAATCGAAGGCTACGAAAAACAATGAAGAGAAAAACAGAACCATATGGATGATATTTACATCTGCATGCACCTTTACTAAGAGGAAAAGGAAACGAGAAGCACATTTTTGGAGTTATTCAAAGACGGCTCTTGGTTATGCAACTGTTGAACAACAAATTCAGCCAGGATTAGGAGACTAGCTGGTAACAGACTGAACCTTTCCATTCAATATCCCACAACATCAGGGTGGCACAGGCTGGCACTCAGGCCGGAAAAAGGGGAAAAAAAACTGGCTGACGGAGGAATGGAAGGAGAACAGGTTGACATTTCTCAGCAGGAGGTGGAAAAGTTTATACAAATGTCTTGCAAAATTAAATTTGCAATGATAAATGCTATTTCCTCATGTGATGTCACAGACATAACAAATGTGCAAATGAGATGGATCAGACAAAGGTTAGCAATGCCAAAATAAGAAAATTCGATGAGGTAAATGCAACACTGCAACAAAAGTGACATTTTGCCATGTTTGAGCCACTATTTTGAGAAATCAGACCGCACACACTGATTCACCACAGGAAAAGGTCATGGCCTGATGTAAGGGATTGTTGCAGGATTTCTTGATTACATTAGAGATATTTCTAATGCAGCTGCTAGGGATGAATGGAGCTCTCTGTGTTAAATGTGATTAATCCCATAATGCTCCACTGTGCTGCTTTCACACTGGACATGGTTCTTGTCTTGCACAGGGGGGAAAAATCGTACAGTCTCGACACTAACACTTGTTAACACTCTTTCAACTCAACTCTCTGCCAATTACTCCATCTCTCTGTCAGTCACTCTCTCTTCTCTCTATTCAGTACCTTTCCTTTTATGCTTTAAAAATTTACTATTAGCATACTGTCTTATTTAACACTTTTCATTTATAGGATAGGCAAATGCAGTAACTACACCAACACTGAAACTGAAAAAAATGGCTTCAAATATTTTTTTAATTGATTTGATATCTTTGAAATCTGACCATAGTTGAACCAAAACCATGTCACACGACAGATCATAGTCTAAGAGTCATTTTTAGTCATAATTCAATTTTGACAAAAATGTCCATGCTATTAGAATGAATGGGGACTGAAGCTTTGAAGTGAAAAAAAAAAGGTATGAAAAATTACCATTTAAATATCAAAGTGATCCATATGACTTACATTATAGATCTTCTGAAGTCATATGATGCTTTCTGTGAGAAACAACTAAATTCAAGTCACTTTCACTGAAATTTTCTCCTCCAGTGAGCTGTTAACCACTGACATTACCGGATCATTGACTCCAGTGACCCGAAGAATCAGTTCAATTCATTAAACAATTATTTAGAATGGTTTTGTGAACTAGATCAAGCAATTCATAAAAAAAACTGAGTGAAAAGAATGATTCAGTCATGAATCATACATTGAACTTTTGCTCATTAATTGGAGATTAAACTCAAGAAAAAAAATTCAATAATTAAATCAAGGATTGCAGTGAATTATGGCTTTAATTTGTTTTTCCACATGGCACTTTTTTGTCATTTTGGAGCCCCAAGCCCTCATTTTCAATTCAAGATTTTATTTGTCACGTACACAATTATACAGTGTATAACCAGCAGGGAAATGTTTAATTTTTTTACTTTCATGCAACAAGATTATTCTTCAAAAACAGACTTCCAGCCATCAGTTTTTGTTTTCTGGGATAATTCAAGATCCCACGGCCGGATATTCTTCACTGTGGTGCTGGGCAGGTCCTGGTGGCCAAGAGCGCAATATGGATGTCAAGAGAGAAGGAACTGGGAAATGATTGTCATGGAAAACAAGCCAAGTCTCCAACACCCTCAGAGTCATCACACACAAACAAATCATAAAAAGCTCCGAGCTGCTGTGACCACTGAGGCAGCGAGTGTGTGTTTCCGCACTAATGAGCCCTGCCTCTCGTGTCACACTGCCCTGATATAAACAGACATGAATATGACATCCAGCGTGTCAAAAGCTCGATTTTGCCAGGTGATGGTTACGGGTAGATGCTCAGCGTGAAACACATATAGTCCCCTTGGGTGCCACCATGACCTTCTCGAACCGCACACACAGCTGCTGCTTCTCTTCAGTAGATTGGTATTTGCATACAGTTCTGCTCGACCACCCACCGTTCTCGACTTCCTTCTGTTTGTTCAGCCACATCTCTCCAACCCACATCAGCCCTTTAAAACGGGCCATCTTCCTGGTGAAATTCAAACAGTGGGAATCCATTCCCATAAAGTTTCTTATTTTATAGCCTCGTTATTATCTTGCTGTAGCATTAAACGACTCTAACCAGTGTGTAATCGCGCCTGCCGTCTGGCTCTGGACCTCGAGTTGTTTTGGCGCAGATGCGATGCTGTTTCTCTAATCAGCTAATCCAAACAGATGGTTTAAAACTGTGTCTCCAGCGCCACTGACGCACCTAGTGTGTACTATTAGGCTGCAGCAAATGATGCAAGGTAGGGCTATTTTCAGTCTGATCCTAGCTGCTAGAGCAGTGCATGCTAAATGACAAACAAGAGAGCAGAAGTGCAGACAAAGAGCCTCCTGTAATAAGCTAACATCTCCACCTCGCCCACTTTCCCATGCAAGCGGGGTTGTCTGCCAGACTGGAGAAAAACAGCTGGCTGGCCCGGCGCACCACGCAGCAGATGGTACGTCTATTACAGCCACCCAGTTGTACACAGACTAGTCTGTACCTGCCAGGTTTGTTGATGTACTTCTGCAGACGTGCCTTCACTTCATCGTACGTCAGAAAGGCCATGTAGCCCGGGTGCGTGACTGCCAGGAAGTTCCAGTTCCTCAGGATCGAGCCCCACGGCTACAGGGAAGAGAATTAAATTAGAGAGAAAGGTAGTAGGAAGCATGCAATCTTTGACAATGCAAAGAGCTCAGAAAACAGAAGTTAGACTGGAGTGCGCCAGTGTACAGCACACTGCCTTTTTATCATCACTGATCTTTCAGAAGATTAAATTAAAAAAGGTTGCAACACACCAACTAAACTAAGTACACAACTGTTCCTTGTAGTTGGATTTGCAACAATCACAAAAAATGAACACTTAAGTCACAGATAAAAATGCATGATATAATTATAATTACATTAAGTGTTTTTGCACTATTTATTTTCTTAAAGAAACAGCACAAATACACGTTTCAAACTAAACATTAAGCAAAAAAAGTGTTTTAAATTATGAAATAATAAATGTGCTGTTTAAAATGTTGACAAAAGTGCCAATGTCACAGTTAAAAAATGAAAACCACAAACACACTTCAAACTAAATATTTAACAAAAAGAAGTGTGTTTTAAATTACAAACTAATAAAAATGCCATTTAAAATGAAGAAAACAAGTATTTGGATGCTTTCTGGTTGTCAAAGGTTCATTGAACATGGTTATAGTTAATGCACAATGGTATTAGGGAAGTGGCTTCATCCATTAAAAATCAAAAGAAAATGGAAGTTACTGTAGTTCTAAGAAGAGATCGTTGCACAATGCTGCTTGTTATTGAATGTTTCAAGAAAATGCCGGGGTTTTGAAGACTGTACTCCTAAGAAGAGATCAAATATGATGACCAAAAACCTGTTTATACTATGACAAAAATAACTAAAGATATTTTATAAACATATATAATATCTATATTTTTTAATGTTATAATACCTGTTTATTTGCTTTTATACTGTCACATTGTGCCAAATTAATAAAATATAATTGAGAAACATTTACTTTTTAAATTATATTGAGCATTAAACTTAATGTTAATAAAAATAGAAACATTTACTATTGTTATATATCTCTTATTTGAAGTCTTAAAACTAAGACTTATACCTTTGTTCTATTCCGATGTCCTGCCCTGTGCATACAAAGACTGCCCTGAACTGCAATCAATATAGACTGCCCTAAGATTATATTAGTTCATGCTGGCCACATTAATCAATCTCTCTGGGGTTTAGTCTGTGAGTCTCTGCTGTGGGGGTCCCGATTCTGTCCGCTGTGGTTTTTGTTGTTGGCGTGGGGTGGCGATGGGCTCCATCACCTAGTGTGATGGGGTATTGGGTGACTTTGGGTGCTGTTTTTCTGGCGGCTGCATGCAGCGCTGCTGGGAATGGGCCTGGGCATGGGGCTTACCATGTGGCGGCCCACTGTTCCGGGGTTGGTCCGGGGGGGGCTTGGGTTCTGGGGGCGCTCTGCCTACCAGGGTTGGGTACGGCGGGCCTGGGGGGCTTGGTCCTGTTGGTGTGCCGCCGGGACGGCTGGGCCTGGGGGGCATTGCACAGACCAGCCTGGCGGCCGCACTGTTTCGGTTGGTCCGGGGGGGGCTTGGGGTTCTGGGGGCGCTCTGCCTCCGGTTGTTATCGGTGCCTCCGGAGGGCTTGGGTCCTGGTTGGTGTGCCGCCGGGAATGGGGCAACGCTTGGGCCTCTGGTGTGTCTCTATCGGTGCCTGTGTAGTCCAATCTACTGCTATACCTGGTCTATTGTCTTTTGTAGGATGACTGAATGATGGTGGGGTAGTTTTTTCCAGCTGGTCTGATGGCTACCATGGGCCCTGGCTGGATCCTGGAAATTGGGGTGGGGTGCAGAGGGTGTAATGGTGCTACTCCTGCTTTCCTCCCTAGGCTTTTCTCCGTCCATCACATCAAAACATAGTAGGGTTGAGGTGGGGTGTGTCCTGGGATTGGATGTGGGGGATTCTCTGTTTCCTCGTGCTCGGCATCTCAATCACACATTACAGCTTAGACATTCTCATTTTTGACATTGACACATTACTGTCAGGGCCTTGGGGGGGGAACACTGAATGGCTATCCAGGGCGGTCTGTTCAATGCCATGAGTTGTTCATTACCCGCTGACGAGCTGACACAAGCTTGTAAGGGTGCCCCTCCCTGTTTTAACTGTTTAAAACCTTTAAGGTACATTTGAGAGGGGGTGAGGTGAGGTAAACCCCTGCTCTCTGTTCTCTTTTGTCACACCGGGGTGGTTTCCCACGCCGGAGCGATAGGGGGGGTTCACCGGGTGATCGGGCGCTGGCTTCCCCTTGGGGGTGGTGGTGCCCTGTTGGTCATCTTGTGCCAGCTGTATGACAGTGCATAAGTGTGAGTGTGGTTGGGGCGACCTTGTGAATGCATGTGAAATAATGAGGGTAATATGCTGTCACTCTATCAGCCGACCCCTACAGGCGGGCACTCCGCCTTCAATGTCGCCGGTTGCGTTGGTGGTTTACACCACCATCGCGCCGGGGCAGGATGCTCGGGTGGGCGCCGGCCCGCTTTCGGCGGTCGCTTGGCGGGGCCTGGCCCTGCTGGCCTTGCTGGGCCCCGATTGGGGGGTGGGGGGCCTTTGGACTGCCAATGCATGCTCGGGCGCCTTTCGGTCGCTTGGCGGGGCTTAATGTAATTGGGGGTGCTTTGGATGCTTGCCGCCACGGCACCCTGGGGCGTTGATGTTGACAGAGTGCCTGCCCTCATGTTTGGGGCCCGAGTCTTTTCCGCGCCTGCTTCAATGATGCCTTGTGGAGTGCGCCTTTCGGGCTCTCCTCTGCCCTTTTCTGGGTTTAGTCTTTTAGTGCCGCTTCAACCACAATATGGACACGTTGTACAAACACCTTAAACATGAACACAAGCGCGCTCACACACACAGGTGAACACAAGCGTACACTCAATGTACACTAGTATCACATTGGTTGTAAAACAGGGGCTCACAGACGCATTGTCTTGATCTGCTGTTTCAAACTATTTTTTTGTATATTAGTTATGTGTGCTGCTCATAACAATTAACATTTAGAATTTATGTGATAACAAGATGTTGGTTTTGCTGCAGTCTGTACTGTTGTTTTCATGTTGTGTCTTCTGTTGTTTTCTTCTGTTTTTTCTCTTTTGTCACAGGTATCGAAGCAAAGTTTTTTATTCTCATAAAAAAAAAAAAATAAATATTATTTTCTAAGTTAAGTTAACACATTCATTCTGATAACCCTAAAAAACATTTTATTACACATTTTCAGTAAACCTCCTAGTACCATTAAATGCCCCCTGGTCTGCAATTTGAAAAGCCTGACTTAATACAACGACAAGAGTGACTTAAAGGCCTGATATTTTTTGTGTCTTTGTACATTCTTAAATAAACACATCTTGACATGTCAGAACTAAATGAAAAGCAGATGGGACTCTTGATACTGTGGAACAAAAACTAAAGTTTGTGCTGTTTCCTCTTTCCCATAGAAGCATAACCAATCCAGACTTAAGCAATCCCCAAAAAATCTGCAGCAGGGCTACAAAGAGACAGAGTTTTGGATGTTCAAATGAGCAGGGCGTAGTTTTGTTGGCTTTGGCTGTAAGGTAGCGGGGGTCGTGTGTGGTGATTCAGCTGAGGAAGGTCACGATTAGAAGCATGGCGTGAGATAAAAACTCCATATTGCTCACTGATTGACTCACATGCATAAACAAATCCACGCTAATGAAAAGATGTGGGTCCTTCCAGCACATTTCTGAGAATTTCAGTATTTTTTTGCACCAAAGACTTGAGTAGGTAGACAAAAAAGTGGGTGTTTTGCAGCCGATATGTAATAAGGCTTGTGCAAGCACAGGTTTGTAAGCGTGTGTGTTGTGGTTAAGGATGAGGTGTGTTTTTCTAACTAAGGGATTCCTCTGCGTAAAACAAACCTCCCACTCGACACTCACTCGCAGAGGTGATCCCCAGTGTTAGCGCTATTTTCCATCGTGATGACTACAAAACATTAAGACGTTTTGATGTTTTCAATTTAAACTTGTGGTTATCTGTGAGACATCTATGTACAGGATTTCTCCTCAGAATGAGTAGATCGACCCACGCCGGAGTGAGAGAAAAACAAGGGTGATCCTTCTGTATCGCTGTCGTTATTACAATTAGCTGCTTTTAGAAAGTTGTTGACATTTAAATGTTAGCTTTATATTAACAGATCTAATGCGTGTTTGTCGTGTTGAGAATTCGAGAGAAACTCAAAACTCGGATGGGGTTGTGGGAGGTGTGGGGTTCGGGGTTACCTGGAAAAGACGAGTAAAAATGTCAAACTCAAAGACGGAGATGTAGTCATTGCATGTGAGGTCGATGGTGGATTTCAGAGCCATGGCCTCCAACCCGGAGCTGATGGGGTGCACGTCATGAAGGCACTGCCGGAACATTTTCCATGGCACTATTGTCCTGGAATCACACAAGCACACACAAATGCACACTGGGATTAGACTTGTGGAAATCCTTCTCAAAATACTTCCAATAGCTTTGGGCTATAAACATGAACTGAATCAGACATCAAAGCCTGTGAAAACACTGAAGTACTAGATATTTCTGAAGAAATATGCCAGGCCATTAATATTTGCGATGTGGATGCTAGGGTGTTGGGAGTTTTGAGTAGCTGTTAGCATCTTGTTATGCAGATATTACAGTGTTCTGAGCTGTTAGCATCTTGCTATGCAGTTGTTGGGGTGATCTGAGTAGCTGTTTGTTGGTGTGTTGTTTCTTTCTGGGTGGTTGTTAGCTTGTTGTTATGTGGTTGCTTGGATGTTCTGAGTGTTTGTTAGCTTGTTGCCATTTTGTTCTGAGCACATATGTATATGCTGATGCCTTATTAGAGTGTCTATGGGTTGCTACACGTAAGCTGTCTGCCATACTGGAAAGGTCAAAGCTGATTCGTGATCACTCAAGACCAAGTTCGGTACGTACCTCGGTTTTGACGTCACGGCCCAGCGTTTAATTACTAAACTTAAATTTAATTACTATTTATTTTTTAAATATAATAATCAACAATCAACTTAAAAAAATGGATGCAAATGTGTAAATTGCACATAATTTATATTTGTTGTTGAAATATCTTCATTTACGCAGTGACTGTCATAACTTGTTTCATAACAGATTTATTTAAACATACATTAAATAATTAAGACATCACTAACAGGTCAAATAAAATATGATGATTACATAGTCTAATGAAAGTCTACGTTACATTTTGTTTTGATGTCTTTCCATGGTTGAAACACTGACTGAGTGATTACATGTGGCACGAGATGTTCATTCATGTTTATTTCGCGTTAAAACTAGTAGTAAAGAGAAAGGGATGATCATGCTCACTCGCGCTCCGAGCTGCCAATTGAACTGAGGCGTTTATACAGCGATCTGTCGTGCCACATCAAAGAGTGTCAAAACAGTATGTATTGTTTGAATTTATTGTTTGAATGTATTGTTTAATAGATAAAAATAGAAGTTTACAATGAACCACTCGTGTGCAGTGGTTAAAACAATGCTGTATTTATTCGGTACACCTGCGTACCGAACCGAAAGACCCGTACCGCACATTTTCGGTACAAATAAGTGTACCATTACACCACTAGTTGGCATAGTTTAAAAAACTGTAGTATTGGGATAATACATTAAAAACAGAAAACAATATTCTCACCTAGAAAATTTTATCCCATTTCTTTAGGAATTTAAAATTCAGTGGTTTTTACAACTAGAGGCTACGCAAGGTTGTGGCATCTTTTAAAACTCGTTGATTTTTACTATTAGTGACGACATGTTGATGGACTGTTCCAAGATGATTCCGAGTAGCATGGTGCTATGTGGTTGGTGAGCAGAGTTGTTGTAAACATGTTGCTGTGCGGTTGCTAGAATGTTGATAGAGTGATTGGTAACATGTTGCTTGGTCACTCAGACTTGTAAAAGCTGCATGTACAATTCTCACACATTTAAAAACATTCACTCTATAAAAACAACACAGTTGCCATGACTAAGAACGCAAGCTCTTACTGTTTATGACTGTAAACTCTTATTCAGGTACTGTAAAAATGTCATACATATTCCTCTGGTGGTCTATGACTGCCACAAAATGGAGGTTGAGGTAAATAGCAGAGCATGTGGAGAAAAGTGCAACCCACGCTCTGCTTCGACTTCTCTAAAGAACAGTTTCATAAACACTGACCGTCACAAATGGACCAATAAACACTTTCAGACACAAACACACAGAAAAAGACAATAGCAGAGCTTCTTAAAAGCCTGTTCTCTTTTCTTGGTTAACACAGAAATCTTCAGTTCAGGGTAATGGCATGTCGAGCAGTCATATCGTTCCTTCAGGTGAGACAAGAGAGAAAACAACAGAGGATCTACTGCTCTTCATTCTGACAATCTGACAGTGTCAGCCACCCTGAGAGAGCATTACCCATCAATCCTGTGACTTCTGTTGGCTGCTTTCCTTAGAAAGCTTTGGACATTCTGGTTTCCTAAGTAGCCTGAGTCTTTTGGGAAGTAAAAACTGTTGTAGATTAAAACACAAAAGTAAACACAGCGATACTGGATGAGGATCAGGGCCTGTTAATCAGGGCAGTAAAGAGAAGAAGCGAGTCATCTGGATGTCAGAAACAATGGCAAGGATGAGCCACACAGAATCAGTCAGAGCAGCAGGTTAATGAGGAAACATCAGCTTTGCTATTTCCTATTAGAAAGGGCAGTGACCTGTTGGTGAAGTTTCAACACGTAGCGAAACCTCTTACACAGACTTTTAACCAATTATCTAAATTATGACTTCCTTTTGTCTTCTATTGCACTTGGATAAAAGGTAATATTAAGACGCACTGGACTACTTGATTCTGATTGAGAAATTATTTTTGTATAATGACCAATAAAATACGTATTTAATTGTTGTCTCAGGCCATCTCTTTTGGAGGTTTAGAAGCAAACAATATTAGATATTATATTTCTTATTTATTACTCTAAATGTAAAAAAAAAAGATTTTTAAAATAAATTAATACTTTTATTCAGAAAGGATGCATAAAATTAATCAAATGTTACAGTAATTACATTTATAATGTTATAAAAAAAATTTTAATTTTTTTTTTTAAATTGTATTAATTAAAAAAATCCTAAAAATAATGTACCACAGTTTCTACAAAAATATTAAGATACAAGATAGAAAACATTAATAATAGGAAATGTTTCCTAAGTGCCAAATCAGCATATTAGAATGATTTCTAAAGGATCATGTGACACTGAAGACTGGAGTAATGATGCTGAAAATACAGCTTTGCCATCACAGGCGTAAATAAATTTGAAAACATATTAAAATACAAAACAGTTATTTTAAACTACAATAATATATTTCAAAATACTGTATTTTTTAACAAATATAATGCAGCCACAGTGGGCATAAAAGACAACAATCTTTTTTTAAAAATCTGACCAACAATTTAAAGGTGCTGTTCAGTGTTTTCCATGTTAAAATGTACTAGGTTTAACATGTAGAGGCAATTATAAGTCATTTGTAGATTGATTTCCCGAAGCTTTATCATCTTAGCATTCAAACTCATTTCCATCATGTCATGAGTTCTGTGCATTATGCATCTTCAGCATGATTACACTGCAGTTCAGCATAGAATTTACCACTTTTTTCCAGAACAAAATTGTGTTTTGCATATGTATTAATCAGCAACCACAGCGAAACAGCGAAAAAGTGCTGATGCATCACCAGGAATAAGGAAACTCGCTCTAGCCTCTGATAAACTTCCAAACTGTCGGTCGATGCCGTAAAGAAAACAATGAATCAATCTGGTGAGTTTACTGAAGGGTAGAAGGGTCGCTCATAAATACCATACACATCCATATTGAGGGTTACAATTCATTTATCTACAAGTGATCCTTCTTTCCCTCCTCATACTGTCTACTTGTAGCTGGACGAGAGAGCTGAGCTTAGTTCTGTGATGGACAGATGAAAAAAGACAAGATCTAGTTTAATTACATTTATTAGAATAGCTGACCCCTTAATTAAGGAAGACTTTTTAATGGGCCGAGGGCATCTCTCAGTGGACAACACAAAAGGAAGATCATTAAGGACCCTGTCCTTGCCAATTACTGAAGCGGGACAGGTAGAGACACACACATAATACCATCATGCTAATAAATAAATGAACGAAGGGGTGGAGAGTCTGAGCGAGGAAGGTCACGAGGCAGGAGACAGATTTCTGCATCTGTTCAAACAGGCTCCAAAAAGCCATGTTGTGCGTTAAGAGAAACAAATTGGGTAAAATTCAGAATCTGAGTGCTTGCTCTGGGGTGATTCGGTTGTGTGATAATCCCCTGTGTTATCAGAAGAAAATCAGCGAGTGCATTATTTTAATTCACTAAACAGCTGCCGCCCGAGTAAGACAGAAAACAGGCAGCTCAGCCGGTGGCCTTCAGTGTTGCCACTGGAAACTGTGTTCCTATTGGCCCATGGCCACTTACCGCATTTAAACGAGAGTTTAAAACGGATTTGAGTCTCAGTGGACAGAAGGGAGTTTAATAAGGAAAATTAGCTTGAAAACAAATATCTCTTCAACCCGTCAGTCAGCGAAACACTGAGGCATTAATATGAACCGATAATGAGAAAACGGTGAGCAAGACTTCCTGCTGCTACTGCAGAGGAACATAAAGATCTTATTTTTTCCCTCATTATATCATCTGCATAAATACTGCACGCCTAATGCATCTGTGTATGGGCAGGGTTAGTATGCACATCATAGTCTATGCTAAACCTTTCTGAGGACTGAGATTTGAAACTGATCTGAGAACAGTGTTCAGATGAGAGAAGGGGAGGTGACTTCACATTTATTCCATTCTCTGGTTACTCTGAGTAAAAGCATTATCTTCCATTATCAAGAGACCAACAAGAGAGAGAGAGAGAGAGAGAGAGAGAGAGAGAGAACTTATAAGGTCTGATAATATCTTTTGAGTATCAGAGCAAGCTGACCTGCTAGATGAATTACTGCAGTGACAACAGTCTTGTTTTCACAAAGAACGTTCATAGAATCTTTCCAAAGAGGTCTAGAAATACATATACACAGCGGGGTCCAAAAGTCTGTTTACTAGTGAATATGCATGTAATTTTTTGCATTTTCTTCCCTCAAAAGGCATAAATGACATGATGCTAATTTTTTTGTCTTATCTAATAATTTATTCAAAACTACATTAAATATGCAATTCACAAATACCATGATCTTTTTTCTCTGTTATTTCAAAGTCAAAAACACAAAAAGTTATAATATTTGATTATTTAAAAGAAAAAAAATCTATATAATTGGGTTCAGTAAATGGGTTCAGTAAGATTTTCTAATGCTTTTGAAAGAAGTCCCTTATTCTCACCAAGGCTGCATTTATTTGATCAAAAATACAATTTAAAAAAACTCTAATATTGTGAAAAAATATTAGTACTTAAAATATTTGTTTTCTATTTTATTATATTTTAAAATGTAATTTATTCCTATAATGGCAAAGCTGGATTTTCAGCAGCCAAAATTCTGTACTTTATGGTCTACCAAATTAAACCCATCAGGCCAAACTTTTCGTAAAAAATGGTACTATGCACATTTATGCACATTTCTTTTGAACAGTCTTATTTGTCACTGAACATTAATAGAAACTACTTCACTACAATTTTTTTTTTCAAGATTATATTTCATCAAGTGATGAATTCAAGATAAGTTTAAGATTAATTGAACTTCACAAGTTTGTGTAAAACTCAGAAGCAAGAACATCAGATCAAGTTCCAATGATCAATGTCACACGTTTACTTATTTGATTTGTGACCTCGAAATCTGAAATACTTCTTATTCATTACAACTTTTCAAAATTCTCAAATCCAGACGCTCCAACCAGACTGTACATGTTAAAGGAGTTCATTTATCTTGTCTCAATACACAAATCATGCACAGACATGCATATATATATAGGTTCGCTGAGCAGCTAACTCTGCAGGCTACAGATTTTTCTAGTGCTCACTGGATTGGTGGCATAAGGATGCTGAGCTTTCTATTTCCAAACAGAGCGAGAGAACCAGAGATATAAGAGCTGAAGGAAGGCCGCTCTGCTTCTCGTATCAATGACTCATGCACACTTCCTCTGTACAGAGCGGGAAGTAGACCTTTATAATAATCTATAATATATCAGAGCAGTAACTAGATACACACTAGAGACTGCGCCGGTCTTTTCCCGTCTCTCGCTCTTCCTCACCTGCCCCATTACGAGGCCTTTCCGTCCCTAGCACGGCCTGTGTAGCCATGCACGTCCACACTTCCTTTAACCCTCCGATTTGCTGGATTAAACAGAAGATAAAATATTCAGCATCCACAGAGATTGCAAATGAATTAAACATTGCAATCTGCAAACAGATGACACCTTTTAAAGATCTGGAGAGATTTGCGATCAGACTGAGAGCTGTGCTTGGAATGGAAATCAGCTTAATTCCACAGTATTACTTACTTTTTTCTTGCTTCAGGAGAAGCAATTAAAATAACCTCGCAATCCAAGAATAACTCCACAAATATACTCATATCATCAAAATTAAAGTCTCACAGCAACATACGAGAGATTTGCAAAACAATATATTAGACATAATAGACTTGAAAAAAACAGAAATGGAACAGAATTAAAGATGCACAGCCACTGCACTAAAAATATCATGACTATTTTTGTTAAATATCAATGTTCTAAGGCATGCAATTATTTTCAGGGAAAGGCACAGCAAAAGTAGTTCCAGACAGGTCTCGACCACATTACATGTTCATATCACTTCGCCAAATGATTTCTGTTATTTGAAAGGTCTTACAAAAGCAAAAGAACCAAAACTCACAATATGTAACAGCCACTCCGCTTCGCATCACCACCAGCGGCGTGCATTATTTTCTAATAATTCAACGGCCTGTCATCAATTATTCATAACATATTACATATATTATATTACATTTACATTACATCTAGATAAATTAATACAAATGTTATATATATTTTCAATAACACTTTAGATTAGGGAACACTATTCACTATTATCTAGTTGCTTATTAGTTTGCATATTACTAGCATATTGGCTGTTTATTAGTAATTATAATGCACATATTAATGCCTTATTTTGCATAACCATATTCTAGATCCCTTAACCCGACCCAATATCTAAACATAAGTACTACAACTATCGTATTATCAATAAGCAGTAAGAGTTTACCAAAGGAAAACAATAGTGAATATCTGTTACCTAATCTAAGGTGTTGCCAAATTTGCTTTTTTCTGTAGAAAAAATAAAAACTGCATAAAATATTTTCTGGAAAAAATTATCTGTTTTATTAAGTATTCATTTGTTAGAGCACTGTTAAAACTACATAAGTCTGTTAACATAATGGCATAAAAAGTTTGAATAATGCAAAATAAAACTATAATAATGTCCAATTCTGTCATTTTTATGTAATTCTGTAATTTACTTTATTTATTATTATTTTCTCTTTCATGGACCACCTAGCATACCTTGGGGTACCCGGATCCCTGAACTAGCCAAACGTACTAATTGACTAGCATGAACTGTCACAGCGTTATCTCTTTCTCGATCCATATTTATAAACTGGTAGTACAGCAAACTGAAACTCTTCCCAGCAAACAAGCCCAGGCTGGTCAAGCTGTCTGAGAAACCTCATATTCCAGCATTAAGAGGCAAAAAAAACCTAATGCTCTTAATTAGCCTGAAAAAAAATCAACTAACCAGTGACCTTCACCTCTCAAATGCTGACTAGAGCAGTTAGGAAAGCCATCAGCGTGTCTGGTTTAGTGTGCAGATGTATGCTAAATCACAGGCCTGACTCAAAAGCAGCACTCCAGCACATGACCAGACAGTTCACCCCACTTACTCGCTTCTAAATGGAGGAGAGAAAAGGCATTTCTCCATGACAAAGAGCTTTAATTGATTGGAGCTGTATGACAACTGGAAAGATCAGATCTGATTTGGCACATGCATCTTGAAATGAGAAGAAAACTTACTTTTCGCCAAAAGACCTTCTCCAAAAATCGGCGGCGTCTGCCTTGGTAATGCGGAATGTGTCTCCATGAAACTGTCCACCTGGAAAGATGGCTTTGATCTCGGCCAACATGTGACTGAAGATCAGCGAGAGCTTGGTGAGGTTCCGTCTACAAGAGAACAAGACGAACAAAGGCAAAAGCACAGGGTCAGTACATTAAACAGATAGGAAATCAGCAGTCAGTGCAAGTGCACACACATAGAGAGAAAAGTGAACTCTTAGCATTCTCTATTGGGCGAGTTTCTTGTCCTTGAGCTTGTCTGGAAGTTAATGTGCCGCACGCGTCTCCCTTCAAACAGCATGAGGATACAGTGCAATCTGATGCACGCAGTCTGAAGGGCATGCCGGAGCCACACCAGAAAACAAGCGCTCACTGGACTCTGGCTGTATAAATCAACAGTTTTATATTATACCATTGCTTTTATGTCAGTAACAATGTTTCATAAATTTGTAGTTTTTCATTATTTTCATTTCATGTTTTTCATTAATTAAATAATTGGAATGCAGATAATGATGTCTGATTCTCAAACTAATTTTCTTCAATCTTTTTATAGAATCGCTTGAACTGGAAGAAGGCTCAAATACACAAGAAAGCTCAACTTGATCCAATTCATTATGCCATTCTTTCAAACTTCAAACAAGTACATCATGCAATATCAGTTGCTTTCCAACTTATGCGCCTTATACTTTTCCCATTTGTTATGTTAAACTTTAGCATCTTTGTTTCTTCACGTAAAGCAGACACTGCAGCAGACATGCAAACAAATATGAGTTACACCATCTCTAGGTACCACAAGTCGTTAAGACTTTCAAAATTGTGTCCCTAAGTGACTTCTCCCATAATGCATTGTGGCTGGCAGACAGGGACTCTATCCCTCAGGGGCTTGTCCCCTTCCTCCCCCTGTGCCGTTCTCCTGTGGGATTAGAGCGGGCAGATAACCCACCTTTCAAAACAACCTTTCAGGTGGCACTCAATTACACGGGGCCACTCAGCCCGAGGGAGGTCAAGAGGAACCGGGCTGCAAGCGGCAGATAACTATCCCCTCAGAGGCACAACAAACACACACCAACTTTCAGGATTCACAGTGGTGTTTTGTAAAGCAGCAATTGGGCACCTGCAGCTCCCAGGAGTGTTGCTGAAATTCTGGCCCAACCGTCATGCTCTACGCAAACAATTTATTCACCGGTGTCACATTTGCATTTCTTGTCTAAATCAGGCTGTATTAATTAGCTTGCTACATCAGTGTAGCTTCCTGTCAAAACATAACTGTGACAAAGCAATTAGCACGTTAGCAGCGATGCAGAACCGGCGGGAGAAGGGAGAAACTGGCAAATATGGAGGTGTATTTCACTTCAGAGTTGTTATAAAGCACTGGTCATAATCACAGCTCACAACTGTCAGTGTTTAACCGGTGTGAAAAACTTCCTTAGATCTCAGTGGTATTCGCCTCAGATACAGACAATAAAGCTCTTTTCAGCCTAACTTAGCCGAAGGGATCCTTTTATTTCGTTATAAGTCTCTGATGAATCCACCAGAGAACATTTCTCTCCATAAACTTAAGTTCAGTTAATACTGCTAAGTCTTCAAGTTTTCAATACAGTGAGTCACTGCTCATTTTATCACCCTGTTTAATGCAGTAATACTGAAACTGCTGAGGGATTCATATATATTAGGTGTCAGTCTGGAGAAAGGCAAGCTCAACTAAAACAGTCCAGCTGGGCTGACTCTGGGCTTGCTTTGTATTAATAATGAAAGACTGAATGAATGAATGAATGAATGAATTGAATGAATGAATGATACTACTATACTACTACTACTACTACTACTACTACTACTACTAATAATAATAATAATAATAATAATAAATATACACAAAACCACATTTTTGGAGTCTTTTCTTTTTTTACTTTTCTGCAGCAACAAATCAATTAAATAAATTGACATTAAAGACAAAATATATATAAAGACATGTTGCAAAATATTTATATTTCCAATAAATGCTGCTCTTTTGAACTTACTATCCATTAAAGAATCCTGAAGAACATGAGAATATAAAAAATATGATAAAAATATATGAAACAAAAAACTGCTGTATTTACTGTATTTTTGATCAAATAAATGCATAAGATACTTCAATCAAAAATATTTGTGAAAAATTCAACTCATAAACTTTGAACGATAGTTTTCACATTTATATATAAATATGCACAAATATATAAAATCAGTTTTGTTGCTGACTAGTTTATATAGCAAATGTAGAGTTTGCAATACAATAATAATACAATGTATAACAATGAAATGATATAATATAATATAATAGAATATAACGTAATAGAATATAATACAATATAATATAATACAATACATTTTTTATTGATTAATCATTTACTTAGTTGAAAATGTTTTTCTAACTAAAAAGTTAGTAATAATAGATTTAAGTTTTACTAACTTGCAGTTTAGAACATGAGTCATATGTTGATTCTCATAAGAGTCATTTGTTTGTGAATCAGACTCAATAGATTCTCTGAAACTCATCTGCTCACGTCTGTAGAACATTTACACATATATCACTAATCTCTAACATCCGACATATCCATTACCAGCAGATGACATGCACACCACATCAAACACACTCACACCTGCTTGCTTCATAACTTCCAAAGGAAATTAGAGATTGTGGGTCACACAAAAACTACATTATAATATTTCAACATCTACTCCACTCAGAGAGTGACACCATTACACGAATGAATCCTAGAGAAGCCTGTGTTCTGACTGTTGAGTTCACAGATCATTTAAGCTTCAACACCTCTGACACACACAGCAGTCCGTGAATCATTTAAACCCGATCCATGCGGTACAGACTGATAACATGTCACACGCTTGCCACAAAGCCAGGGAGAAGACAGCGTACCTTTGAGGACACTGAGTGACGGATGCACAGAGAGAGTTAATCCTAGTACAGAAGCTTGTCCTGAGGTAGAAGAAATTGAATTTAAGACAGAACAATAATCTCGGCCCACAGGCAACTAACATATGCTAATTCCCTCTGCGCTGCTGGGGCAGATGAGGTTTTTTCTTATGTGCCTCACCTCTTATCGACAGGAGCGGGGGTGTGCTTCAACAGAGCCAGGACTTCATAGGACACATCGCTACCTCACGCAACACCACAGCTCAGCAGGATATGGCTGGAGCTTAATCTGGGGTATGCAAAATTACTCTGCAAGTAATTTGCAAAACAGCTACAAAGGCTAAATATATGTTGGAAATGGCTGAAAGAACAGGATATTTTACGGACCTGTTTCTCTTTATAATTGCAATTTCTTCTTAGTTGTTCTAGAGTCCGAGTCAACTAGACACGACCAAGAAGCTATAAATTGATTGGAATGGTTGATCTAAAATCAATGTGTCTATGATATTCTAGTCTGCAGATATGATTTGGTTCCCATCTTCAATGCAAGTCTATGAGATGTATCCTCTGCCAGGTGAAAATAATAAGTCTGATGGCTTAGAAAAGTTTTTTTTTTTTTTTTTTAACCCACAACAAGACATGATTTGAGGTATCAGTTATGTGCATAGTGCAGAATATTGAATAATAATTGTGATGCTTGCCTTAGAAAACACCACAAATAAACAAGACTGCACATTTGAGCTTATTGAGGGAGTTTGTTGAAGGAAAAGGAACAGAAATGGTACCATGTGACTGGTCTAAAATCAGCATATGCTTTGCAGTGAACCTGTTGAGAAACTTAAAAAGTATGAATTATAAAAGCAGTAGTGACAGGAGCTGAATTGAAAAATAAAATTAAAAAATTAAAAATAAAATAAAATAAAATAAAATAATGCAGTCAGTTATTGCATTAGGCATGCTGCTTTACTGCACTACTATTCCTGCTATTTCACGATGCTGTTGTCTTAGTGGCCAGACCAGAGAGCCAGACTTCCTACCAACATCTCTGTGAACTCTCCAAACCCTCAGTGCTTCCTGTGTGTGCTTTGCGGACTGGATGACTCCTGCCTTTCTGAATGAAACCCCATAAAACATCATTTATTATTGGGAGATGGAGGTTGACAGTGCTTTATTTGAACACAGATGATTTTATGGTAATTGCAGATAATGGTAGAGTGCTGGGGTTGGGGTTCATCCGAGCTCATCTGGAGAGGAGGGGAAAAAAAACTGTGAGATGACTCTGGAGAGACTTTATTTTCAGCCTTCAATTACATTCAAGCAATCTGTCTGGATTTTCAGTCGAAACCTCTAATAACTACCCCCCATACACACTGAAACACACACACATGTGAGTGTGTTTCAGATCAGGATGGTGCCACGTGTCTGCTGTAGAGTGGTCCAGTGAGGGCTGCATGTTTCCATTTTCTGCGTTTTGGCTGCTCCATATGCAGAATGTCCCGAAAGGAAGCATGAAGCAAGGTCTTGAAAAGTTTTATAAGAGGGGTCATTTCTAATCAGCAAGCTCCTAATTTCAACCGTACCACCACAGCCCGGCGGGAATTGACCTCTATGAGGAAAGTCGGTCGATACTCACACACTATTGGCAGTTTGCAAAATGAACCATGGTTCTCAACGACTGTTATTATATTCTAATCCTGCTGGAATACAAGAGAAATATCCCTAAAATAAGTTTTCTTCAACATCTATGAATACAAAGCAACATCAAAACACAATCGTGGTTACCTCATAAAAAAACATCAGGCCCGCGCCATTAGTGTTAATGAAGTGTGATCGCGTAAAGTACTTCATTGCAGTCTGGTCTAAAGGTCCTCATCAGGGAGTGTCAAATACAGGGCCATAAAGGTAGTTTCAGTACTGAACTATTACTTGCACATGTGATGGCCGTGCAGAGACCAGGCATTGATTTGATTAACAGCCTAACCATTACAGCAAAGAGAAAGCAACAGCTAGAGAGAGAGAGAGAGAGAGAGAGAGAGAGAGAGAGAGAGAGAGAGAGAGAGAGAGAGAGAGAGAGAGAGAGAGAGAGAGAGAGAGAGAGAGAGAGAGACGAGAGAGAGAGGAGAGAGAGAGAGAGAGAGAGAGAGAGAGAGAGAGAGAGAGAGAGAGAGAGAGAGAGAGAGAGAGAGAGAGAGACCTCCCACCAGCCCAGTCAAGCACCCATCATGCTCTCTGGAAACTTGAGAGACTGTGTGTCACTTTCAAGAGGTGCTTACATGTGTCACTGCACAGCAAAACAGCTGAGAAAGAGAGACCATATCAGAAATATTATTAAAATTTAATATAACCGTTTGCTATTTTAACACATTTTAAAGTTTAATACATTCATTTAATGGTAAAGCTGAATTTTTGGCAGCCATTACTCCAGTCTTCAGTGTCACATCATCTTTCAGAAGTCATTCTAATATGCTAATTTGCTGCTCAAGAAACATTTCTTATTATCCATGTTGAAAACAGTTGCACTGCTTAATATTTTTGTTGAAACAGGAGTACTTTTTTCAGGATTATTTGATGAATATAAAATAAAATATAAATATAAAATAAAAATCTATTGTAACATTATAAATGTCTTCACTGTCACTCTGGTTTAATTTAATGTGTCCTTGCTGAACAAAAGTATTCATCTCTTTAAAAAAAAATATTGACCCCAAACCTCTGAATAGTACTAAAATCAAGATCCCTATATGCAGAAGAGGGCCAATCTATGAGTGTCATAGAACTATAGCTCAACCTCAATCTGCAACACACAACCCTTAAAACACCTCGAGCACGGTGCAGTTGACACCCTAGAAGGCACGTGTGGTTCAGAGGCACGTGGAAGCACCTGTCACGTCTAACGGCCGGCGTGACATTCTCCTAGGCTTCCTGACACCTGTAGGACTCAGCGCTGCTCGCTATTGTCTTTCACTTTTTGTTAACCTACATTCAGTGGCACACACCCTCCTCCGTAAATACAATCATTACTTCAGCAGGCTGTCAATCAGAGAACAGCACGCAGCGGATGACATGTAATCGATTCGCAGAAGAGCTTTCCAACTTCACTGTATGAAAAAAAGAGCACACCTTTTTCTTTTTGGACCCATGGCCAAGTGGTTAGCGGCAGTTGTGGGGAAGGTGCTTAAAAAGTCCCAACAAAAAAAGCACAAAATTCTTTTTTAAATTGTGTTATGTGTATACATAAAGAGCAGTAAGAAAATTACAATACAATAAAAGTTATACAAAAACTAAGTTAAAAACAGCAGTATATTACAAAAAAATACAGATTTTTTTTTTTGAAGATGATTTTTTCACTCAATTAGTCTTCAGTATTACAAGCTACACTGGGCTGAATTCAGAACAGCATACTAGCAAATCACTTAATATTTCTGGCATATCTATGCTAGTATAAATAGTATGCTAGTATGCTGAATTTTGAAACCATGAATAAAAATGCTTTATTCACATCAGCTGTCCAAACTGATTCACTCAATCAACTTTCCAACTGAATTGGATTTCCAATGTTTATACAGAAATTACTTCTTATGATATCATGTTTAATTGTTGCCTTAGTTTGCTCAACAGAAACCACAAAAGTGCAATTATGTCACTCTCAGTTGTTCGGTTACCTATAACAGAGCAATTTCAGTTGCAAATACTGTGTGTTTTAACTGAGGAGAGTTTGAGGAGACCTTTTTGTCCCGCTTTTATCTGAAAGCTCTCTGCAGAAGTGAAGCCACCAGGCCAGCGATATGACTCACAATAAAACACCTGGCAGCCTGCTCCACAGCAGGACCGGCCCGAGTGACAGAGTGAGTGCGGTAATAGCGGCAGGACCCCTCAGAGCTGGAGAACAGATGAGATATCTATCAGAACCTCCTGCTGCAGGCCAATCTGCCACACGCACGCACATTACCGGCAACACCCACATACAAATCACTATGAATTATTAAAACCGTCAACAATCATTTTGCAGAGGAACTGACAAATAAGCCTGTCCATTAGCCAAGTACGCCTGCCTGTTCTTCCTCTAAACAGCTGAACCTTGAAGTGGTCTTCTAGTGTCTGTAATGAGGGATGGGGAATGACACAGGAAGGAGAGACTAGCATATGGGGGGAGGGGGGAGACATCACAAGCCTGGTTTATGACTAAATCAATGCTGCCACAACCCCCTCTCCCTTTTCTCCCCCACACCCACACATACACACTAATCCACTCCAACTCTGCTGCTTTGAACACGTACATGAAAAACTGATGGGATTCCAGTAACTGTATTGTTCAACTTTTTTAATGAACGGTTTGGGCATTAAGAAGACAAAAGGGAGGAAGAAAAAACAGGAACTGCAACACTTAACGAAGAGTTTGTGCTACAGAAATGAGTGATACCTCAAATTGTGTGTTAGATAGAGGTGAGGTGAGAGGTGTGTTATTACTTTTCTAAGCAATCGTTTTCCAATTTTCACCCAGCAGATTTACAATTTTTGCTTGGCAGACAATAAAGAGGGCAGAAAACCCCTGCAGACTGGCAAACAATGAGGAAAAAGAGCAATATCTAGGACATATCAAAGTATTTATTTAGTATTTTTATTTGCTGCATCAAAAGATGGACATTTATTCAGTTCTGCCTTTAAAAACAAAGCATTTTACCACCTCTTCGCACTAGGGTTGGGTACCGTTCACATTTGAACCGGTACCAGTACCGGTATCGGTACCTGGAATTCGGTACCGGTACCCAACGATACTTTTTTCGGTACTTTACTCTCTGTGTAATAACAAAAACATTTATTTCAGTGAAAAAAATAAGTCCAGTCTTATTTTTATTTTAAAAAAAACTTTATCAAGACGTACCTGAAGCTTCCGGAAGACACCGTGGATAAACATATGCTTCGAAAGAGTCCATCGGATGGGAGCGAAGAAACCTGGAGCCCGAGGCCTCGTCCAATTGTGGCCAAATTCGGATACTTCAAGCAGAAAGAGCAGGTGAAGAGTCGCGGCAGGGAGCTGAAAGGAACAGACTTCGGCGTAAACGACCAGTTCCCCAAAGAAATCCTGGAGCGACGCAAAATTCTGTTCCCAATCCGACGCAGTCTCATCCAAAAGGGCTCCCGAGCTGTCATCGCAGTGGACCGGCTCTACGTGGACGGGCAGCTCTATCGCAACCTCCGTACCACTCCGTGGTTATATTAACACCACTCCAGATAAGAATCCGTTATATTTATCTTTTCTTTTTCTCTCTTTCCTCGCTTGTTCTTCCATTTACCTCTAAATATTTATGTCATTTCGATAATTTAATACGATATCATAACAAACACGTACAGTCAGTCTCCGCAGCGTTTAAATGATTTTGCAATGTTTTCGTTTCTGTCAAGTTTTTACTTTCATCCCTCTATGCTTGCTTCTTTGTATGTCTTTCTTACTTCCAACTCCTTTCACGGCACCGATCACCTGCTTTACTACACATATAAACAAAACACACTATATTACACATCTGCTTGGCACGACCATGTACATATACACTCAGCATTAACGCAACCACTCAGACCTTACAGCGCACACAGACATGAAGGACATACTCGCATACAAGCGCGTACACGCCCGCTCATATCTTATTCATTTGAGCATCACACGCAGCGAGCAGCATTAGCTACACACACACATCTATGGGTGCATTAAGGTTTGTCACATGGAATGTGAATGGAGCTGGCTCCAAGGAAAAAAAGTTAAAAATATTTAGCCAGCTTAAAAAACTACAAGCAGACGTTGTATTATTACAAGAGACTCATAGACCTGCCACAGCTACAGATCAACTTAAAACAACTGAGTTTCCTAATGTGTTCTCAGCCTGCTATAACTCTAGGCAAAGGGGGGTAGCAATTTTAATACATAAAAATGTTAATTTCACAGTACTCAACACAGTTATAGATCCAGAAGGTAGATTTCTAATCATTAAATTATCTATATTTGACAAAAAGTTATGTATTGTTAGTATATATGGTCCAAATGTTGATGACCCCTCTTTCTTTCATGGTTTTTTTACCGCACTTTCTGAACAACTAGATTGTGCACTTATAATTGGGGGAGACCTCAACTTTGGACTAAATAAAGAAATGGACAGGCTAAGTACAGCTGGAACTCAGCGCAATTGGGAATCCACAAATATAGTTAAACAGTACATGAGCGACTATGGACTTTGCGATGCATGGCGTTCTCTCCACACCAACAGTAGGGAATTTACTTTCTTCTCACATGTCCATCACTCTTACTCTCGTCTGGATTATTTCCTAGTCAGCAGCTCACTGCTGAGTGACATTTCAGACACAGAGATACACACTATAGCTGTCAGCGATCATGCTGCTGTTTCTTTAACTCTAGTAAATAAGAAGACCACTCCACCAAGTAATAACTGGAGATTCAATACATCATTGCTTAAAGACGACGATTTTATTAAATATTTTAAAGAAGAGTGGGCTTTATATTTAGACTATAATGACCTGCCTGGAACATCAGCATCTGTTCTCTGGGAAGCAGGCAAAGCTGTGATGAGAGGTAGAATAATCTCATTCTCATCGCATAAAAAAAAGAAAAGAGAAAATAAATGTATTCAGAATTAGAAGAAACCATAAAAACTTTAGAAGAATCCTACGTATCCTCCCAGGAACAGGAAATGCTGAAAAAAATATGTAAAGCAAAACTAGAATTAAATGAAATTATTAATAAAAAAAACTAAATTCTTAGCACAAAGACTTCGCTGGCAAGAATTTGAATATGGTAACAAATCAGGTCAATTCTTAGCGAACCAGTTAAAAATAAATAAAGAAAAAACAACGATATGTGCTGTTAAAGATTTAACTGGGGATACAGTATATGACCCTGAAAGAATAAACAACACTTTCAGAGATTTTTACGAATCTTTATATTCTCCACAGATAAACCCATCTAAAGACGAAGTTGACCAATTTCTTGACAATATATAACTCTTCCGAAATTAACAGACAATCAAGCGATGGCATTGGATTCTCCACTGACATCAGATGAACTTCAGGAAGCTTTGAACAGTATGCCCAATAAAAAGGCTCCAGGTCCAGATGGCTTTCCAGCAGAATTCTATAAAGAATTCTGGGCTATTCTGGCACCAACATTCTACAGAATGTTACAGGAAACCAAAGAAAATGGCAGACTTCCACCAAATATGAATTCTGCCAACATTAGTCTCTTACTAAAACCAGGCAAAGACCCTGTATTGCCAACTAGCTATCGTCCAATATCCCTTATTAATGTGGACACTAAAATAATCTGCAAAGCTATCTCAAAAAGAATAGAGAAGATAACCCCTCTCATAATTCATTACGACCAAACTGGTTTCATAAAAGGGAGGCATTCCTCAACAAATACACGTAGGTTACTTAACTTGATAGACTATTCATGCAATAGAAACCTTCAAATTACAATATTGTCTCTAGATGCAGAAAAAGCTTTTGATAGGGTTAACTGGAATTTTCTATTTGCAACTTTACACAAATTTGGTTTTGGAAACTATTTCATAAACTGGTTAAAAAAATTATATAACTCTCCACAGCATGTGTCAGGACAAATGCCCAAACGTCCTCTAGCTTCTGTCTTAAGAGGGGCACCAGGCAGGGATGCCCCCTCTCCCCCTCACTGTTTGCAATTTTATTGAACCACTAGCAGCAGCAATTAGACAGGCAACAGTGATTAAAGGCATTAAATGCAAGAATGTAGAACATAAAATTAGTCTTTACGCAGATGATGTGTTACTTTTTCTTCAACATTCACAAACCACTCTCTCTGAGGTAATTACATTAATAAACTCTTTCTCAAGAGTCTCAGATTATTCAATAAACTGGTTAAAATCAACAGTTCTTCCAATTAATTGCTCCTTCCAGAATTCCTCCACTCCACTGCAATCTGGAAATATTAAATATTTAGGTATTAATGTTTCTCCTAAGCTGGCAGATTTGATTAAATTAAACTACATCCCACTTTTAAAGAAGGTAGAAGATGATCTAACCAGATGGAGGTCTCTACCCATATCACTCATGAAGAGTCACCTCAATAAAAATGATGGTTTTGCCAAGAATTAATTATTTATTTGCAATGATCCCGAGCAAACCACCACCTGACTGGTTTAGATCTTTGGACTCCTCTATCTCTAAATTCCTTTGGAAAGGTAAACACCCCGCGTATTAGCTTAAAAACGCTGCAAAAGACCAAAGGATAAAGGAGGACTAGATCTACCTAACTTTTACCACTATTTCTTAGCCAATAGGCTTCAACACATTTCAGGGTGGTTAAAAACACCTCTTAGATGAGCCTTGGCTAGATGTAGAACAGGCATTATGCAATAATAGAGATTTCGGATCTGCCATTCATTAGCTCGATCAGTAAACGACACGTATGCTTTAAAAGCATCAGTATCAGCTCTTCTCTGACAGCATGGTGGGAGTTTCTAAAAATGACGGAGTCTTCACTAATCCCATGCAAACGTACCCTATCTGGAACAATCCTGACATATTGCTAAACAACAATATGATAAACTTCACAGATTGGAGTTGTAAAGGTATTAAATACCTGGAACATATATTCGAAGGGACAGACTTTATTCCCTTTGACAAATTAATTAAACAATATGGGATTAATAAGAACAGATTTTTAGAATATCAACAAATTAAATCTATTGTAAAAAGGAAATTTAAGTCTAATCATATCAATTACAAATACCACCAAGTGTGGCAGATTTTCTTAATCTCAAAACCCCCAAATTAATGTCTAAAAATATACAGGGTACTTTCCAATATAGATGAATCAGTATCACTTCCTATTGCAAAATGGAAGCAGATCTATCAGTAAGCTGGGACCATAATTTCTGGTCTCAGATATGTTTAAAAACCTTGAAACTGATTAGAAATCCTGGATTACAATTAATACAATACAAAATTCTGCATAGAGTGCACTACACAGGTCATCGATGTTCAGGATGGGTTTTTACAGCTTCTAACAACTGCTCACACTGTAAAGGCAATACACCTGACAATTACATCCACGCTCTATGGTTCTGTCCACCTGTTCAGAGGTACTGGTACAGGATTTGTGAAGACTTATCAAAGTGTCTTAAATGCTCTATTCCAGCCTCTCCTTTAGTCTGCTTGTTGGGCGACCTAGATGGTGTCACTACAGAAGATAACACAATCCACATGGCTTTCACTGCACTATGCATTGCTAAGAAGACTGTCCTCATGAACTGGAAAAAATAAAATAATCTTAATATCAACCAATATAGAGATTATTTGTGGGATTATATTAGCCTTGAAACAGCTTCTGCTGACACATTAGATCAATCTCTCTGGGCTCCTTTGATCAGCCCATCATAGTGTGGGTGGGGGGTCCCGATTCTGTCGGCTGTGGTTCTTGTTGTTGGCTGGGGGTGGCAAAGGGCCTGGGGTCCCTGGGGATCTGGGGGTTTGGCCTGCCTGGGGATGGGTGTTTCTCTGGCGGCCGGCTATGCCTGGCCGGCTAGGTTGCCAGCCTGGCGCCCTTGATTGGTCCGGGTGGGATTGGGGTACTGCCTCGCCTGGGGTTGACCTGTTGGATGGCCTGGGGGTTGGGTCCTGGTTGGTGTGTGCCGCCTGGAGCATGGGTTGGTGCATGCGCTTGGCCCGCTCTGGTGTGGGGTCTTCGATGCATCGGTGCTCCCGCGGGGGGGGGGGTCAATAGAGGAGGGGGTTATACGGGCTTTACCTGGGTGTCTTATTGTCTTATGTAGTTTGGGAAGTGACTGGATGATGGATGGTGGGGTAGTTGGGGGTAGTTTTCCTCTGCTGTGGGGTCTGGTGGGCCGCCCGGGCTGCATGGGCCCTGGTTGGATGGGCTGGGCCTGGTCCCCGCCCTGGGCTGATTTGGGGTAACAGGGGTGCCTATGGGGGTCAGCGGGGAGCTGGCTCCAGAGGGGGGGTATATTTTGCCCCTCTGATGTTTTTCCTCCATCCCTAAGGCTTCACTTCTCCCGCTCCATCACACCAACACATAGGTAGGGTTTTGAGGTGCGGGTGGTGAGAGGTCGCTGGGATGCGGGGAGGTGGTACTCTCTGTCTCCTCGTGGCCGCCTGCATCTCGATTACACATTACAGCTTAGACATTCTCATTACTTACTGTCACATGACACATACATATAGGGCCTTGGGGGTGGGCACACTGAATGGCATCCGGAGGGCGGTCTGTTCATTCAGCCTTCCCTTGGTGCCAGTGCCCACTTCTCAATTTTAAGTTGCACATAGACATTGAGGGCTCTAGGGAGGGGACGAGCTGACACAAGCTTGTGGAGGGTGCCCTCCCCTGTTTTAAAGCACCCCTGTTTTAAAGCACCTTAGAACACACACACCAACAACACTACATTTGAGCGGGTGGAGAAAAGCATGGGGTCTTTTTATTTTTTTATTTTTTTCTTCTCACCCACCCTGTTCTCTGTTTCTCTGTCTGGGGCCGGGGGATGTGAGGATGAGCTGGCCGCCCGGTCGGGGTCTGGGGCTGTTGATTTTCTCTCTGCTGCTGCGGGGACCGGGTGGTCTTCCTGTCCCCACGCCGGAGCGAGGGGTTTTAGCTTTCGGATCGTGCGCTGGCTACCCCTTCGGGGGTGGAAGGTGCCTGGACCTTGAGTATAGAGTGAATATGGGGAGTTGTGAGTGTAGGGTGACCGTGTTCATTTTGTGTGTGTATACATGTGGGGCGAACTTGTGTTAGTGCGAATGTAAGTTTATGTGTTTGCGTGCATGAGCGGGTGAGAACATATGCTTGTGTATATGTGTGCTTGTCGTCTACGTCTATGTGTCAGGTCGGGCCTTAGACTCCTCCCTTCATCATCATCTTAGTCGACCCCACCCACACCACATGCCCTGCCGGTGGAGGATGCCGCCGGTGCGTTGGTGATTTCTCGCGCCGGGGCAGGATGCTCGGGCGAGCGCCGGCCCACTCTCGGCGGTCGATTGGCGGGGCCTGGCCTTACTGGCCTTGCTGGGCCCGATTGTGGGGTGGGGGGCCTTTGGGTCTCCGAGCCCAGGGCCCGGTCGCCCTGGTGTGGTCGGCTGCCGGTGGGAGCCTGCGGGCTTGCCGCCACGGCACCCTGGGGCGCCTACACTGTGGCTGTCGGAGGTCCCGCCTTCGGGCTCTCCTCTGCCCTTTTTTTTTTTTGGTGGAGGCCGCGGTTGTCCTGCGGTGGTTCTCCTGGGGGTCCCGTGCCCTGGGGGGCCTCCGGATGTTTGGGGCGGGTCTTTTCCGTGCCTGCTTCATGCCTTGCGGGATGGGGCTGTTGTTCCCCCACACACACTATTAAACATTTACATGGAGGAACCTTATGAACACAAGCGCGCTCACACACACAGGTGTACACTCAAGCATTCACATTGGTGTAAAACAGGTGCTCACAGACACACATTGTCTTGATCTGCTGTTGCTTCAAAACTTATTTTGTAATATTAGTTATGTGTGCTGCTCAATAACATTTAACATTTAGAATTTATTGTGATTTATACAGATGTTGGTTGTTGCTGCAGTCTCTTTGATGTTGTGTCTTCGGTTGTTTTCTCTTTTTTGTCAGCAGGTATTGAAGCAAATTGTCTGTTTTTTTGTTTTTGCTTTTTCTCCCTCTCTCTCTCTATCCCCCATTCTCCTTTTTTTTCTCTCTCTTTCCCTTCTTTGTTGACTTTCCCCAACACCCTTTTTTTTTTTTTCTTTTTTCCTTTCTTCTTTCTCTCTCTTGTTTTCTCTGTCCCCTGGTCTTGTCTATCACAGTGTGGTTAAGTAAAAGGGTAATATAAAATTAATAAAAAAAAAAAAAAAAAAAAAAAAAAAAAAGAAAATATAATCCAAACTCTCAATTTCAACGGTTGTGAACAATAGGGCCCTACAATTATTTTTATTTTTTTTTTCTCAAATGTTTGTTTTTTATTTTTTTCTAATAATCAAATGAAAGCATGAAATTTTATTTATTTAAATCAAATGAAATTGAAACCCTTTATTTTTTTGGCAAACAAACAGAGGTTTACTGTTTAAAATCAAGGCTATTATAGTTTTGAATTTTTTCAATTTGTTTCATTTTAATATCGTTTTCAAATTTGCTATAAAAATTCAGTTTAGTTTTTATTAGTTTCATTCATATTTTTGTTTAGTTTTATTTTAGTTTAGTTTTTATTTTGTGACACATTTTTATTTAGTTTTTTATATAGTTTAGTTTTAGTTTGTTTTAATTAAAGTTTAGCAGAATCAACAGATCACTCCAGCAAAGGCCAAAGAAAGACTAGGCATAATTAGTAAGGCAAACATTTAGCTACACAAAATTAAGCATGCTAAGATTGATTAGATGTAAAAGTATACACCAAGGAAGGAGTCAGGCCTTTTTTTTAGTAAATAAATTTACACAAGTTGCGCTTAATGTCATATCTAATGGTGTGTTGAAATATTTATGAAAATAAATGTAGCCAATTTGGTTATATTAGATGTCGTTTTTTCTTATTTTACCATATTTATGATATATTGTAACTGTCCTGTCTTGCTCACTTTTCCGCCCCGTAAAAATACATAACTGGGTCTAATGAAAATTTATATAATAACGGCAATCGTATTTAACAATAAAGGCTCATATTTGAATATGTTTATTTCTTTATTTATGAAGAATTAATTAGCGTGTGCATGATGTGATATAGCCTATGCATTGTTTGTTCGAAAGACTGGCAGAGTGATCACAAGATGCTAGAGGTTCTGTATTGTTTACAGAAAGGATGCACGTTCTCATCTTTTTTTCTGTTAATTATCACGTTGCGCTGCATGTCTGTGTTTTTCCTTCAAAGCACCAACTTAGAATGCCTAATGTTGGGTTTGATTGCTTGTGTTACACGAGAAAATAATTAATGTTGCCCACCTGATGTTGTATATTAATGCTGTGCTGGTTCGGCTCGCGACTCGCTATCTTTATGTCAAAGGTTTCAGTTCTGGTACAGAAATAAATTAGTGCTGCTGTGGGATAACGGTGGGTCTGGTTGTTAAGCTGTTAAGTACTTGCAAACAGGCTGTGCAGGACTCTGCTAAACGCTTGCAGGATCTGTCCAGTTAACATGATGCAATTGAAGCTGCATTAAAGAGGAGATAGAAATTGATGCCCTCATAGAGGGGGGGGCATGGTGTGATGGGCCATACGTAAAATATAACTGAAATGGGTGAGATGTTTTTATATTTTGTGTTATAAGTTTTTATTTTTGTTAATTTTATTTTATTTATGTTGTTTCAATAACTTTGTTTTTAGCTTAGGTAGTTATATATTTTGTCATTTTATTTTATTTCAGTTTACGAAATTGTTTTTTCATCAATCGTTTTGTCTTTAGTTTAGTTATAACACAAACTAGAAAATAAGAAAAGAAACTTAGAAATAACCTTGGTTAAAATTAATCAATGGTAGAAAAATTGTGTGTGAATATTCCTTTAAAAAAGTTTTAATAATAATTGTACTTTTTCTACACTTAAGTGGTTAATGTAGTTGTAATAATTATTTGTATCATTATTGTTTTATTTAAATTGGACAGTAAATGGAATATATAAAGACGTACATTATACTGTACAAAAGTAATACAAGAGAAATATATTCTCTTTACATGTTAAACCGCACTTTTATTTTGACAGGTTGCCGTGAATTTCTGTGTGTATACAGTATGATATGATGCTAGTTTTCTCAAATGAAACTGTAAAATTCTCATGAAGTGACTCTCACAGCCTGTAAGTTCATGTGTTCATGTAGTGAGATGCAGAGGCCGAAAATCACCGCGAGTTCACGTGTGCTTCATATTTGTGTAGTTAACAAAACCGCGTCTCTCCGCCATTCATTCATACAGAGGCTAACGGAACATGCAGGATTCATAATTTAAACCGTCTTTTTGCGTTTTAATATTCAGCATACACTAGTTCATATCGCGATTCGAATTAAGTGACAGACTTTCTTTATCATCCAAAAATGACGAATTCCGTGCATTCCGCTCTAGAGTAAATCGTTTTTATGGATGACTCGCCGCCGTCCTGTCCGCGTTTTCGCGAACCATATGACCCTATTAATGTAAGCACACTTCAGAACATTTCGTTGCCCTGTGTGTTGTGTTTTAAGAGTTGCAGGGGACAATAATGATTCATGTCCGGGTCTCTCTCTCTCTCGTATGCGCCCAAATGCGTTCTCAGGTACGAAATTGGGTACCGAATGATTTAATGTGAATCGATAATCGGTAAGTACCGACGCGACGCAAATCGGTATTACCCTAAAAGTACCGAGATCGTCCCACCTCTTCGCACTCATATCAACAACAGGGGGCATTTTCAGCTCCAATGAAACCGACAGAGAGGGTGACGAGCAGAATGTAGGTTCACACAGTGCTGGTCTTCTGAGGAGCTCTTCCTGATAGTTACCTCAGCCATATCCTTTCACCCTTATCTCTTTCTGCATTTCCACTTCTAGAAACCTGGTAGAAAAAAGCTAAAAAATTTGGGTTGAGATGAGTTTTTACAGTCTGGCTGTGATGCAAAGAAAACAGAGTAAACAAACGTCTCTCAAACTTAAAAAGAAACCGCTACTACTCGCAAAAAGAAAGCTACTCTTTTTGAAACCGCTACTACTCGCAAACACTGTCAGAAAAGAACAGACATTAAAGAAACTTCTGAGGGCTGCTGAGGGCTTAAGACAAAGATGATCCGTTAGAAGTTATGAGACGTTCTTAATCTCATCTCAAAGTTTTATTCTCATTTTTTATCTCAGATTCTATCCTGTCTGAAGTGCTGCAGTGCCTCTGATACAGTAAGAGCTTTGTGAGTTGAAATACACAGAGCTTTTACAAAAGGCAACAAAGCTTAATTCATTTCATATGAGGCAATGCATGTTTTATTAAAGAAGTCCAATGTAAACAGATTCACAGCTTATGCAATCTAATGAAAAAATATTCAAATAAGTATATGGTAATGTGTGCCTCTGCTCAGAGCTAAATCATTAACATGCAAATACTGCCAAACATAAATTCATGTGGCCGGAATATTTAATGTGCTCATTATTAAATCCTCCCTCTCTTTATGCTAAATTCACTAATTCCATGTACACCGCCATAAATGCTCTTTAAAAAAAAAGACTATGTGGCAGAGATAACGGCGAGTGCATGTAGGATATTACCCACAATCTTATAAACACAAAATTGTGGGGCAAAACAATTTCTATAAAAGAGCAATTTCAATCTCATTATCCTTCTATAATGAGTCCTCAGAGACAGCAGGCATTCCCTGCCGCTCACAGCAGTACAGATGCAAAGTGCAAGCTCGAATTACACGACAATCAGTTCGATTACGAGAAAAGAGACTAAAGGAGAGCAGTGCACATCAGCCTGTTCAACCGCGCAGGAGTCTTGTGCGTGATGTGTGTAATTAAAAGGTCAAGTTCAATGCCTCAGAGTGAAGAGGAATCAGTTTAGTTGGGCCGAATACAGAGCCTTGGGGAGCTCCTGAACACAGGGATAAAGAATGGAGGAGACTAATCCACCACCACTGTTCAATTCTACACCATTTTTCTGTCTTTTGGCTTATGTTCTTTAAATTAGTTATTACTTCATGATGTCATATTCTTTCATTTCAGTCCATTTTATTCTCACCAAAACTGCACATTATTTAAAAATTGAGTAAAACAGACTGAAGTTATTTAAAAAAAAAAAAAATCAAGATTCATGAAAACAACATTTTAGTTCCTGTTAAAGACCAAATTAATGAAAATGAGCAAACTTTAACCAAATATTAATTAATGTAAACTTGTCAACATATAAAAGATTCATGAACATAAAATATAACATGTAAAACCATTTTAAAAACCTAAGCTCAAATATAAGATTGTGAATAACAATGAAAAAAATAGTCCTAAAAGTAGCATTTGAATGAGTTGCCTCAAATTTTAGCAACTTTTTAAAGTTATTGTTATGTGGTACTTAATTATATGCAGCATGTTTTGCAATGCTAGTTACACATTCTTACTTGCCTGAACAAAGAAGTTCAGTTAATTGGTGTTCAGCTTCAATTTACTATAAATTTCTGGATTCTTTTAAAAACACTGTTAGTGCATATATGCAGTGCAGTGCACTGCAGTGCAGTTCTTTTATTTTTTTCAACTGTAAAATAAATAAATAAATAATAACTAAAATACATTTTAAAAACGTGTTAATTTCATTGATTAAGACAAGATTAAGACTGTCCACCATGTTGTCTCAATGTTGTCACGCAGCTCTCTCTATATGCAGCAGACTCTCTCATTTCTGACCTGCAAATAAACACAGACTCAAAGATGAAATCTAAGAGACAAGATTCTCTTTGAAGTTGGGGGTATAAGAATATTAATTCCAGGCTTTTCTGTCTCTGTTTCAAGAGGGCTAAGCTGCCGGGGCTGTGTGTGTGTGTGCGAATGTCTAGAGAAAACTGCCTCGTGCCAATCAAAACAAAGACTGGGGACACTTCTGTCTCATTAGACCACGGCCTGGTTAAGGTCTGTCTCAGGGGAAAGGGAGGACACATGTGCCTGAGGAAATTAAAAAGGGGCTTGTGAGTAGAGACGGGGCTTGTCCCCTGCAGAAATCCCCCAAACCCCACCCTGCCAATCAAACCTTTTTTGATATACTCCTACCACATCCTGCACAATCTTTTTGTTTTGTGCCCCATCTACTCCCTCGCCTTCAGCCTTCAGTGTTACAAATTATACATTTGTTGAGAGCTGGGCAAGCAGCCCATGTGCACTTCATTTCAACAGCCTGACGTGGGACGGGCACACTGCCCTGACTGCTACAAAGTATACTTCACAGTATCACCGTAAACTTTATTAAATATCAACAGTAAATGTAACCAATTTCAATAACAAATTTCGACATCAAAGCAAAAATAACTTATTTTATATTTTAATATATACACATACACATATATTATTATATATTTTTAATATTATATATTATAAATATTAGGGCTGTGCAATTAATCCAACGATTATGAAAATACAATAATCGAGATAAAACGATTATTACGCCCCATTCCACCCCCTTTCTATCAGTGCGCTTTCATTCCTTCATAAAAGTCCTACTTCAAGTGCAAATCAGTCAAATCATGTAACGTGACTTTTGCAAAATGAGATGTGCTTTATTTATTTAAGTGTATTAGATTTATTCATGTTTTTAAATGTGTCAAAAATGTGTCAAAATGTGTAAATTTCTAACCGAATACTTGAGACTTGCTTAAAAAAATCTTAAAGCACAGGTTGTTTCATTTGTATCTTTTTATTCTATTACATTTGACCTTTGATTTTTTATTACTGCACTGTAAAAAAATAAAAGTTGACCTAACTCAAAAAAATAAGGCAACCTATCACAATCAACTTTTTAAGTTAACTCAACTAGCAACGACAACTTAAAAACTTTAGTTCATCTAAAGAATAAAAGTCAGTCTACTGGGTGTTAAAAGATCTGTTAGAGCAACCAAAGATGTTTTAGCATTTAGCAATGCTAATCTTTTTTTAACAATCCTCTTTCTTTTAGATTTATGTTTATTTTCAAAGCCTTCTACATAATATGGGTAGTATTTGCCTCTTAAAACTAAAAGGCAAACAGTTATGCTAATAGACAAACGTATTAAACAAGTTGCAATGAGATGCACATATACAGTAACTCAGCACACGATTCTCAAACATGGTGAGGATCAGCAAATTTTAAATCAGTAAAAATATGAACTCTGATCCACATGAGAGCTAACTGTCAGTGACAACAGCAGCATCAACATAAATTAAGCCAGTAAAATTTAAAACAATGATAATATTTTAATAATAATTAACATAAAATGTTTTCAAGCTGCAATGCATTCTGGGAACTTGTGCAATGTTGTTCAATGTAAAATTGTTTGTTCAGATGACTCAATTTGAAAAGTTGGGAGAACATTTGGATATGTTGTGAACAAATACTTGTGTACCTAAGTAAGGTAAATAAAACTTTTGCTAGCGACATGTTTAGAGTATTTTTGTTCAGTTCACACAAAAAATTAAACTGACTTCTACTAAAAATTCTTTGTTCAGGCTACTTTTTACATTGGTTAGTAGAACTTTTCGAAAGTTGGATTTTTTACAGTGTGACAGTTTAATCATTTTCAATCATTTTGAGGACTTTTTTTTTTGTTACTAATATCAGTTACCCAAATACAAATAAAACTTGAAACAAACACACACACACACACACACAACACATATACAAACATTACACACACACACACACACACACTTGGTTTCACTATCCTTGTGTGGAATCTCCGTAGGCATAATGGTTTTTCTACTGTACAAACCGTATTTCTATCGCCCTACACCAACACTTAGCCCTCACAGGAGACATTTTGCATTTTTAGATTTTCAAAAAACTTCATTCTGTGTGATTTATAAGCTTGTTTACCCATGGGGACCTCAATTTAGGTCCCCACCGTGACAAGTCCCCATGAGTCCTGTGTATTCAGGTTTAAATCCCCACCAGTATATAAAAACAACATGCTCGCACACACAAAAACTTCATTCTGTGTGTGATTTATAAGCTTGTTTACCCATGGGGACCTCATATTTAGGTCCCCACCGTGACAAGTCCCCATGAGTCTGTGTATAATCAGGTTTTAAAAATCCCCACCGGTAAGCAGCGCACATGCACAAACAACACAAACAGGACATAAGTGACCAGGGACGCATCAAAACACATACACATATACTGTAAAATATGTATAAGACACATAAATATGTATAAATAAATATAAATAATTGATATTTATAATAAAACACTTACTTGTTGACAGCGTTGCGTCGAGTGTTCGCTCCACTCCACGCTTCATGGCTGAAACAATGGGCGCTTCATATGGCTCTCTTCGTAATGTCCTCAAACATCGCTATCTTCGTCTAAAATGTCATCTCTGTCACGCCGAGCACATTATTCAACAACTTTCACCATCGTTTAGATGTAAAAAAGTGTGTTTTTGTCATTTTTCGCCCTCATTGTCTGTTAGCCGTATGCTATCAGTGCGTATGCGCCAGAGCGCATCTGAGCTTATCGTTCTGCGCAGCCTGGACCGACCCCCTAAAAGCTATATCAGTCTGTTTAGAAGCTCATTGGCTATCAGAAACGACAGTCATTTGCATATTACTATAATGCAATTGGTTCGATCTACTGTCCATCAAACAAGATGCCGCCTCAATTTCTCAAGCCGGACGATCATTCGTTTCCACGGGTTACCCCTCTATAATGCAGCTATTGGTTCAAATGAGGTGTCAATCAAAAGGTCAGATCTCAGCGGCCATTTTGACATCAAATAATTCCTTTTGTTTGTATGAGAATAGACGGAAAACACAGAAAGAGTGGATATCTCCGTCGGCTAATGTGAAACGATACTATGCCATTCCGTGGATGTTTATCAACATATACATGTGTTATGGACTAAATATTGAACTGAATTGGATCTCTGGACCCTTTGCAGTGTAACAACACCGTTTTTGGTGGAATTTCATATGGATCAGGAGGCTTCATATGTGAGTTATTTCATGTTTGTTATTGTTTGTTTGGTGTTGTTGTGGTCTGACAAGACCCTGACTGTACCTGCTGTGTTGATTTTATCTTAAAATGCCTTACATCGTTCGAATCAGAAGAATCTCAGCTTTCCAGAGATATATGACATGTTCAGATTTTGTTTGTTGTTGTTTTTGTGTCTGACGAACTTTACCCCCTGCTGGGGCAGTGTACCGTCGACGGTACACCTGCACGCTAACAGGTTAAAGAGAGAAAATGCATGAAAGCATGAGAGGGAATAAAGAGAGTGGGAGTGAAAGACAGAGAGAGAGAGATGTGCAGGATAGAAATCAATTCCAACATTCCCACCACAGCGACGTATTGACTCAAATCTACTTTCAGCAGAATCTGAAAAACCATAATCAACTTGGCATGCTATTTATTAGATATCATACCAAATTAATATTTGTTCAAAAACAAATATATATAGCGATGGACACATTTAATGTCAGAGGAATGGGGTATTTATTGATTAGTTTAGGCCTAAAGTGTGTGTGCATGTGTGTGTGTGCATGCATACGTGCATCGGTCAGCAATCACAAAGGGAACTCTCTGATTGGCTCCTCCCCATCAGCTCTCAGAGCTAATAGACTGATAGATTTTAGAGGGATTCTATCACCTCTGATTGGTTCAAAGACAATGACACTCTCTGCCAGATGGTGGATAGAAATGTGTACGTGAATATGTTTGGTCTACTCTTACGTCTTTAAATGACAAATTCTTACTGTCAAATCTCACCCAGCTTGATTCCTCTACAGTTTATAAATTATCGTCAAAGTAAAGATTCACATACAATTCACGTTACTGACATGCATGGTTTTCTTGCTTTTTATTTTTTACTTTTGACTGAGGTTAATATCTGAATACATGCAAATAAATTGCATAATTTATATATGGAGAAGATGTAGTGGTATGATGCAAATAAATAATACACAAACATATTTAAATGGATATAAATTCTTTTTTATTTTGTGTGGGTATCTTAATCAATTTTAATGATCAAAAAACAGTTTGGGAAACGGAAACTCAAGATCAGTAAAATGCAAATCAGCACGTGAAAGTCGTGAGTGTCTGTGGTAAAGAAACTCTCATTAAAGAGAGCAGAAGAAGTTAAGATAAATTCAAGTCAGCTCTTTCACACTGCACTTGAACAACTGTTAAGTGAGAACACAAAAAAAAAATTAACACGTACACAAAATATGGACAAGAATTCATGAACAAACAGGAACAGGAATTAACACAAAAGACTGCATACACACACACAGAGAGAGAAACAAACACACAGAGCTACACATCCCGCACGGCCCGTGTGCTGACAGCAGAAGATTACGGTCCATAGAACAGCTCAGACTGCTTGTCTTGTGCTACGCTGAAACTCAAACAAAACAGCATTGTGTCTGCCACTGCAGCACTACCAGCACCACTACTCTGTTATTGTGCTGTGTGTGTATATGGGGGAGAAATCTTGACAGATCATTAAATTAAACTGTGTGTGAACATGCATACATGTCTTTAGACACCAGGTTTGAAAACACCTCATTCTGTTTTACCCAAAGTTATATACTGAAAGTAATACATTTCACCACCTACCATGACTCTCAGAAAAAAAGATACAAAGCTGCCACTTGGGCAGAACCTTAAGGTACAAAAGCTAAAATTTAGCATATTTACCTCTAAATGGTACATATTACCTTAAAGATACTAGTACTTTAAAGTACATATTTAGTTCCTAAAGCGTACATATCAGTACCTTTTGAAAGGGTACCGCTCCAGTGACAGTTTTGTACCTTATTATAATGTATGCAATATAATACAAAGTCGCTATATTTAATAAAATATAAATTTGTAATATATAACAAATTTATATTGATGAGTACAATGGGTGACAATTATTTTTAAAATATATTTGATATTATTATTATTATTATTATTATTATTATTTTCACGTGATCTTTCAGAAATCATTCTAATTTGGTGCTCAAGAAACATTTCTTTTTATTATCAATGTGGCTTTTTTTTGTGGAAACCATGATACACTTTTTTTTAAGATTCTTTGATCAGAAGAAAGTCTAAAAAACAGCATTCAATTGAAATAGAAATCTTTTGGAACATTATATATGTCTTTACTGTCAGTTTTGATCCATTTAATACAATTTAAAAACTTCTTATTAAAGAGTAAAATTCAACAAAAAAAAAAATGCATAAATTATTTTGTTACTCATTTTTGCTTTGGTGACGTATTGTGAGGAACATTCCATCTGTGTTGCCCCATATGCCTAAAAAAACCTGGTCATGGTAAATTTTCCACTGAGATAAAGTTTTTAGAAGACACGTGTCACATGTGATATTTACAGTCCTTTCAATTTGAATTGCACATGTCGCTCAACAACGATCCAATTGTCATTTGTACCATTCGAATTCTTTCAAAATGATACTGTTACAGTCAATTGCCAAAGTCTAGCCGCTTGGACAAATCTGACTCCGAGTTCAAATCTGGAGAGATTTTTATATTCTTTGGAGAATCTGTTGAGAAATATTTGCATTGTAATATGAAGTTCAGTGTTCAAACCTTTTCGATTTGTGTCTCATCTGAGCTGGACCTGAACCATGGAGCCTAGAGTCACGGCGAGATCTCAGAGCGCAGTTTGGTGGGCGCGTGGGTGTCAGCCTACACTGATCACAGACCAGCAGTGAGTCACCAGCTCAGCCCCGAACTCAACTGATAACTGCAGTTATTACTACACCTCACCGAGCCGCATTGACACGGAGCGGCAGCCAAACTGCATACGGGGGCAGAGAGGCCTAGGACAAACATGCAAGCTCCTCAACCGAAGCCCACCATCAATCATTCTAGATAACTAATAAATGTCACTCTTCGCCGAAGCCCCAGTCTGGCGCCTCCACATGCGCTCGCACATACAAACACATGCATACCACACAGACACAAGCAAACAATCTCGCACAAAAGTCAGCAAACAAACCCACGCATCCCATCTCCTCTGGAGCCCAGATGCTAGTTGCGCCTTCTAGAATATTTCCTAAACTCTTGTGGACAAACTTCTTGCTTCTTCTGATGAGCTTTTGTGTCTCCAAACCTGTTGCTAACAGAACGAAAGAACGACAAAGAAAGAGAGGACACAGGATGTGCTGCAGGAAATTCAATGGAAATCATATTCACACACTATGTCAACTCCTGTTCACTTCCTGCATCAAGGTTACACTTCCATTTCCTCTAGCGTTTGCATTTCTGACCCTTTAATCAACTGTATGCATGACTTGTGTGGTTGAAAGGCTCTCTTCATTAACACAAGGAATAAACAGATGAATAAAACGGCATCCGCACCCACGAAGTGACTAAGCGCGTGTCATTGAGTCTTTACAGTCAGCATTTCTAAAGAAAGACATTGTCCTCCTCCTCCTCTCCGCCTACATGCTGCACCTCACTCTGGCATGGCCTGAGCCAAAGATTTATAATTACTAGATGGCTCAACCCCACTCATGTCCATCTCACCACATCCTAGCAGATGGGCCCCAGATTTCAGGCTCTGAATGGGTTGTTTCTGGGCCACAGTGAGCTCTGGCCGTTTCCTTTTATATATGCAGGAAGGGTGGACATTTTGGTCATTTTACTCAGGTACTCAGGTAATAGTTAAACGCAGCTTAAGGGAGTTGGTTTCTGTCAAACTATTCTATGTATATATAGACGTTGTTAGCTGGTGCATTGGTTTACACTTAAAAATTAGAGGTAGACCGATTAATCGGTTTTGCCGATTAATCGGCACCTATAGTTGATTTGCGGAACTATCGGTTATCGGCATGCCGATAGTTTTCCGTGTTGCATCTGTTGCTGGAGTGGTTGAGAATGGTCTGCTGTCATTATACAGTATGAGAGCGGCCTCTAGAGGCGGAAATCACTGACAGCACGTGTTGTTTGTTTTGGCATGTGACACTGCGCGCTGCACAGAGAGGGAAACTCCAGACTCGCATTTAAATGCAGTCGACAGAAAATCCTGCCGCGGAACAGAGCGCCGTTCACATAGTTTTCTATTAAATTACATTATGTACATTAACAATGATTTGGGACAAATATAATGACTTCACCCTAGGCGATAAATTATGTATTGTGCATTTTTCAGCAAAACGTTTGTCTTTCTGTGGCTCTAATACAGTCTGTATGCTTTATATAGAGAGCTGTAATACAGATCGCGCTTTCTCTTTCCGTTTGATCTGTTTTTTTTTAAACACTGAACTTCAAACTCATTTATGCCACATAGTTCATTCTTGAAGCAAACTTATGTCCGTTTGGTGATTAAATAAACCGTCTTGGACCGTTGCTTGAATTGAACGTGACGTGTCCGGTGTGTGTGATACCAGTGACTTCTCCAAGACACAGCGCTTCACTTTTGCACAGTGTGTCACTTGCATTTATTTTATATTTTGATTAGATAATAATGCAGTGTTCTAAAATAGCAGCAAATAAAATGTGAGAGTACACATACAATATCAATAACCTGTGCATGTAATTTTAATATGGCCTTGTGTAGGTATTTCAAGATGGCCATCTTTAAGCATGACTGTTGAAATGAAATGGTAATACTTAACAATAAGAGCATCTAACAAGATGTTCCTTGTTAGAGTGTGTTCATTTCATTTCAACATTTACTATTACTAATAGGCTTCATTTTTAAATATTAAAGTTTCTTCTTTTAACATTAGTAAACTATGAAATAACTTTAATAATCAATATAATAATTAATATTAATACTACATTTGTATTAATTTACAAAGTATGGTTCAGTACTGTTACTGCTTTTTTAAAAATAGCAAAGCTCTATTTTAGTTTTCGTTCAGTATCCATTTTAAAAACTATCGGTTGATTAATCGGTATCGGCCAGTGTGGTCCAACCTAGCTATCGGTATCGGTAAAATCCAATATCGGTCGACCTCTATTAAAAATACATATTTGTTTAAATGCACATTAAATGTTTTGTTGTTGTTTTTTTACAAAAAAATACAAAAATACATAAACAAAAAAAAATAATTAAAAAGTAAAAGAATTTTTAAATAAAAATATGAAATGAAATAATGAAAATATGATTTTATGAAATAAAAATATATTAAATTACAAAAAATAAACAAAATATAAAAGCTTTAAAAACTAAAGAACTAAAGAAAAAGAATAAACAGTAAAACAACAAAAAAAACGAAGCAGAGCAAAATTAAACAAAACTAGATAAAAAAAAACTAGATAAAAACAAAACTAGATAAAAAAAATACATAAAACAAAAAAAGGATTAAAGTAAAAAAATTTAAAAAGCATAAAATAAAAAAAAAAAATTAAAATTAAAATATAAGAAAAAGAATAAACAAAGTAAAACAAAACGCAAAATAAAAAAGCAAAATGAAACAAAACAAAAATAATCAAAAAAATAAAACAAAAAAGAATTAAAAAGTAAGAGTTTAAAAATAAAAGTATCAAATAAAAATATTTAAAAAAAATATAAAAAAAGAATAGAATATAAAAGAATAAAAAAATAAAGAATAAAAGTAAAAGAATAAACAAAGCAAAACAAAACAAACAAAAAAATATGAAGCAAAGCAAAATGAAACAAAACCCTAATCAAAACATTTTTTTTTCATGATCAACTATTGCGGTCACTTCTTAGTTCTGGTACTCACACCCATTCCTAATTTCCAGCAATAAACTGGAAAAAAGAGATCAAAAAGGAAATGGCGTCACTCGAAAGTGAGGATTTTCCCTTACTGTGCAATGATGCACCTGGAAGCTGTGGTGTGTAAACCATAGCCAGGAATAGCTTGACATACACCAGCACTATAAATTCCCTCTGTGTGTATGATCCTGGAGGAAACTCAGAGAGAAACTGTAGGCATTACATATCAGAGTCTGGATGAAGAAGGGGGGACTCCCTCAATTTGTCACAGTGAAAGCATGGCTCTGTGAGTACGCTGAGAGTGTGTCAGTGAGTTTAACTGGTTATTCAGGGTGATCCCCGGGTTTGATCATCATGTGGGAATGGCTCAGCTTTGAGTAAGTGAGAGCTCTGCAAAACTCTCACGCTGAAGGGAGACTCCATCATACCTTCCTCCTGTGTCACTCGCTCCATGACTTACTCACAGACGTGAGTAAAACACCCCTTTTTCTCTCTATAGCTCAGGCCCCCACACGTTCGTTCAGCCCTGCTCTTCCTTTCTTGTTCTCTTTCTGAGCCCATTTCCTGTGCAGATGGCGGAGGTTAATAAATAGATTGATAAAAGATGTACTTTATTGATTCCTGAAGGAAATCTCTGTGCAAGAGCAGCAATAATGCTGAACAAACAACAAACACAATATAAAATACACAGCAGGGCTCTACAAAAATGTTTTTTTCTACTGGCCTGGTCTAAAACCGTTGATTAATATTTGTCATTTGTAAATTGCAATAGGTGTACACTGAACATTTCATAAACAATTTTGTTGGAAAACTATGTGAAATGGCAATGTATTTATTATTTTCAATAGGGATGTGCTAAACTACACAGCACAGCATGTTAATTAAAGAACTTAAAAAAATGAAATAATATATCATGTGTTTTTTTTTTTTCATGTCATTTTAAATGTAAAATTTAGATAAACAAAATCCGTTCCTGATTTCCAACACATTCTAATTCTAACTGATGCCTCACAAATAATTATAGGGCCAATTGATTCTGGCAAAAATCATAATATTAATCAATACTTAATCAATGTTAAGGTCATGACTTTGAAAGTCATGAATTTACTGAACTTTAAAAAAAAAACTTTTAGCAATGAACTTCCTTTAACTTTAAACTTCATATATAATTCAACTGAATAGCAAATCAAAAAACGAATTAGTATTTAATTTATCAATGTAAAATATTTGTAAAAGAAATAACACCTAAAATAAAACAATTTATTACAAAAAACTAAATGAATGAACAAAATGAAATCAATCTCAGACTGTCGTCAAAGCCTCTTTTATTCTAGCCAGCTAAGCAACATAACCTTGATCATATACTAAAACACACTTTAAAGATCTAAAGTAGCAATTTTGCAATAAAAACGTTCACGTTCAAAAAAAGTTCTAAGTTTGCAAGACATAAACGTAGATGCTCAACACATGCAAGCTCCATCCTGTGGGCTTCTTGTGGCAAAAACATCTGCACTCTTCTCAGAAGACCAATTCTGCCATTTTTAATAATGCATACTTGCAAATTTATAGCTGCAATGTGCATTATAAGTCCCCAACGCCAAGAAATACATTAAATCCTCAACTGCTGCCAAAGGCTACTCTTGCACCTCTGTGTGCACTGTCTATGTTCTCAAAAACTCTTTGAGAAGCAGATGGTTTGCAAAGTTTCTTAATAAAGAACATTCTGGATTATTTACAACTTTAGTCTATCTGCATCTGTATGCAGTCAATTAACTCAGTTTGTAAAAACCCAGAACACTAGATCAGTACTCCGTCCCATCCCAAGCCAAATATCATCTGTGCTAATCAACAGCATGCTACAGATGGGGTCCATAAACATTAAGTTGTAAATAACTCAGAATATGCCATTAAATGATCGTTTACGTTGCTTTTAGTATCCCAGCAGTCAAAGAATGTCAGGTTGTTATTTCATAACCTTGTCTTGTTGTCTTAATCTAATGCGTGTTGGAACAAGCATCTGGTCTATGGCGTAATGAATTTAAACAGCAAGTATGACCTTGAAACCATATGTGATGATACCAACTTTTCGATAAAACGTTGCTTCGTTGTCCTGTGTGGGTATTAGGAGGATATCCTGGAGAAGAGATTTCGACCATCACTTCCAGAACACCACAAAGCCGCATTGTTTCATTTCCTGTAATATTGAGGTTTTATGAAAGCTGTGTATCTTTAACAAAACAGAAACATTTCTCCCGTACCCATCACTGACTCTGAGCTTCGGTGGTCTCCTCAAACATCAACCCAAACTGAAAATGTTTTTTTTCTTCTTCTGTGAGCAACCCTAAATGCCATTTCTGAATCAGCGGAACATTACAGTTAGTTCACAGTGACAAACAGGAAAAAGAGATCTAAGATTAGCTTTATGATGATCAGCTCTCTGAAACCAGCTACAAACCCAACGATAAAGTCAAGCCAACACCAGCAGGAAGCAGAGTGACATCATAGCCCTGTGAAGGACACCGCTTCAGGTCACTTCCTGTTTGAGTAGCTTTGCACACAGTGATAAGACTGACACACGTGCACAAAGTAGATACTGACCACAGTTACTGGCAGGAAACTGACTGGTGATAAGACATTTTTCATTTTTCAGCTTCATAATTTATTTACTATAGCTGCCTGAAGCCCAACTCTCATTCTCAGCCTAGCTTTACAATGTAAAGTCCAAACAAATGCGGTAAACAAAGAGAACAATATCTATGGCCAGGCAACATCCTGTTTCCTGGTACAACACTACAGAGCTGAGCAGATTGAGTGGTGATTACTCTAGGAAGCCGCGGCGGCACGGCTGTCAGATCGGCCATAAGAGGCAGAAACTTATCGCAACAGCTGGACAGATTTGCAATGCTCTTTGTGCATAGATATCAACTGCTCTGAGAAGCATGAGACATCATGCACTCCACACAGACAGAGCTCTTCGAAAAATGTATGTTTTTGGTGCATATCTAATTTTTAACCATTTTTGGATTAATGTTTTTGTTTTAGCACAATTTAGGATTCAAAAGTCAATGTGTGTTTAGCTTTTAACAATAACTTAACTTAACTTAAAAAATCAAATCAAATCAAATATGGTTTGGTTTGGTTATCAGTTGCAATGCAATATCCAATAAAGTAAGGTTGGTATAGGTTGTTAGGTCTAGTTCTTTGAGCTTAGAGAACTGGTGCTTATGAACGAGTGATGAGTTTGTTCTCCACATCTCTCGTTTCACAAATCTGTTCATGGGCTCAAAGAGGATGCTGCTTCCGGGACAGAGCAGATCAATACTGGTTTCAGTTGAGGAAGGTTGTTGGAGGATCTATCTATCCTGCCTTATCAGTGTAAGTGCAGGTCTCACCATTTGGAGAAAAAACACACACACCCTCAGACACTCGCACTGGCATGTTTTAATTAAGGAAATGTCTGAGATATCCAAGAGTTTCATTAGTCTAATTAAAAAGATGCTTAAAAGTTGTTAACAAACTAATGAAGTAGCCTTTCGGTTATCTTAAGACACATCACTTAAGACATATTAGTAAAAATAGGAAAAAAAAAACATCCATGTGGTTGCTAGGTGGTTTCTTCCTGCAATTCTGAATCACAAAGAATTTAACTGGTCATAACGTAATCATATGTAGGGCCCTATGATTTCCGCAATGCAGAAAATGCGCGGATGGAATCGCGGAATCCAGTCATAAAAACGGAATTTACAGTTTAACGCGGAATGTCACGGAATTTGTCAAAGTTTTCAATGAATTCATCAAAAGTAGGTCATTACACTTAAATCAAATCACGATATGGACTAGTATCTGTAAATATTAAGCCGCAAAAGTCGATTTAAATATGAATCCATTCCTGCATGTTCTGCGCGTCTCTGTATGAATGGAGCAGATGCACGGTTTTGTTTACTAACATTACAAACACAGTGCGTGTGGCACTCGTGGTGATTTCAGCATCTGCCGTCTCAATGAGGACATAAATACATGAACAATATCTCCAAAACTGATCTGAGAGTCACTTCATGAGCATTTTACCATTTCATTTGAGTAAAACTAGCATCATATCATATACACACACAGAACGTTAAAGGTATTCACGGCAACCCGTCAAAATAAAAGTTTGGTTTAACGTAAAGACATTGTGCCAGAAATAGGCTATATTACTATTATTTAGTAGAATGTACGTATTACTACTACTACTACTACTACTACTACTGTTGAAAAATAATAAAACTTTATTTTTTTTAAGAAATAATCACAAAATATTTTAATTTTAATAGAATCCATTCCTTTCTTCATTTGCCAAAAATTTAAATGTTTAATTTTCATTAACATTAAAATATAAAATTAAATCAATGTTTTATGCCTTCATCTGATAACCAGTAAAATTTAAATACACAACACAGAATTTCTGAGGGGGGAAAAAAACATTTCATAAGGCTACTGTAAGAATAAATAAAAATGGTTTGTATGCATTCAAATAATTAGACATATGCTAAAACACAGAGCGTAACAATAAAACATAAGGTGAGAAAAAAATAAAAAAATTAATACGGCCCTAAACATGTCATTTTTGTTACACTTTTAATAAATTAATATTAAATTGTATAAGTTTCATGATTTTAATTAATTAGACATGCTTTTTGATTAATAAAATTTAATTTGACCATTAAAAAGGAGTCCAGAAAAATGGAAAAAAAAAAACGGAATCCAGAAAAACTACTTAAATGGAAAAAAAACAGAATTGTGGAAAAAATAAACGGAATTTATTTTTTTTAAATAATATAAAATGGATTTCATAGGGCCCTACATATGTTTAAGAGCAACGGATAACTGATGAGACCGCACACTTCAGAAACGTCTCTCACACCCCACTATGAGTGACACATCTCTTGGTTTGAGTGAAAGACAGGAGGCAACCGATCCCAGAGGGCCTAATCTAGTCTGACAGTTTAAACAGGCTTTCACACTGAGGTAGCGAGTCGGTCATAGTCGCTGCGGGCAGTTTCGGGGCCATGTTACGCTGTGTTGAGTCTACGGGAGGTTTCTGATCAGAGAAAGAAAAAGAAGCAGTTGCCAGCTCAGAGTTTCCATCCTGTGCACTTCAACAGCACATAGTACAGCTCGACTGAAACGTTTATGTGGTCCCTCTGATGAGGTCACCGTTTTTACGGCGGGAAAACACAAAAGGCATTCATAGCTCCGGCAGGTGTTCTTCTGTGGCTGCTTTAAAACTACAAGCCTGAGGTTTTATCGTAACACATGCAGACAAATGTTTCACTGAAATCAACTGGATGTATGGTGACAGCTATGAGAGTTGGAGGAAAAGAAGCCTCATCAAAGTTTTATTTGATAAAAAACACACAGAAATACTGTGAAATATCATTACAGTTTAAAATAACTTTTCTATTTTAATATACCTTAAAATGTAATTAATTAATGTGATGGCAAAGCAGAATTTCTCCAGTTTTTAGTGTCCCGTGATCCTTCAGAACTCATTCTAATATGCTGATTTACTGCTCAAGAAACGTTGCTTATTATTATAAATGCTAAAACAGCCACTTTTTATAAACCATACCAGATTTTTACAGGATTCTTTAATGAATATAAAGTATAAAATAACAGCATTTATTTGAAATAGTAAAATTATAAATGTCTTTACTGACTTTTGATCAATTTAATGCATCCTTGCTAGGTTGTTGGGTATCGTTTGGGTTTTTTCGATACGGTGCCAAATCGATATTTTAAAAACGGTTGCGGTGCCTAACGTGCCTGAACGATACTTATTTATATATATATATATATATATATATATTTATATATATAATATTTTATATATATATTTATATATATATATATTCATTGTATATACACATATACACATATGCACACACACACACACTCACACACTGTATATGGAACTAATGAAGCTCCAGGAAATCCCCAATATGGACACAAGGCATTGATATTCCTGTAACTGAGTAAACAAGATATAAACGTTTTTTTTGAATGATAAAACAAATACATTAAACACTCGACTACGACAATATATAGGCTTGTCTGTGTTATTCAAGCCATCTCTGGTATTTTCATAATAAATTAAGTATATTTAAAGCCACTTGCTAATCAATGCATTAGTAGCCTATGGAACATAATTTCTGCCTCATTCTGTGACAAGAAGCTAACAGAGACAAAAGGAAGCATTTAACAGTTGTTGTGGACTAAAAAGGTTATAATGTTCTCTTTTGTTGGTTTTTTAACGGTGTTTAAAAACGCGAATACAAAGGAATTTTAGCTTTAGGCTTTTCACTAAATTACAAAAGCTAGGTAACTGGGGGCGGTATATAGACAAATGTTTGAAATACTATGTATGGTGACAGCTATGAGAGTTGGAGGAAAGAAGCGATATCGTTATTATTTGAAGCAATATGCAGTTAATATTGATGTACATTAGTTACTGTACGAGCGCTATTTTAATATATCTTAAAATGATAAAGCCATGTGATCTAGGGAGGACACAGACTGATACTGCAGTTTTTAGTGTCCCGTGAAAGTCAGATAATACAATTTAAAGTTCTAAACATGCATTTATTTGATTTACTGCTCAACGTTGTCTTTATAAATGCTAAAACAGCCACTTTTTATAAACCATACCAAGGGAATATAAGCTATACCGGTGCATTTATTTGACTCGTATACGGTGCGTGATACAGTAGTCTTTACTGTAACTTTTTTGATATATCCTTGCTATATGGTAGTCGATACCGGTCAGTTTAATGTATAGGGCTCGCGCTCTCCCCGTCAGATGCTCTGACTTATATATATATATATATATATATATATATATATAATATATGTATATATGTATATATAATAAGATATGATATATAAAATATAGACTGCGTGTGCCGCTGGCACACACACACAGAGATGCTAATGAAGCTCCATTGAAGGTATTGAATGTGTAACTGAGTGCAAGATGTTATAAAGAACAAAATCCGTGAAGCCTTGTTCTCTGTTGATTAACATCATACACACTCGACTACGCAATATTATAAAAGCTTTCCTGTGTTATCTGTAAGCCATTAGTTAAGATCCATTGCTAATCAATGATTAGTATATCAATTCATTGTAAAAAAAGGTGCTGTCAGAATGTTCTCTTTGTTGGCGAATACAAGAATTTAGCTAGGGTTTAATGCGATTTGAAGCAATACGTTAATAGTTGATCTCAGTAGTTTGATACGAGCGATAAAATAACATAAGGACACTGCTGCTGAACTCACAGACTTAATAAAAACCATTATTGACAAGCTTTATAGTGAGCGCCGCCGCGCGCCTTGTGCGCGCCAATAGATATTTCAGACGGCGCGCCAATGAAATAGGAGTGCAATAAGCGGCTCGCGCTCTCTGTAAAATGACAGGACTGCGTGTGCCGCTACATTTTGCTGAAATATTTGTAGTTGTACAAGCACTGTGTGCTTTTACGTGCGTAAATGTTCGGAGAAATCCAAATGGACAAATTATTGCTGTAAAGTGCGTGACTTTTGCTTTTCGATCAGGCATTGGCACCGAATGAGCGCCGCCGCGCGCTGTGAGGCAACAGAATCTGCGTGAAATCTGATAACTCGGCTTCTATTAGCCTGTGATGCTTCTTACGTACCGTTACATAGGTCACCGGTGGCACCGCCATGAGGCACCGATTGGTACCGGGTCTGATCGGTACGTTACACCTAAGGGTTCGGTACCCAACCCTATTCTTGCTGAACAAAAGTATTTATTTCTTTCAAAAAACTTTTCTTTATAGGAAAACATGTTTTAGGTATAAGGATATATTCCGTATGTATTTGGCATGTTTAAGTGCTCTGGCTCAGATTTGTTTGTTCACAGTCTGCCTTCTGGGATTTCATTCCAACAGCAGTGGATGGTGACTGGGGCTCAGATGGCCTGCTGTGTGTATGTGTGTGTTTCAGAAAACAGAGAGAGGCAAACACATCACAATAAATCAAGCACGTCAGCCAGACTCCCAGAAGACCAGCACCACATAGACACAAAAATGCAATGCAACAACGGTCATAGGACACCCATGAAACCTCACTAGACTCGCATCCTCCCCAAGCTCTCTTTGACGCACTCGACTCCCTTCAAAGCACAGGACAGGAGACCAAAAGATCTCAGACTTGGGCCACTATTGTAGGACAAATGGGGCTCGGCCTGTTTCTCACTTGACTAACAGGCTGTGAAGCCCTCCTACCCTCTTGTTGACGCAGCACACTCTACAAAAATTGCCGGCCAACGAACAGATGACTAGTCCCATTCACCCTGAACATGCGCGCGGCGGTGGGTTCGCAACCACCCTGAGTTCAAAGACAACGCTTGACCAGAATGAGGCTGGTTCTCGGATAGAGCTGTCGTCACAGAATGACCGATACGAAGGTATAAGGACTAGTTGAGAGAGTGGAAATCCGCAAACAGGTGTTAGACAATTAGACGGACTTTAGCAGGACGGGAACTTAGTCAAAATGAAGAGATGATACTGGCCAGTAGGCACTAGTGTTGTGACTAGACATTTCACCCACGATAAGATATGACCCTTATTTGGTAAAGAGACCAATGTGTCACAGACTTTAAGGGCTATATAAACAATAGCTTAGATAGCAGAAAGTCTCATGCGTAGGTGTGCTATATGCTTCATATTATACCATTATACCCATCATATAAATAGATAGACGTGTATTTAAGGCACACAGATTCATTTTGCATAGGATCACAATAGCATTTAAGTGTGCCACATCAGTCAACATTTGTTCTTTAGATTTTAGATGATGGCAAATGTTATCAAAATGAAAAGATAACAAATAGCCAATAAACAAATAATGACCAATATTTAAATTAAATAAATAAAAATGAACCAACACAATATTTATTAACACAAATATATATATATATATATATATATATATACACACACACATGTATAAACACATTCATGTTTTTAAATATTAACTTTATTAGATGTCTCCAATACGACGGCGTTTTAGTGCCACATAAAAAAAAAATTAAAATCCAAGATTACGAGATTAAAGTCGTAATATTACGAGAATAAAGTCGTAGCAGTACGAGAATAAAGTCGAAATATTACGAGAATAAAGTCGAAATGTTTCGAGAATAAAGTCGAAATATTACGAGAATAAAGTCGAAATGTTTCGAGAATAAAGTCGTAGCAGTACGAGAATAAAGTCGAAATATTACGAGAATAAAGTCGTAGCAGTACGAGAATAAAGTCGAAATGTTTCGAGAATAAAGTCGTAGCAGTACGAGAATAAAGTCGAAATGTTTCGAGAATAAAGTCGTAGCAGTACGAGAATAAAGTCGAAATATTACGAGAATAAAGTCGAAATATTACGAGAATAAAGTCGAAATGTTTCGAGAATAAAGTCGTAGTACGAGAATAAAGTCGAAATATTACGAGAATAAAGTCGAAATATTACGAGAATAAAGTCGAAATGTTTCGAGAATAAAGTCGAAATGTTTCGAGAATTTTAATTGTAGAAATTAAAGTTATAATATTTTGAGAGTATAGCCTATATTGCGCATGCAAATGCCCCGCATTGAGAGCACAGGGTGAAGTTGCCAGGCCACCGGAATTGATTGCGTCCGAGCGGCCGCATCTTCTTACTGGGATGCGGAAGAGTCAATTTTAAGGACTCGCGGAAACAGCTTAATATCAAGAATATGATATTTATTAACAAACTGAACAGGAACAACTGTTTATCTTAACATCAGCTCACACTCCCAATCGACATTCCTTTGGGGGGCGCTGTAGCTCTCTTATTTAACCCTTTTTAAATACACTACAAATATATGTGGGATTATTAGCAGAAATCATACTATATGTCATACACGCGGGGACAGTATGCTTGGAAATAATATTTCATGTCTTCCATTGCATTCGTTATTTGTAGTGCGCCAGCCACCCAATAGCAATAGCTTTGTGCTTTTGGTGCTTTTAATATAAAACAAAGTCTCACCTTTCAAAATCAGTTTTATAGCGAAACACAAATTATGTGTCTTACAATAATGTGATTTTCAAGCTCTTTAATGTGGCGTGACAGATCGCTGTATTTATGTGAATCAATTCATTAAATTATTGTGAAAATTCCACCACCTACTCCGCAAAAACGTCTGTGGCGTCCAAACTTTCATTCCTCACATAGCCTGTTTAATTAAACAGCAATAAACGTTCTAAAAGTTGAAGTGGACTCAAATTTTTTAACATAAGTTATATTGTTGTCTTTTCTGCTGTAAACGTTAAGTGACTATTCACAAACTGTTTTATTCATGGTATAATACTGTAAATGAGGACATAATATTTAATGTCTTCCATTCATTATTTGTAGCGCACCAGCCAACCAATATCGCAACAATTTTGTGCTTTGCTGCTTTTACACACAGCTCATCTTTCAATTCTGTCAGTTTTATAACGAAATACAAATTATAAATGTGTTTTTGCTCTTTATTTCAAGTTTATAGCAAGATATAAAAGTGAAGGAACATCATAAGGCATGTTTAGCCTAATTTATAATGAAAATAATGTATCGTCGTTCGTTATTGTAATCAGAAAGATGATTGACTCACATTTTTGCAATATAGCCTGATTGTTTGTATTTCGCTATAAAACTGACATTTGGAATCTTGAATATTTTGAGATTTTGGAATATATCTCCCGGTGCTCCCCCGGGCCATTTGCATGCGCAAAAGGCTAGAATAGCCTCTCTCAAAATATTATAACTATAATCTTTATTCTTAAAACATTTCGACTTTAATCTCGAAACATTTCGACTTTATTCTCGTAATATTTCGATAATATTTCGACGTAATATTTCGACTTTATAATATTTCGACTTTATTCTCGTAATATTTCGACTTTATTCTCGTAATATTTCGACTTTAATCTCGTAATATTTCGACTTTATCTCGTAATTTCGACTTTATTCTCGAAATATTACGACTTTAATCTCGTAATTTTAGATTTTTTTTAATTTTTTAACGAGGCACTAAAACGCCGTTGTAAGATGAGCAAAATGTAAAAAAGGAGGAAAAAAAGAAGAAATTTACATGAACAACTAAATATTCAATATTGAATAATCATCATCATCATCTCTAGTATCATCCAATAATGGTTATTATTTACAGTTATTATAGTTAGCTAGCTATAAACAAATCGATAGTTGCAGAAAGTTTGACACTGCAATTAAAATAGTTGACCAATGAAAAAATATATATAATTTTGCTACTGACCAACTCTTGAATTATGAACCTCATTCTTGGCTAGAAGCATTTGAGTACTTGAGTATCATATGTATTCTGACCTAAATGTGTTTGTGTTCATAGCAAAAGGATAATTGTAGAAGGGAAACACAAGAACAGGATGTTGTGGAGCACTTCCTCTTTGAGTTTTCCTCCAGATGACTGAAAAGAGGGTTAAATGGCACAGTACAACAAAATCCGAGCGAGCAAAAATAATAACAGAAACCTGCACTCAATGCCACTGATTTGCTGCATAAAGATTGGGTTGCACAAAGTGTCCTGTCTTGTAAGAGTGTGTGTGCGTATGTGTGTGTTTGCCCTTCCTCTGGAGGTCACGTATCCCATCGTTTTTCCTTTCCGGTGTTCAGCCTAGCCTTTCTTACAACCCACTTCCTTTAAGATCTGGATAAGTTTTGGGGTCTTAAGAATTCCCATCCAGAGAACATAGACACTGAATTTATTCTAAATTTCTTGGAAGCTCAGTCTTTGCCAATTAATGCCAATTCAAAGTAGTATACAGTGGTATCTCCCAGATCTAAGGCTCGGAATCGGTCCGTGACTTCCTCATTAATGAAGCTTTTTCCATCATTAGCTGGGCACCAGATGAACCTCATCATCACACTGCAGAGCAGACGGTGCGGTAACCGAGGCATGGTGGGGTGGGGGAGTTGGGATATGTGGCGTGCCATCTGATTGGTGGTAGACTGAGTGCTGCTAATTGCGCTTTTACCCAAATGCAGACCTCCGCTCATTAATCACAGTGCCGGGCCTACATTTGACAAGGCAATTTAAAAGAAATAAACACAAACATGATCGAAATAACAGGAGGACATAATTGAGCCTCCGATGCAGGACACACATGTTACACAACTGGATGAAGGAAAAGGAGCAGGAAAACATGAAAGAGTGACCAGAGAGCGGGGAGACCCCTAATTGAGTAGAACATCTGGCTCTGTTCCAATGTTATTTGGCTGTTTGAACTTCATTGTTCCTGTGTGTGATGGATGCAGCTGGAGAAGGTTGAGTTTGGGGGATGGAGAGGGGCCCATTTGGTCTGCAGGCTCTGAGATGAGAGGAGGATATATTTTCCTTTCATTCTCCATGGGAGGGCATTCGCTTAATCTGTAAATAACTCCAATTAACTGCAGTCAAGGGGTGACATGCTCTGCTGCAGTCCATCATGTGCCATGTGCCCAGGTCTGGCTCGCATTGGACATTATTGCAGTCTATGATCACTTTTTTTTTTTTTTACTTATATAGGGTATAATAAGGTATGAGGTCGTGCTATGTTAAAACTAGGGATGCACCAATATTAAATCATCCAACACTGAAATTCTAAGAAATATTTCTTGAGCAGCAAATCAGCAAATTAAAATGATTTCTGAAGAATCATGTGACACGGAAGACTCGAGTATGGCTGCTGAAAATTCAGCTTTGGCATCAGAAGAACAAATTAGAGTTTAAAGTACATTAAAATATAAAACATTTATTTGAAATTGTAATAATATTATTGACAATATTACCATTTTGAATGCATTTATGATCAATTGAATGCAGCCTTAATGAGTATAAGGCATTTCTTATCTTTACCAACCCCAAACATTTAAAGAAAAAAACTCTAATACTGACCAATATGGCATCAATATATTGTGCATCCCTAATTAAAATTATTTTAATGAAATTATACAATTTATTTCATTATTTAAACTTATTAAATGCCACCGTTCAACAAGATATGTCCATGACAATAAACAACAAAATGGTATTTCCAATCAGCTTCCTGAAACTTTCTGTTTTATAATGATCTTTTATAAGGATCCAACGTCTTATATAAATAAAAAGACACAGCGAGAGCCTGAGAGATAATGCAATTATTACTTTGGATGAGAGAAATAATCTGCTGCATACTGAAATGTCTTTCTGACCAGAATCTATTGGAGAATGGGCAATTGAGTTCATCCACCAAACAAGCCAACCTATAATTAGTTCCTCCTAGGGAAGAAGAAATCGCTGAACATTAACTTCTGCTTGCACAGTAAAAATAATAGAGTTAACATTTTAATAGATGCTCTCTGCAATGTGCTTACTCAAGGTCAAAGGAAACAAGGCAGGCCAATCTCTCGGTTCCTCTACCTAGCAGTTTCAAATCCACAGCTCCGTTTCCATTAAGGTCTGCACTTTCACTTCAGCTTTTCATCACCGGCTCAGACGGCGTCTTGAGATAAAGCTACATCAGTGACCTTTTCCATCAAATCTGCTGCTGCGTTAGCAATTACGTTCAGTCTGTTTCAGCACAGCGTTCAGTCCAAGCATCATCCCGTGAAGTTCCTGTTGCCCCCTGTACTGTTACATGTTGATCCTTTTCTGTTTATTCACAGCAGATGGTAATGGGCTCCAAAAAAGTCCATTTCAACAACTACAGCATTGTGTTTATCCATAGTGAGTGTTGTGGAACATCTGCCTGGAGAAAGTAGTAGCTTGTGGTCAAACATGAATTAAGGATTTAGCGAGGGTGGTAAACATCCTGTGCTTTAAGGAAATAAAACCATTCCAAACATCATGGTGCTAACGCCTACACTGGTTTACAGGTGCGAGAGGCGTAGAGGTGCAAGCTGGGAAGAAAGTTTTTGCACATTTGCGGAAAACAAAAACTTCCCCGAATGTTCCGTAGCTGTTAAGCAGCTTTAAACCGAGCAAGCTGAGTAAGGAGATTTAAACAGACGGCTGCCACTTGTGAGAAAGTGCAGTATATTACCTTTCTTAGAGGGGAATTAGCTCTCTTGAAGGGCTATCAAGAGCTTTAGTTAGTTAGTTTTTGGACGTGATAAGGCTGGAAGAGTTAGAGTAAGGAATGGGGTTAATACACTGTGATTTCACAGTCAGTGTGAATGCAAAACAGCTCCCTGGACCGTCCCCCACTGTCTGTGGCCTGCTTAAAGGCCAAACCTCAGAGATATTTTCTTCTGCATGTTTGAGAACAGTACATCTTACGTCTCTATCGCTGTTGAAAGCAGTCTCTCTGTCATCTGCTCACACCTCAAAGCCACAGGAACATTAAAACATCTGCCAATCTTCTCATTATGCACGACAACTGAGAAGCAAGCACGTCAATGGGGCTAATGAGGCTTCAGCGAAGTTCAGCGTGTACTGCATGGCTCCACGCTTCTCTCCACAATGCTTTCCATCTCGGTCACCAAAAAAGACACTGAGGAGATTAAAGCATGAGAGATCCAACACTGCAAGGCTTAAGACTGCCACCTCAGCCTCAGACACAGCAAAGCTTGCCAACCTTCACTGGATTCAATACATCCGGCCCATTCATCCCTGTTCCAGACCACTGTTTTGTCTGCCTCTTAACGTCAATACTAATAGATAGTAATGCATTTAGATCTTTCCAGTAAAAGGAGAAACTCAGAACCTCAGCAATCCTCTGATAGTTTTCAAACAGAGTTGACATTGCTAGAATACATCACACAATTTGAAGATGGGTGTTTGTATCATCACTGTGACAATACTTTAATAGATGTTAAAAATTGTACAGTTAATGAAACAAAGAAACACCACATTTGTTTTTTTCCACTGTTCAATCAGTGGCTTTATGGTTAATTTTTTTTCTTTTTCTGTTGTTGTTGCCCACAGCTGTGCAACAATGTAAACACAGAAAAATATTAACACAGACGTGGTGAACAATTAAATAGTGTAGTTTAAAAAAACAAAGTATAATAAAAGAAAATATTTCAAAGGAGTTAAAAAATAAAATTTTGCTTTTAAAGCTTTTCAAACATTTAAAGTTCCAAAAAAGTTTTAAAAAAAAAAAAAAAAAGAATGAAAATCACAAAGATATATCAAAACTATACATTATAAGTTATTTATGAACTATTTTGTCCTCCACAAACTGTCTAACATTGCATGGCAGAGATGATATTTATGGCAGGAGGGTGCTGGGGGAGAGACAGAAAAAGAGAGTCCCATTGTTGGTCTCAGGAGCTGCAGTATAATTACTATAGCACATGCGGGGCCTCTATGAAGATGCCTGGCTGCAGCAGGCCGGGGACCAGCTTTCTGTACTGATGTCTCCCCGCAGCCCCACTGCACTATGAATGAACTCTCCTTGCTTTTCCACATGGCTCTTTCTCCCGTTTCCCTCCTCTCTTACTGCCTCTTCTGTCCTTTCTCCACATCTCATTCAGAGAGCTCAATAATATGGAAAAGCGGGACTTTCACTTGCCCTGCCAACATTGTCATACACACACCTATTCCAATGTATTATTTACAAATGTATATGTATTGATACTATTATGGCCTATTATATAATATATATACCAAAAGGTGTTTATTATACTTCATTTTTTTATCATATTAATATTTATATTGAATGCCAAACAATATTTTTATCATTTTGAAATTTTCCATTATAACTAATGCATTCAATATCGAAAACCTCATCTGTGTGAGCCAGCCAAGATGTTACCGTGGCAACATATTTAAATTAGCAGAATTTTTAATGTTCAGAGAAAACCAAACATTTCCGTTCGCAAGCCACAAAAAACATATACATGTTCATCAATCATAAGAAACCATGACAGCACAGCACTAACCTGACTAGCGACAGTTCAATCAACTAGCATTGGGCCATCAAATCTTCCTTATTGTTAAGCCCTGCTCTCATCTCGATTTCTTGACCTTTTGTCATCCCTCCCTTCCTCTCTGTAATCTGCAAAAGCACACATTACTATCCCCCCTTTGTGTGGGACAGGGAGCCAAAGGCTGCAAGGCAAAGTAGAGGATCTCTCCCTGGAGATTTAAGACACAGTGACACAGCAGACATGGAGGAGATGTCAGCCGATATCCCTGCTCCTGTCCGGAGCGAGTGTCACAGCTTCTGGATACGACAACGTGTCAGGACGGCCTGTCAGTTGCTGTCCGCAGGCTAACAAACGCTGCTTTACCTCTCCATCACCCTCCAAAAATTTCATTTCAATCATATTCTCACCCCTGCAGAATCTGGTGAGACTGGGATCGAAAGCATTACTAAAATTAAACTCTTCTGCCAAAACCCGAGCCAGAGTTGCCAATCAAAAGCAGTGGGATATAAACCAATAGCTGAAACACTATTATTTGCTGGCAGTATCAAACACCTTATTATACGTTTTCAAAATGTGCACTATTTTCCCAAATAGTCAGTGGCATAAATGCAGTTTAATTGATGTGAAGCTACACTCTAAACCAGATGCTGGGAATGTTACGCTTGGCTGTCAGTAAAACAGAATGCTAAGATTTTCCTCTTTAGTTAAGAGCCATGTTTCATGTCTGAAAAGCACAGGCTGACCCAGAGCTCTAATGGCCCTCGGGGAGAGTATTCTGCATGTGTCAGCTTATGCCCGAGACACACTTGCTCTGTTAATAATCTCTCTCACTTTATTCTCGCCCTGCGCAGAGTCTGCCTGGCCCACCAAGGATTTAGATCCAAAGGGGGTCGGTCTCTTTCGTTAGGGCTGCTGTTCTTGATCAGAGTTGGATTTCCATGATAATTAGCCATGACTCAAGCTGACATGAAACACCAGAGGATACTCAACGAACAGACCAGTCATGTGACCTGACCTCTCCTGTGTCCATGTCCATCCGGCAGGATGTTCAAAGGGCAACAGATCAGTGTCAAAATGAAAGGGCGTACGAGTTATGAGACTGACAACCGTGATAACGCATGAAGATGATCTTAAAAACCATCTGCTGGTGTTAAAACAGACGTCTCAAGCATGATGCACATAGAATAAAAGTGAAATCTCTGCTCTCTCCCTTTCGTTTCACTTTGCAATGGACAAAACCAAATACCACATACCACATACTTATGTACAAATCACTAACCAGACCAGACCATAAGTGAAATAAAAAGCATCCTACCGGTCTTGTGACTGTTCTTCATACATTCTCTCCTTGGCTTCCTTAAAGAGGCGGATTGCTCTTTTGGATTTCTTCATCAGGCTGTCGATGTACACTTTGAAATAGTCATTCTCGCTTAGCTGAGTAAGTCTCTGGTTCTCTTCGTATTTGCACAGTATCAGCCTCAGGTGCTGGTAAGTGTCAGGTAAAATATCCAGGATGTACGGAGGACTGTTCTTCAGCTGTAGTCTGGGGTTCTGACATAACCTCACCTAAAAAAAAAAACACAGCGTCGGCTTAAAAAAACCAACTCCTCTTCACTGAGAACAAAGTAAACAGCAATTTTTACTGAATTTATTTTGAATAAAGAAAAAAATTCAAAGGTAGGTGGTATTACTGATAAGTCTTTTATAAAATATTTGTAGTAATGATAGATGCACGGGAAATAAATCACATAAGATACAGTATAAATGTATACATTAATATATAAATAATATTTTTTAAATCACAAAAGGACTGTGTAAATAAAATAAATAGTTACAAATAAATGTTTTATTACTTAAAAGATCTTCAAGTTCTAAATATATATATATATATAGGGTTTTATCAAATCTGTAGATAGATAGATAGATAGATAGATAGATAGAGTAAATGAAGCTAACTGGGTGGATTTCAGCTATAAGTAAACTTCTCGAGGTTGCCACCACACAGTAAACAGTTTGCTACAATGTATCAAACAAACGCTTCCAAACAACCGACTTCATGGAAAAGTCTCTCGGCGCGGGAGAGCAGAGGAAGCACTGTTGCGTCATCGGCAGCAAGACTGTAAACATACTCAGTCAGGACACTTACTACTTTGTCCATGAGTTTCCATGTCTTCTCTACGGTCCGGCGGTCCGCGGCCGCTTGCTTGGGGGGGCCGACAGCGTCCTGGATGGCGTCAATAATGCCCAAAATACGACCTTTCCGATTGTTAGGTGGGCGTCCACTGAGAGCAGTTGCCATTTTCTGCACACTGTAACACACAGAAATATTGCTCCTGAAGGCAACAAAACACATGTGGGCAGATATGTGGCCGTATAAATGAGCTGTACCAGCAACGAAAACATTAGGTCTTTTATATCAGTCCAGCGTTTAGTACAAATCAATTAAAATACTTGAACTTTGTAACTGTAAGCAATAGCAACGCCATTAACCAATTTAATCCCACTGGTTATATTTGGAACATTAGTTGGAAACTATGAAAAACTTACAAAATACAAATACACCTATCATATAAGCCACATGTAATGTTTATAGGGTCTAAAAATAAACATGTCACTGGTCACTTTTGTGAAACCCAGAATAAGTATTTGAATAAGTAGCTTATTAAATCACATTCTAAAAGTTTTTAAAAACTTTTTCAGAAAATAAGCATGCAGTTTGTTTAATAAGGTTGTCTATGCTGTAAAATACATGTGCCAAATAAACTGGGAATAATTTGGGATTAAACCGTTTAAAAAACAACCCTACAAAAAGGGTTACAGTGTTGCACTATTTAAAAGAGCATGTAACATAAATGCGTCGTAGTAAGAAACGCAACTTGATGTTCAAAGACTATGACAACTCATGAGCCAAAGCAAGGACCGTAAATTCACAGAAAATTGCTCTTTTGTATCATCTATAAACTCCAGACTTACTGCGGCAAAAGGAAAACAGTGTAGCTGCCAAGACAGGGAATGTCAGAGTTCCTGAGTTGAAGCTTTAGGGAGGTCCCCACAACAAAAGCAAGAAAAACACACCGCCAATCCCAGGAAACTGTTACATCTCTTCCCAGATGTTCAGAAACTAGAAGCGGCTCTTTCGTATCCTCAAGCAGAAACCACTTAAACGCAGTACAATCCAGCTTTTATCGCTGTCTGATACGGTCGTGTCACTGCTCGCTTAAAAATCAGTACTGGAGCAAGAAGCAGCGAAACCAACAGGGAGGAGCTGAGTGGGCGGAGCCGATGAAGCAATGGCTCTCAAGTGGCCAATCAGAAGGCGGGAACGTTCTCGGAGGTGATGGAGTCCTCCAATCTCCAATTAGAGTGGAGACTTTAAGTGCATACTTAATATTTCCGTAAATGAAGAGGCAATGAAATCGTGCAAAGCGTTCTGTAGGTTGTTCCTATTATGCAAATTGTACATTCAGTCGTCTTCACTTTCTCCGATGGAAACAAGTGTTATGGCAAGCCGTTTTAGCATTTATTCCTTAAAAATACCTAAGATATTGTGTTATGTATAATTATTTTGTAATTACTAGTGTATAATTCAATAGTGACTAGTATATTTTTTACACTAGTATTATTCAACAGATAATTGCACTTCTAACTTCTATTGAATTAGTCATACCTTATTAATTAGATACTAGTACTTATTTTCTGTTGTCACTGTCCAGAAACTATTCGATCGTTAGTAATAATGATACTAGTGACAAATTGATTAAGATACTAGTATCTCATGAATAGCTACTACTATTATTAAACAGACACTAATAACCAGTGGAAAGAGTACGAAAATATTCTACTCAAGTAAAAGTACCATTAAATTCATGAAATTTTACTTAAGCACAAGTAAAATTACCAGTCTAAAAATCTAAGTAAAAGTAAAAAGTAGCTCATTTAAAATTTAGTCAGAGTAAAAATTACTTAGTTACATTTTAACAGTGGGAGGGAGGCAAAACTGTGATAGGCCAGGGGTGTCAAACTTCTGCGGGCCACAGCCCTGCACAGTTTAGTTATAACCCTAATTAAACACATCTGATCCAGCTAATCTAATCATTTAGGCTTATTTGAAAACTACATGTGTGTTGGAGCAGGGTTGGAACTAAACTCTGCAGGGCTGTGGCCCTCCAGGAACTGAGTTTGACACCCTGGGATAGGCCTATAAATCTCAAAATAGTTGTTTTTAATTAAAGTAATCAGTTATTTAGAATAATAAGACATTTGGGCTGTTACCAGGCAAATTAAATCAGTATCAACAAAATTCATCTTTGCAATGCAGAGTAAACACAGAAGCTTCATCTGAAGTGGCATTTAGATGTATTTACACATTGTTTAATGCAGGACATGAATGCATTTAATCTGCAGTTACACATGCAGAAATAATGTTTTGATATATAAGACATAAAATGTTGAATACTCATATTTGAAATTATAAAAAATAAATAAATAAATAAAAAGGTACTTTAAATGTGAAATTAAAACCACCAGTAGGTGTCAGCAAGTCACTGTTAATAAGTGAGTCATTGCGATTGAACTGAATCATTTAAACGGTTGATTCATTCAGGAACAAAACACCGTCATTGCTCAGAGATGCAAAACTGCTGTGGCTGTGTTTGGAATTATTTTTGTTGTCGAAATAGAGCAAAAACAGGCAATATGGTGTCTAAAACGTAAGTCTCTTAAGTAACTTCTTGTTTATTGAACTGTTGTAAAAAAAAATCTAGGCTATACAGGTGCATCTCAATAAATTAGAATGTCGTGGAAAAGTTCATTTATTTCAGTAATTCAACTCAAATTGTGAAACTCGTGTATTAAATAAATTCAATGCACACAGACTGAAGTAGTTTAAGTCTTTGGCTTTGGTCACTGCTGCTAGTGAGCGACGCCTTGTGGTACCATCACAGAGAGGCTCAAAATCACTCTCCAGAACATTCCCATTCACCATTCCTGGATGGTGGAATAATCTTCCCACCCCTATCCGGAATGCTGGATCCCTGTCAATCTTCAAGCAACAACTGAAAACTCATCTCTTTCGGCACTACTTGACTTCATCCTAAACTTGTTCTTAAAAAAAAAAAAAAAAACTTTCCCTTTATCTTTCTCTCCTTCCCTTGCTAGCTTGTACTTATTTGAACAATGACTGAGAGTTGGTGTCACGAGCACTTCCTCTGTCTGATTGCCTCTTCAAGATGAATCGCTTTATGTATTCCCCAATTGTAAGTCGCTTTGGATAAAAGTGTCTGCCAAATGACTAAATGTAAATGTAAATGTGGTTCTTTTAATTGTGATGATTTATGCTCACATTAAAAAAAAAAACACCAGTCTCAACAAATTAGAATATGGTGACATGCCAATCAGCTAATCAACTCAAAACACCTCCAAAGGTTTCCTGAGCCTTCAAAATGGTCTCTCAGTTTGGTTCACTGGGCTACACAATCATGGGGAAGACTGCTGATCTGACAGTTGTCCAGAAGACAATCATTGACACCCTTCACAAGGAGGCTAAGCCACAAACATTCATTGCCAAAGAAGCTGGCTGTTCACAGAGTGCTGTATCCAAGCATGTTAACAGAAAGTTGAGTGGAAAGAAAAAGTGTGGAAGAAAAAGATGCACAACCAACCGAAATAACCGCAGCCTTATGAGGATTGTCAAGCAAAATCGATTCAAGAATTTGGGTGAACTTCACAAGGAATGGACTGAGGCTGGGTCAAGGCATCAAGAGCCACCACACACAGACGTGTCAAGGAATTTGGCTACAGTTGTCGTATTCCTCTTGTTAAGCCACTCCTGAACCACAGACAACGTCAGAGGCGTCTTACCTGGGCTAAGGAGAAGAAGAACTGGACTGTTGCCCAGTGGTCCAAAGTCCTCTTTTCAGATGAGAGCAAGTTTTGTATTTCATTTGGAAACCAAGGTCCTAGAGTCTGGAGGAAGGGTGGAGAAGCTCATAGCCCAAGTTGCATGAAGTCCAGTGTTAAGTTTCCACAGTCTGTGATGATTTGGGGTGCAATGTCATCTGCTGGTGTTGGTCCATTGTGTTTTTTGAAAACCAACGTCACTGCACCCGTTTACCAAGAAATTTTGGAGCACTTCATGCCTCCTTCTTCTGACCAGCTTTATAAAGATGCTGATTTCATTTTCCAGCAGGATTTGTCACCTGCCCACACTGCCAAAAGCACCAAAAGTTGGTTAAATGACCATGGTGTTTGTGTGCTTGACTGGCCAGCAAACTCACCAGACCTGAACCAAGAGGAAAATGAGAGACAAGAGACCAAAAAATGCAGATGAGCTGAAGGCCACTGTCAAAGAAACCTGGGCTTCTATACCACCTCAGCAGTGCCACAAACTGATCACCTCCATGCCATGCCGAATTGAGGCAGTAATTAAAGCAAAAGGAGCCCCTACCAAGTATTGAGTACATATACAGTAAATTAACATACTTTCCAGAAGGCCAACAATTCACTAAAAATGTTTTTTTTATTGGTCTTATGAAGTATTCTAATTTGTTGAGATAGTGAATTGGTGGGTTTTTGTTAAATGTGAGCCTAAATCATCACAATTAAAAGAACCAAAGACTTAAACTACTTCAGTCTGTGTGCATTGAATTTATTTAATACACGAGTTTCACAATTTGAGTTGAATTACTGAAATAAATGAACTTTTGTCATGGTGCACACACGGGAGGAACAAGGAACACGGAGACAAGGAGTAAACTCAAATAATAGTCTTTAATGACAACATCAAGGCAGGGCAAGGCAGGGCAAGGCAGGGCAAGGCTGACATGGACAGAAACACCAGGGCGTAACGAGTAGACCAGATGAAATCAAACTGAACAGACAGGACTATAAATACACAGGTAAATCATAGATAACGAGACAAACACAGCTGGACAATAATTAACTAATATTCACATGAAACAAGGACAGGAAACAAACCAAATATGGAAACAAGAGGCAGGAACACATGACACACACGACAGAGGACTGACAACTTTTCCACGACATTCTAATTTATTGAGATGCACCTGTATGTAATCATGCTGATATACATTTTCTGCCCCTATATCTTCAATTTTGTGATCATTCTAAATGCATTTTAACAGACTGAATCACGCAGTGAAAGAACACACTCTAAATGCACGCGCACTAATCTACTAGACTTCACAGTGTTTTGTTTGGTTTTTGGCAAAATACTGATAATGTCAAATCGCACATCGTTAAAACAACTATTACGATATTATCTCAGACGATATATATCGGCTAATTTGTGCAAAACCTTTTGCTAAACTTTTAAAGCTTCATTTTAACCAGCAATGAAACAATGCAAGTATTTACCTTACCTATACATGCTTGCGAAGGGTTGATGTCGAGATTTTATAAGCTGCTAGTTTGGTCTCTCTAGGCAAACACTTACACTGCATAATAGAGCATAAATATGGCCAGGGGTTCACTTCATTTCCTTCGAGTTCAGCTTCAGCAGAATACGACGGGGTTTCGTTTTCAGCTGGGTCTGCACCATAACGCCTGTCTTGTCCATCTGCATCTTTCTTGTGATTTTAGCGCCAGTTTGTTCTCCTGCCTATTATTTACTGCAGTAGGCTAGTTTCCAGGGAGTGATGTTTTTTTTACTCAGTAATTAATGTTTTAAAATGTAGTGAAGTACAATACTTCAAACAAAATATACTTAAGTAAAAGTAAAATTACAGTTTTTAAAAATTACTTTAAAAAGTAGAAGTACACAAAAAAAGCTACTCAATTACAGTAATGCGAGTAAATGTAATTTGTTACTTTCCACCACTGCTAATAACTATAAAGTAATTACTAGTACCATAGATAAACTACGTAGAAGAAGAAGTAACTGGAATACTACAAAGTTACTAACATTAGAATTGTTGAATTGGGAAAATGACAAGTAGCAATGGAATAAGTAATAGAATCTAATGAATAATGTAGCTTTTGGACCAATCAGACATCCAATTATTTGTTATATTTAACAAATAATCCCTTACACCACCTCATCCAACCAAAAAAGCCAAATATGAGGATCTATGGACCCTTCCCCGAAATGCAGCTAACACCTCAAAAATGCAGAAAAGGCCTTTGGTTCCATGGCAACCAATGCTGATAACAATGGTTTTATTGCTCAAATGAATGCAGGCAGAGCAACTCTCAATTCATTTCCCCATAGAAAAGACATATAATGCCCATAAAAATGGACTCTTCTCTAATGAATTCATAGACATACCTTTCTGTGAATGAAAACACATCTCCTCAGGTCATTGTGTGTGTTATTACTCTTCTTGTATATTGTCTTCTGTATTGTATACTGTTTTATGCATGCTTATGATAGAACCACTCGTTCATGTAATTCCACCTATACCATGTTTGGTCTCTTTGAATTCATCTTCTGATGATCTAAATGACAGTGTATATTACATGTAGATACCTATGCAACATATTAGTGTTCTAAGAATCTTTAGTAGTCTTTGCATCAACATCCAATCCAGTTACATATGCAAATTACCATGTTCAGCGGCAAAGATTCATAAACTTTCCCTCCAAAAGTGCAAGTCACCATTGGCTCTTTGACCCCCCGAGAGGTATGACCTCCACAAAACTTAAAAGGCCTCACTTCAGTGACCCGCCTGGCTTTTAGTCTCTTCACTCATCTCTCATCAGTCTTGTGACTAAGTCCCAGAGCTGACGCAACCGTGCCTGGAAGGCCTTAACACAGGCAGTCTAGCTTCTTTTAGATTCTGAGAAGATGAAGATGCTGAGATACTCCTGGAACCCTTAAGTGTGTGCCAGTTTCAGCCTCGTCTTTCCATTCAACAAAGACCCTCGGATCTCAGCTGATGTCTCTCTTAGCTCTTCTTCAGTTTCCACCTGGGAAGAAACCATCGAGTCAGAACATCTTTGGAGTTCATCACCCTTCAAACCCAGAAGAACGTGATTTCAACTCCAACACCACCAAACCTTAAAACCATCAAGACTTTCATCCGAGACTGCATCTGGACACTTGTCAACGACCAAGGCAATGCAAGTATCGTACATTTAACTAAATGAAACAGAAGTTTAGTATAAGCTGTAGACGTAAAAAGGCACTGATGGTTTCACTCAAAGGTTAACTGATTCATTTTCCATAACTGCATTTTCTGGTTTCTCTAATGGCTTCATTCATCCACTTTAGCTCCTCTTTGTATGTACGCATGAGTGTATGTTTATTTGTTTGTTTGTTTAGACTAGTTATGTGTTAGTGTTTAGTTAATAAAACTTTTGTGCATGAATTACATGAGTTTCTGATTCTGTCACCGCTTGTAAATTCAATGTCCCTTTTACGATTCCGATCAAGCTACATGCTCTAATGCATTAATACAGTAAGAAGGTTATTTTCTGTGGCCATGAAAGTATAATTTCTTAGAGTTGATATGAAATTACACTGAATGTTCGCTGGACGAACAGATTAGTTGATGACAATATTAATTCTGCTACAGTTACTACTGGCAGCTGATATAAATAATTGTAATGAATTATAATTAATTGTAATTATTTATATACATTTCACTTTTGAGCTAATTTGCTACAATACTTTAATAAAATAGGAAGGCTACTACTAATGTAAAAACAGATATGACTATACTATTCAGTTTAAAAGAATAGATGTTAAATTGGCTTTCCACACAAGTCTCGTTGTTTAGCTGCCCTATGACCACGTGGGCCATTGGCGGAACATTTTGTCTTGATCCTTTAATATGGAATGTCTTGCTCTTCCTCTTCTGCATATTCTGTCTTCATCTCCTTCTGTTCATCTTCCTCATGTTTGTATTCTAAGCTGGATATTCACAGTCATGGAAAATCTGGAAATATCTGAGATTTCAACATTTTGATTTCTAGGCCTGGAAAATTCAATTCATCCAGAGATTTGTATGTTAAAGTTCATATTTTTGAAAGGATTCTTTGAAAGAAAGGCACTTGACAGTATTTCATCATAATGTAACAGTCTGGCTTTCAATTTATGATCTTATATTCAGGTATATCATATCCTGCTTTGTAAATATAAACAGTTTATTTGTTGTTTGTAGAAGGCCTTTCTAACAAATAGCAGTCTTTTAGATTGGTATTTCACCCATCCCATTCCACTGAGACCAGATACTTTTCGATTTCCTATTCTATACAGAAATATCTTACAATTACAGTACAAGCATGAGTGATTCTCTACAGCACTTCTGTGAAAATGTGAAACTGTGAGGTCAAACCACTACAAAAACATGGTATAAGCACTCAACAGGGAAACAGGAAGTAGCCAAAACAATGAAACATCTTTGCACCTGAAGTCATAACAGAATAGGCAGACACTACAGAGTAGACTGGTTTATTTAGATGTGATATGATATGACACAATCTGATAATGGTGCAATCAGTCAATCAGTAAGACATGACTAGTTTAACTGAGAATCAGAGCGGGGCTTTACTGTATCCAGAAAATGCTCAGACATGTTTGGATTAAATGAAGCTGTTTATGTGGTTATACATATCCCTTCTACTTTGTCATAAAATCACAGAGAATAATCAGTTGCTTTGAATGAATGAAAGAAGATTTCATATCGTCCTGGCTTGTATGTACTGTCTGATGGCCATCTGCAGCAAAGCACCATGGATGATGTTTGTAATGAGAATGGAGGTCCCTGGGGCCATGACCAGGAGGTCACACGATACAGCGCAGTGCTTATTAAAGCACAACGCTCTCAGTTCCACTTCCATGACACTACACACACACACTGGATATGTGATCCAATGTCTCCAGGGCATATCTTTCAGCAAAGAAAGGAGAGCAGATAGAGGAAAAGTTGCACAAGATGAACAATCATATCATTACAGGAGCTGATGTTGAAACACACACACACACACACACATATATGAAAATAAATAAATTCATATACATTTAATACATATTTAAAACTCACCATCTCAGTTTGGCACGACAGGATGTAAAGTGATTGTTAAGTTATGCTTGAAAGGTCAGCATAACTGATTTCCTCTCAAAAGTATCAGACGGTCAGCATAATATCTTGCTTCTCTGTTAGAATGTGACCCTGCTTTCGATTTCCCTTTTCCTGACCCGTGGAGGTCAAGTATGTGATAATAGTTTGGAGAGGAGGAGGCAAAAGAGCCCAGAGTGAGTGTTTCTGGCCAGTCAATAACCGCCAACATTAACTTAAACCATTAATAAAAGCATCCAAACAAAGAGTAAAGATCAATAACATAACAGTTTACACATTGCATCTGTCTCAACCAAAAGAATAACGTATATTGCGACGTGTAATGGCTTACGCTGTAATGGCACAATACGCTGACTGAAGTGCTGAAAAATATCATTGGCATGTTTCTGAGTCATTATTTCTGTGTTATGACTAAGCACACTTCAGTATTTCAGAGTGAGCTGTCTTTCAGGATGTCTGTGGCCTGTTAATAGTGTGCAAAACGTGACAGTCACAGATTGCATCGTACTCAATAGGATTCACAATGAAGGTGTGGAGGTTCACAGTGAAATGTCAAGATTATCAGGATTGATATGTCTCATTGTTTCGAAAACAATATTGTTTTTGACAACAGGACGCAGTGATGTCATTAAGTATTGCAAAATATTTCCTTGGATATTTGCTGAGATGTGAAATTATGAAACTCTGTTGCCATAAGACATAGGAATTTCAAATTCATCTGCTTTCCATACAGGAAGTCGTATAGCATTGAGCTAATTCAATCAGGGAGTTATCATGTGTGCCAGTGCGTGTTCAGGAAATGTAAAAGGTCTCATTGTGCCCATGGGAATGACCGGGGGACAATTCGCTTCAGAGCGGCCTGATAGTAAAGAGAGCATTATGCCTGTGCTCAACTTATCGGTGGCCACTTAACTTCCATAGAACTGGATGACATCCAGTGCCTTCATCTGTGATCTACACAGAATAAATGCAGACCTACCTCAATCGCTATCTCTGTCTCTCAGAAGCAGGTGGGTTACTGAAGTTCACATAAGATCTGTACCACAAATAAAAATAAAATGTATCACTTAATGCATAAAACATTATATATACACACACAGACATAGTTTTCACTGTTTTTAGCATAAACCCTACTAAACAATTCAGTGGATGCTGCTTATTAGACTCAGACTAAATCTGCAGACTTTTTTACAATTTATGTTCTCATTTTGGCAAAAAATAAGCAGAATTGTAATTGATTTCAGTAACACTTTTACAACAAGGTCTCATTTGTTAATATTAGATAGTGCATTAGTTAACATTAACAATGTGAGCAATGTACTTTTACAACATTTATTAATCTGTTACTGTTAGTTAAAAAATACAACTGTTCATTGTTTGTTCATGTTAGTTCAGATTCTATTAAATAATATTAACAGATACAACAATTAATTAAAAAAATCTAGTAAATGTAGAAATTAGTATTGAAAATATTATATTAGAATAGATTTAACTTTATTGTCATTGTGCAGAGTACAAGTACAGAGCCGATAAAATGCAGTTAGCATCTAACCAGAACTGCAAATAGCAATATGTATAAATAAATATAAATATATAAAAATAAACATGTATATGCATATACAAAGATTTTTATGTGTAAAGTTTGAGGTGCAGAAGCAAACTTTTCACTCCATAAAAATCTTACTGTATATACAGTACAATGTATATACATACATATATTAATAAATGCTATAGATTTTATATTGTTGTTAAATATTGTTAATTTAAGTTCATCTTAGCTACTGTAGTTAACTAATGTTAACAAATGAAACCTTATAATAAAGTGCTACCCTGATTTCTAGCTGGTCCAAATCCATTCAGGCTGGTTTTGATGATTGAGGAACTATCAGCTGGCCTGCAGCAAAACATACAAGGTACATCTAGTTTTGGAACCTGTTAACTGGCTTCTTACTGGTCCAAGATGGTCTACCAGCCCAGCCAGGTCCCTATCAGCTGGTATTTCAAATCTAAGATATGTTGAACCAGCTTGGACCAGTTACCATGTTCTAAATCACTAAAGCTGGATTTTCCAACAGGGCAGTTTACAGTCGGGATGCTGACTTAAAAAACCTCCCTTCTGATTCCCATGGTTGGACATAGAGTTTAGCAGTTTGTTCTGGTAATGGTATAGTAAACAATAACTTCAGCAAACAAACACAAATATCCGGCCCCGACAGTCCGAGGCTAGCCAGGACAGGAGATTGTTACCCACTATTTTTCTCTGACAATAGAGTTTCCTGAGGCCGCAACCAATAGCTATGCTAAAATTAACTTTCCATTAATGCTAGACACACAGATTTAATGTAAAACATAAAATAAACATTGATATTCATCTAACCTTTCAGCAGTTTTGGTCTGAACTGTGTCTTTTCTCTGAAATATCTTTCTGTCGTTCTTCTTGGTTAGTGTCAGGCTGTGTATCCACAGCGATGCCCATGGCAACAGAGCTATATAAAGATTCATGAAAGGCTGTGGCACTCAGATAAGACAGGAGTTCTGTCAGAGAGGAAACAGCTAAAGATGAGAAACAATCCCGTCAACCAGAAAACCACACAACCTCTAATCTGTACTGCAGCTAGTCTTTGGGCTACTTTGTACCAAACTTGTTCATCCGCAATGTATACACAGGCCTCGGTCTGTGGCCTCGCAATGAGGTCCCATAACTGCACCATCATCTCCATCGTCATTATAATCATCTTCATCATCATGTCCTGTCTACATTTTCAAGCACTGATTCATGTCTTCTTAAAGAAACAGTTTAAAAAATGTACTCGCTCTCATGTCGTTTCAAACTCATATGACTTTCTTTCATCGGTGGAACATTAAAAAGGAGAATTTTGAAGAATTGTGCTGGTTGCTTGTTTAATCTGGAGTCTTTAAAACTTCAAAAAGGACACAAAACACCATAAAAATTATTAAAATGGTCAATACGCTACATTTCAAGCTTTCTAAAGCCATACAGATTTTGTGGGAGGAACAGACTGAAATTCAAATAAAAAGATTCTAAAACACAGTCTTATTGAACATAATTAATAATCCTCCACACTCAAGGGGGCGATAGAGTTACCTTTAAATGTCTGTGTTATTAAACCAGACATGTTATTATTCAGGTAAGCTGCTATAAACATAATATGTATCCAAAATCACATCTTGTCTGAGTATGTACTACATTTGATGAGAAACTAAGTTTGCAACCTTATGAAAAGTATGTTTGAATGTGTATAGTTTGAATGAAATCCGGATGTACTACATCCTCCATTTTTTCATTGCAATGCTTCACTGCCATTCACAAATACTCCTCTATAGCCTCATGGGATAGTAAAGTATCCATCTTTAGCACACTTTCAGAAGCCCGGCAGAAGTAGTAAAGTGCACCTGTGTACTTTTCACTTAAAGTTTTATGAATAGTGTGAATTCAGACATGATATTGTTTTCACATGCTGTGTAGTAGGGAAGTATGCATAGTCAGATATAGAGATTGGTGGAAGCTAACCTGTTTCTCATCAAACTGTTGCTCCTCCATGAGAGTTGTTGATCTGGAAGACTAAAAGAACTGACTAAAAGACACTTTTTCAATGTTAAAATGCACAAATACACCAATTTAGAGGGAGCCTACCTGTTTGCTTACTAATTGCAATCATTATTTGTGCAATGTCATATAAAAAAATCACCTTTAAAAACCTTTCAAAGGCTTCAGCCTGTAAAACCTTTCATTTTAAAAAGTGACAGTATCAGACATGGTGACACACTAACCATAACTCCTTCCCAGCATTCTGACTTCCAGATAATTTTCTCCTGAGTTATCCAAACTGAACGTTTGACCGGGACAGGAAGTGGCAATGACGTTGTTAGGATGCGTGGGCCACGGACCCTTACATCACTGGCGTAATATTTATCCCACTCTTCTCCTGAAATCACAGAGACGCAGAGAGCCAGAAGAATGCGAACACTCAGGAAATGACATCTGTGAGGAGGAGGAGGAGGAGGAGGAGGAGGAGGAGGAGGAGGAGGGCCTGCTGTGCTCCATCGTCCTTAAAAGGAAACAGCACTCCATTCCCAAACACAGAGCTCCGGATCCTCTGTTGTGAAATGTGACACCCTCGCAGTCTGTGCTCCACAAGACACAACTCCACTTTACCTACTCCAGACTGAATCCAGAATGTTTTCAAGAAACTGACACTAGTTGAAGGACTAGTTAAGAGCCGAAGATTAACATTCAAGTCTAAATGAAGTTGTATATAATAAAATCTATTGTTTTTGTACTTTCGAAGAACACATATATGGTTAGTTTGATTTTAATCTAAGTTTGATGTTAGCTATCGCTAAGCTAACAACACAATACTATAAAAAGCACAAAATAGCACATAGCACAAACACATATTGGGTAAAATAGCCAACTACTATATTCTAGAGTGACAAACATCGGTTTTTAAGTGGGTTCTTGTATTAGAAGATCTAATACTTTTTAACAACTTCAAACACCAAGTACAAGCAATAGTAAGAGTAATACCAATGCTTGCTCTAACTAGCAGTTGTGTTATTGTTAACTAAACCTAAAACTAATTAAAAAAACTTTGTTCTTTGTTAACTGAAAAAAATTTAGTTCTTTAACATTTATATATATATATATATATATGTGTGTGTGTGTGTGTGTGTGTGTGTGTGTGTGTGTGTGTGTGTGTGTGTGTGTGTGTGTGTGTGTGTTAAAGAAAATTCACAACTAACAAACTAAAAACTTAAACTGAAATAAAAATAAAATAAATCTAAAGAGAAATTATAAGAAAACTTTTAATGTTTACTGTATACAAAAGCACAATGACTAACAAGTAAAACCTAGACTGAAATAAAAATAAATTAAAAAAACTAATAAATTAAAAGTAACAAAAACTTATAAAAATGACCAAAGCACAAACCAACTTAAAATTTGAAACAAAGCTGAAAATATAAAAATAAAAGCTAATTAAAAATGTAATAAATACTATAATATTATACAATAATACTAAATTACAACTAATACAAGAACCATGTCAACATACAAAGCAGACCATATTTACATATTTAGACTGATGGTCGAAAGAGGTACTTTAACTCAGTAAATAACATTGTGTGGATTAAAATATCAAATTATTTTTAGGTTTACAGATCAATAATGTGTACGAGTAGAGTAGATGTAGAGTATGAGAGTTTCAGGTCACTGCATGCACAGACTCGAGTCATTGTGCCTGTGACGGACAGATAAAGGTGCATTGTGTTTTGTTTCAGTCACTGTGTGGTCTCACACACACAGATGTGGCCGCATAACAGAACAGTTCCTTTAGTGCTACTTCTAGTTGAAATTAAGTGTAGACGCGTGACTTTTTACCATCATACCCAGACCACCATGAGTCTAATCAGATTCACCACAGCTCCCAACATGCCTAGATGTGTGACACAATATACGGCCACATACAGAGACCACCTCATGGGAAGCGTTCCTGGAATTCATTTAGAAAATATAAGTCACAGAATCAAAGGGGGCAGCGAACAAAAAACAGAACTATAGATTAAAATCAGGCCGACATCAGCACAAAACCCCAACTCATCCTGTAAGATGACTCATTAAGTAATGCTGTACACAGAGGAAAATATGTGGTTGAAGTTATTATATTATATTTAAAAAAACATTTCAACTGCCATATTGGGGGGTTCAGTATATCACTGGATTATTTGTAAATCGTTTTGGATAAAAGCATCTGCTAAATGAATAAATATAGATGTAAATTTGAACCAGTGGCTCTAATTAGTTTTAGATTATGGGCCAAAGATGGGAAAGTTGTGGCACCACCACATAGAAAAGACTATAAGCTCCTCTGAATATTAATTAGCTTAAGATGATCTTTTCAGATTTTTTAGACATTAATTAATATAATAAATTGCCAGGTGGAGCTGTATGACCTTTCAATGTTACACAATGATTGATGGCGCTGAAATGGAGGTTTCAACCATTTTAAGATATGATTCTAAATAAAATTACATTAATAAAATCATTACAATAATAAAAAAAAACAATAAAAAAGTAATGGCTCAATTTGATTTGGTTGATATTAGTTTGGCCTCCTAAAATCACTGTAATTTCATATATATATATATATATATATATATATATATATAGGCTATATATATACTTATACACTATTATATATATACTATTATATATATTTATACACTATTATTTATACTATTGTATATATTAATACACTATTATACACTATTTATTTATTCATATTTTGAGTTGGCTTTTAATATATTTTCAGCTTTCATTTTAATTTTAATTTAAGCTTTAGTTATTTATGTGAATTTGTCATTTATTATATTTGTAGTTTTTATTGTCATTCTATATTTTTAATATTTCTATTTAGCTTAATTTTGTATTTCAGTTTTAGTTTTATGTTTGGTACTTCAACTAATTTTTATTTTGGTTATTTGCCATTGCAACATTTTAAATTATTATTTAAATTAAATTACAATTTTTAAGCAAATATATTTTATTTCAATATATATTATTTTATAGATTAATATATTTTATTTCAATAATTTACTTCTTGTCAATTAATCAAAAAAATGTTATAGTAATAGTTTTAAATACTATATTTTTAAAAACACTCATACATTATTTTCGTTCATGACATTCACTCATTTTGTGAACATATGTCATAAATTTCATTTAATAACTTCATTCTGACTTCTAAAATATGCAAATCAAAATGTAAAATTGGAAATATCATAAACTCAAATGACTAAGCAAAGTAATATTTCTCATTGACAAATTCAGAAATCTACTTGAGAACTGCTTTAGAACAATAGAAAAATAAGATGTGATTTAAATACAAGCCAACAGATGCTTACATTTTAATATCAGATGACTAAATTTAGTTGAGCAAGTGCCAATGATTTGAACACACTAACAATTCCCTCAAACAACTGATGAAACCCCTTGAAATAACCACATCTCCCTTTTATACAAAGAGATACTTTAACTAAATCTGTGAAGCCGGGGAGAGCTTGAAGGCACAGAGTATGTGCACAAACCTCTTTCTGTGTGCCTTTTCAAAGAAAAAGGAAGGAGGTTGTGGACCTTGAAATCTGTATTTCGCTGTTTTAGAAATAGTCATGCTTATTGAATTTGCCAGTAGACATTCATTCACACAGCACAAAGCAAACATCTGAAACGGAAGCATGCAAACTTAGGCAGCATGATAGTACCACGATGTGACAGGGTTTGATTGTTCTAGTTACATAAATTGTTGCTTCAGTTGACATTTTTTGGTCAAGCTGAGGTAAGTGCATAGGCCAGGTTGAATGACAGGCACATATTTCCTCCAAAACATGGTCCACTTAACCGGCCTCCCCACAGAGCCACAGGTGTGCACAAAGCAGTGACGTTCAACCCACAGGAAAAAGAGCGGACGAATGTCTCCTTGTGTTCAAATTACATAGTAACACATGTAATTTTCAACTCCTCTTCAAAACCAAAGCAATACCTTTCACAGTCAGGCTAGCTTTAGCTTTTAGCCTGCATGCTGCTGCATAAGTGCCTTTCTCATCAGCTGCAGAGTTCCAGAAGTCTGTTTGAACATCAAGCATAAAGTTCAAACCTCAGCATAGCAAATGCAGCAAAGCCGCGGCTGGTTGCCGGAGATGGGATATTAATACTAAAGATTGAAACTGTCAAAGATAATAAGGTTGTTGTGGAGGCCAAGCGTTCTATCCAGCCTGTCATTGAGGAAATTATAGTTTATTCAAGTATATTTAAAGAGTGATTACCATACTGGATTACACCAAAATGATGTGGGTCACATGTGTGCACATTAGCCATGTTATCTCATCTGCCACACTTCCACGTTTGTGGGAACGGCTGAGGATAAGTGTAGGATGACGGCTCCATCTGAAGAGAGCTCCTTCTCCATGTCTGTCGGAGCTCAAATATTCTGTCTCCACCTACACAGATCACAGATGGATTAACCCACAGACCTGCTGCCACTCTCTTGTGAATGTGCGTATATAGTGGAAGCTAGAGATTACAATATATAAAGTTTTAAATATGGATATTTTTCTTACACAAATGCATTGATTCACTTCAGAAGGCCTTTATTAACCCCCAGAGCCGTGTGGAGCACTTTTAATGATATATGGATGCAGTTTTTGGGCTTCAAAATCTTGACCACCATTCACTGTCATTATAAAGCTTGGAAGAGCCAGAACATTTTTTTAACATAACTCCAAATGTATTTGTCTGAAAGAAGAAAGTCATACACCTAGGATGGCTTGAGGGTGAGTAAATCATGGGTCATTTTTTATTTTTGGGTGAACTATCCCTTTAAAGTTAATCTATAAAAGTTTAAGGTCAGGGTCTTTTTTTTATTTAATTTATTTTTTTAAAAGAAAGAAAGATGAAAAATGACAGGAAAGACTTTTACATTGTTATAAATAAAAAAAACACTCAAATAAATATTTTCAATAAACGTTATTCTTTTGAACTTTCTGTTCATCAAAGAATCCTAAAACAAATGTATCATGGTTTCCACAAAATTAATTATATTAAGCTGCACAACTGTTTACAACATTGATAATAAAAAGGAATGTTTCTTGACCACCAAATCAGCATATTAGAATGATTTTTGAAGGATCATGTGACTGCTGAATTGACTGCTGAAAATCAGTGTTGCCATCACAGGAATTTACTGTATTTTTGATCAAATACATGCAGCTTTGATAATCATGAGAGACTTCTTTCAAAAACATTAAAAAATATTACTGACCCCAAACTTAAATGGCAGTGTCACTAAATGGACATCTTTGCCCGTCACAGAACATCGCACTGGACAAATATCTAATGCCCCATTTAAATGCACCTTCTGTTCAGTTCTGTTGCGCTCCGTCTGTTTTGAAAGCAAGAACTGTCCTGTGATGGGCCCCATCCATGCCCAGAGCATGCCAACATCATAATCCGTCCCTGATCCACACATGTTGACTTACGCTACAATATCCCAGCGCTACCAAAACCGCTCATTCTTCTGTTCTCAACAGCTACAGAAAGAACTCCCTCGAGTACACGCATTGAACCCTAAAGGTACACAACTTTTGACACAGACTGAACAAGAATTCCCAGAGCCTCTTGGCAACCGGTGACAGTCGAGTGGGATGTGGTGATTAATGCAGAACGTGAATAACCAGAGAGAATAAGCACCTTTCCAGCCTAGAGCAATCTTGGCATGCTGAGAATACGTGGGCTTTGTTTGGATTAAATGTGGAGTGCAGAGAGTTTTTGGGAATTCTGGGTGATGACAAACTCTTGACTGTAAAGTATCCAAGAGGCTCTTCAAACAAAACCTACACATAGCTTTGATTCATGGGTGTGATGTTGTTCCTTAGTAAATTGCCCATAGCTTTTGGCCACAGGAATGGCTTCTTCGATTCAAATGAAGGGTAAGCTTCAAGATAATGTCACTATTGTTTGATTTGAAAGTCAGAGCTATAAAACTGAAGCAGACAGATGATTACAAATCAAATGTCATATGTTACGCAGTCTGAACTCTGTGAACTTAATGACTGCATTGAACTTTAATTTCTAGAACGATTACACATCGATTACATAAAATAATTTTGTATATTACGTATTATGAATCAATGCCACTGTTAAGTCAAACACCACTGGTATTATTTCCAATACTTTTCGCAAATTCTCCTCAGTGATGAACACAGTTTTTCCTAAATAAACTCAGACTCATGATTCATGTCTGACATCATAAAATACAGTACTTAATGTTATTTTGTCTTCCAAGAGTTTCCATGTACAAAAAAGGCTTCAATTTGGTTAATAATTATTATAAATAATAAAAAAATATTTTAAAAACATGAATAAACAATACAAATTAATAACTTTGAAATAATCATTTCTAAATAATTAAAGTAAATAAATAATAAGTAGCTAATTATTATTCTGAAACAAAATGAAATGGTTCAACTGAAGCCAAGGACTAAAGAGTTTTTGTTACACTGCTCTGCAATCTGTCCTCAGACACTTTAGCAGACAAGCCTAATAATCCATGACACAATAGAAAGAAATATTTACATTTGCAGAGGAGTAATGCGATGCAATTATGGACAGAATTGTGTGAGTTAAATCCAGATCTTTCATGACTTCCTACACAATCCTTTAATGTTTTACAAGCGTTTTGTTCAAAGGTGCTTCCTAACAGAAGAGTATCCCAGTACCATATGCAAGTGATTCCCACTTGGCAAATGAAAGGACATTTCGCTCCAACAATGTGTTGTAAAATCTAAAGCTCTTAACCACAGTCTATCATTTACTGGATCTACAAAGCTTCCATCTGTCCTGATGGGGTGTGAACACTTGCCACAGTGAAACCCGCTCCTCTTTTGCACTTGAGATGCTCTATGCTTCTCTATTGGAAGGTGGTAAAAAATGTGTGACAAGGAGATGAAGTGGTAGAATTATGGCCTGTGAGAGACTTCACGTTAATGAGGACCATTAGCAACTCCAAGGTTCATTCAGAATTTCAGCAGATCTCTACTTTAAGATTAAACTATGACCTTGCTGCTCTAAGTAAGATCTGACCGAAATGACTCTGTAGTAAGAAATAGACATTTTATAATAAGGTTCTATAAGGGAAAATGTACATCCCTTACATGGTGATTAGGAGCCGAGACGAATGAACATGTTCAAACATGACAAATATTTTAAGGGATAATATACAGTCACACCACTTACACAGATTTTTACCACATAAATATGTACAGGGACATGAAATATTGATTTGAGAAGAAACCATTTTAAAATCTTACCTGTTTACTATCTTATAATCCATTAGAGTATACAAAACAATCATAACACAATATTACTATCGGCCTACTATTCAGACTGAAGTCCTCCAATTTCATTTTAAATACAGTCGATAACTGACACACAAGATTAAATTAGCTGTGTTTGAGTGGAACAAGACACAGCTATGATCTGAGTAACAATAAAGCAGTCATTAAACGGTGTTGAGATTATTGTTGACAATTATTGTGGAATAAGTGTCCTCGGTATGTAGCGACTGACCAATCAGAATCAAGCTTTGCAGAGCGCTGTGAAATAATATTAATTAAAGGTATAGTTTAACCAAAAATTTAATTCTGCTGTTATTTACTTATCCCCGTTGTTCTAAAAAAATATATATTATTTTTTTTCTATCGAACACAAAAGAAAAGAAAAGAAACAGATTGTATAGACCAAAAAAAATAAAAAATGCTGAAACATTTCTCAAAATGTCTTCTTTTATGTCAGCGGAAGAAAGAAAGTCATACAATTTTGGAATGACATAAGGTTAAGTAAATAATGGCAGAATTTTTGAAACATTTCAAACACTGAAACAGTGAATTAATATTAGTTGGTTAAAGTTAGTATGTAGAAAATAAAAGAACACATATTAGCTATCAACAATATAAAAATATTTATACATGCCCTATATATAAAAAAAAACTATGACAAAATTTATTTAAAATACATTTATTTCATACTAAGTATACTTCAAATCCATTAACATATTTATTGACATATTGCTTAAGACTTACTGATATAAAATTAAATGTATTTATTTTTTGCACAATGCACATTTTCGGGAACACTTTGGGTGTACATGATCCTAAACTAATAAAATGTTGTTGAACCTCACTGTAAAGTCTTATCAAAATAGATCTTACACTTTCTAAAAAATAAATCAATAAATAAAAAATCTCCTTCACTGTATGTCTATTGGGTTTTTTCACACTTTTTTATTGTCCTCAAAAAAATTAATTAAAGTTCAATCACTTTAAAGTAACTCCCTCAACAAGCTGCAAGAGGTATCATACTTGTCCACAGCACAAACAAGTTAGATATCAAAATAGGTAGAAGCTAATTGAATCTACATAACAAATGGTGCAACAGTGCTGACTGAGCATGCAACCAATAATGTGACACTATTTTCTCTTACTAACACAGACAACTCATCTCATACAAGCTAATGAGCAACTCAGCTCACACTTTGAGACCACTCAGTGACGGATACCTCACCTTCTGACATTTATAAGTCCCCGGCAGAACCGTGGGATACCGAGTGATTCACAGTGACAGATTTTCCACAAGGTGACATTTTTTAATCAAAACTTTCTGCTGACTGGCAGAATGACTCTGTCGCCGAGTACATACTTGACAGTGGCCTTCACTTCAGATTCTGTCATGCACACTAACCCGAATAGGTTACAGAAAAACAGCAGGGAGACTTGCAGCAGAGAAAACAGCCAAGTGAAAGATGATGTTTGCTGAGGGTACCTGTGAGAACATCTCGTTCGGATTTATTACAACAAAGCGTCTCAGTTCACTAAACAGGAGTCCTAAAAGACCATCTGGGTATCAAGTTAATCAAATGTGACTCAGAGCACCCTGTGTTTTTCATCAGTGTAAATGTCACGCCGGACCATGTAAATGATCTTTTCTGGGGCGAGTGTCTGATCTCCTGTCAGTGGTCTTTTGTTAAATGGCAGTGTTGACATGGCTGTGAGCTGACCTCGGTAAAGCCGAAAGCACAGAAGCACACACACTAACGCAGGTATAGCGCTCCAGATGACCTCCAGCTTTTACTACTGACACTCAGTGGAGATGAAAGCCGCCTGCGGGCTTGAAGAGAGAAGGGCTAATAACAGAGCCCTCTGATATCTGATCACAAAGGACAGTTTCGCTCTGGCCCCTTCTGCCTTTCATTTCTGTCTCTTTCTTCTTCTTTTCTCACACTTCACGCTGCAGAAATGAGGGCCATACCAATGGAGCGCTGCACGACGTCTTGAAGAAGAATGCACATCAGGAATACTGTGAAAGGAACACTTAGCACACTTATGTAGTGTGATTTCAATGTGCCATCAGATGTTCATGTGTGTAAATAAGTCATTTAAAGTATTTTTACACTTTTACAACAGTGCCATCTATAGGCAGTCCTAATTATTGCAACACTGTCTTATTTCAGTGATGTTTACTTTATATAATGCTCATATTTTCATGCTACAGACATGAATGATATCTCAAATCATACAGCTTTTTGAAGAGATGCGCTATTGGTTTTCTAATTGATCAATACTGCATGACGGACAAATTAAAGACCAAAAAATCCAATTGTAGGAGGGACCAGAATGATAAAGTGATCTTCTGCAGTCTTATTCACACCTTAGTCCACACAAAAGAATACAACCACAACAATAACAATAAAAGCACAGAGGAAGGATATTATTGGAATAACTTTCAGAATGTTTTTATTTTTTTAGCTGATGAATGATTAAAACATTGACAACCAATCAGAATCCATCCTGCTTTGAAGAGCTTGAGTGTTTAAAGCGGCAGTGCATGGTTATAATAAACTGAGTTGGTGTGGATGCTAATATAGTAATCGTTATAGTAATCTTTGTAGTTATAATTCTTGGTGTGAGTGGGTCTTTAAAGGAATAGTTTACCCAAAAATGAAAATTCTGTCATTAATTACTCACCTTTATGTCGTTCCAAACCCGTAAGACCTTTGTTCATCTTCGCAACACAAATTAAGATCTGACTCTGCATAGACAGCAATGCAACTGACACGTTCAAGGCCCAGAAACGTAGTGAGGACATTGTTAAAATAGTCCATTTGACATCAGTGGTTCAACCTTAATTTTATGAAGCTACGAGAATACTTTTTGTGCGCAAAGAAAACAAAAATGACAACTTTATTCAACAATTTCTTCTCTTTCGTGTCAGTCTTTGCCTATCTATCACCCTCATGTGAAACTCCCAGTCGCGTAGATTCCTAGTGAAATATGCTTGTGAAATTTCGCTGAACAATGGTATATGTGACCTCACCTTTATACTTATATTGTTATGCTTCTTTTTGACATGTTTTACTCTTTTCTGTGTAAAATTTAAGCAATACTACTATCACTGCTCAAAACATATTGATAGAAAACAGACATGCTTGTTAAACCATGTGCGTAGTGTTTTTAGCTTTGGTAGGGGCCTCTTTTGGCCTCAAACACCCCCCATGTGTCACGGGGCCTCTGAACGTCCCAGGACACACTAACTCTACCCAGCTGGGATGGAGACCAAGAGGCTGGGGTGCTCCCTCTGCTGCACTTCAAAGAGCCACGCTGGGTGTAAGTGACATATCTTTCCTTGCATCTCTTCTTCATTGAGGTGTGGGTCTTACCACAGGCTGAAATATGAAGGCCTGGGAGATGCTGTGTCAATAGTTATGGTTATGAGGTGGGCTGCCGGAAGGCTGTGGGTTTGAATCCCCCTGCTATGAGGGTGGTGTGTGTCTTTAATATACAGTATGTGGATTTTTTCATAGTGCTTTCCATTTGTAAAGGTAGCCTAAAATTTTAGCAAGAATACACAAAATTTAATTTATACACAAGTGTGGTGCTTGTGTGGACAAATAAACAACTTGACATGCTTACCTGGAATGTGACGGAGATGGTTGTAAACAGGACAAAAATAAACATTTGCACAAATAATTTAAAAACTAGTTGCCTTTTGCGACAGTCGGCAAAACTTTGTGTTCGGAAATATTCCTTTTTGGGGACATTAATGTGAAAAACACTTAACGTAACTTAATGCATTAAACCAGTGTTTTTAAAAATACCAAACTCAATAAACATTATTTATTCATAATGTTTATTGAGTTTGGTATTTTTAAAAACACTGTTTTAATACATGAAGCCATGGTAAGCGGGTTCCTTATAACAGTTTTCTATGGGAGGAAAATGCTTAACGCATAATTAAATGCGTTGTGTTCATATTATGGGCTCATATCTGCTTTTCTGCACATAGTATGATTTATTAATAATGTTTATTGAGTTTGGTATTTTTAAAAACACTATTTTAATGCATTGGGAGGAAAACTTGAATCAGTTAAAAAAGATTAATAAAACAGCCCCGGCCTCACTTGATAGTGGGTTGAATCAAATAATCAGTGAATCGTTCACAGCTGACTCCTCAGTGAACCACGAGTCATTTTACGGTTATGTCCAATTTGAAATGAACGGGAACTGTAACAATAATGTAAATTCAAGTTTGTGAGTGTTAAATTAGTGAGAATATTGTTTGAGAGTAAGAATGTAAGGTGGTCTTTTTCCCCCATCTGCCAACTCTATCTGCATTGTCCATGCAGCTGGGGTGAAGAACAATTCCCACACAGATTACAACCTGACATCTCCGGACACACAAAACCATCGCTAACGTCTGAGTGTGTGTGTCCTGAGGGACTTCTTAGCACTTTAACATGACTCAGCCAGTCCTATTGGTGTAGTACAACAAAGGATCCTCTTTGGTGCATTTCCTGTGTAGCTCACACAACTCCTGTCAGCCATCAATGTTGACCGCAATGAGTAACGAGTGACTCAAACACACGCAGACCCTGTGGAAACCCAGAACTTCACAGGCCCATTGACCTCAGATCTGGATATTTCACACCGTTCTACAATAACAGATTTCCTTTCTTCAACTGTCAGTCATAAAAAACTATTATACAAGACTAGTATACAGTACAGTGGGAACCAAAAGTCTGAAACCACTAAATACATTACTGACCCCAAACGTTTGAACTGTAGTGAATATATTCTATACTGCTTATTTCACACCATGTTTCAACTGATATAACACGCTGTATATTTCCGCATGGGTGGCGAAACACCTGAGAAGCATTTTACAAGAGCTAGAAGAGGTTCTATGACAATGTCAGGCTCAATTCTGTCTACTAAGACTTCTTGGGTGCAGACTCTCTCTCTTTCAGTGTCCACTTCCACAGGAAATGGCTCCCAGCCCAAATCAAATTATGCTGACTAGCATGTCCATATCTCTGATGTGAGAGGAAAGGAAAGCGATCAGTTTGCCTGCGGTGGCCAAAATGCCCAAAGCATTTATTCAGCAGTAGGATGCACCCTGTCTTGTGCTTTAACGTCTTTTTACGTTACCTCAAACAACTCGACGTGTCACACAAAGGGAATGTTTCTCACGAAACCTGCGTATTTTTATTTTCAGCAAAGCCACTTCCTGGCATAGACTCTGAAAATATCTCTCACATCTCGAGAGCAACACTAGCGTGATGCATAGTCAATATAGCTTCATCAGGATGTGAAAATGAGATGTAATGTTACTCTAAGAGATGCATGTCACGTAAAACAAATCACTCAAATATGCACCTAAGAGGAACTTTCTCAAATGTGACATCAAAATCAAATCAGTTCAAGATCAGGACATCTGGATTGCTCCAGGAGCATTTTAATGAGATAAAGTATCACGTAAACTAACAGTCAGATGTTTGGAATAATATTTTGTGATGTTTTTGAAAGAAGTCTCTTATACTCACAATGGCTGCATTTATTTGATAAAAAATACAGTAAAAACAGTAATACTGTGAAATATTTTAATAATTACTTTTTTCTGTTTTAATATATTTTAAAATGTACTTTATTCCTTTCATGGCAAAGCTGAATTATCAACCATTAATCAGTCTTCAGTGTCACATGATCCTTCAGAAATCATTATTATTGGTTCTCAGTTATTAATAATGGTTCTTCTTATTATCAATGTTGAAAACAGTTGCTGCTTAATATTTTTGTGGAAATGTTTTTTTCAGGATTCTTTGATAAATACAAATTTCAACAGAACAGCATTTATCTGAAATAGTAATCTTAAAAACATTATGAATGTCTTTATTGTTACTTTTAATAAATTTAATGTGACTTTGTTGAATAAAAGTATTAATTCCTTTTTTAAATATTACTTACCCAAAACCTTTAAATAGTCTTGCATGGTTTCCATTAAAATAAACAATTAAATCAAAAGAAGCAGCAAACGCTGTTTTCAACAGTGATAAAAATCATTTTTTAAAAATCATGTGACATTAAAGACTGGAGTGATGGCTGCTGAAAATTCAGTAAATTACATTAAATATATTAAAACAGAAAACAGTTGTTTTAAATTGTAATCATATTTCACAATATTATTGGTTTTACTGTATTTTTTATTAAATGAAATTATTCAATTATTATTATAATTATATTATTATTATTATTATATCACAATATAATAATTTAATTATTCTCCAGTAGTGTAAATGTCCTAAAAAGGCAGTATTACGCATACCTGCACTTCTTACTCACAGGATGCACGCATGAATGTGCACGTAAACACTTGTATTACATAAATGCAGGATCAAATTATCATAGTGCAAGTCCTTTAAAGACAGCAGGACTTTTTGATCATTGAATACACATTAGGTCAACACAATTGTCGTCCCCCTCAGCGTCTTTCATTTACTCTCTTACAATTCATCATCATTAGAAATGGGATATGATACTGTGCTGAGTCCTCTTCGACGTATTGTGTTGACCCAACGTAATGGCTTCCTGTTGGTTAACATAAATCTGAGTAAAGATAATGACTCTGATCAATGGGATTGTTTGGGAAAGGCCTAATCAAATCGCTCTGATGCAGTGCTTCCTCTGCAGGAGATCTGATGCTAAACACATTATCTCCCCATTTCCATCAGGCCTGAGGCTCTCCCTGCCGCACACTGTCTACCAGACGATCCGTCTCTATAGGAGAGCAGAGAGAGAGAGAGATTTGAGAGATCTGGTCATGTCATTCCGTCTGATCTAAATGTCACAGGCCTGATCTTCTGTCCTTGATGTAGCAGGATCTGTTCCTGATTTCCTCATATGCAACAGAGTGTGAGTTCTAGAACTGGAATGATTAAAGATTCAAGCTAAGAGTTATTTTGTACAGATACACTCTGGGTTGGTTCATCACAGATGTAATGTGAAAAATGTATAGATGTGTTTGATCTTTTTCATGTCGTTTGAATGTATTCAAACTCTACAGTCAGCATTTCAGCCTTTACATATAAATCTATGTCATCTCCATGGACACCTCAAGCAAAATGTAAAAGATAAAGTATACTGCCACCTGCTGGACATACACCATTACTGCAAAGCCCTCTTTTAATATCTACTGTAAGTAACTGTAGAAACCGAAATATCCCTTGATATGTGAAGTAATAGTCTAGCAGTTGTATAATTATTTTTATGTGTTATATTTATGTTTTTATATTTTGTGATTATATTTTTGGCTTTAAAAATGTAAATGCAACTTTATAATTATTTTGTTTGATTTGATATTTAATAAAAAAAATATTATTAACAATTAAACATAAATTTAATGATTTAGAAAAGCGTATTTATTATATATTGTAATTCTCACACATTTTATTATCAGTTTTGTGACAAAAAAATAAAATGTATTTGCAACAAAAAAATAATAATTTGGAATTGGCATTTCTCTTGCAACCTCACATATTGCACAGATATTGTTCCATAATGAACCCTTACAAATCAGCACACCAGCCTGCACCAAAACATTAAATCATTTGACCCTGTACTCCAGGACTGCGTTGAATTAATTATATCTTGTTCATAACTAGTGACAGTGAGTGTAAATACATAAGTGCCATTATTAAACAAGTGATCAAGAGTATCTTCTTTATCTTGATTAGGCTAGTCCTGTAAAAGTGGCAGCAGCATTTCATGACAACACTGGCCTGATTAAATCAAGAAATAAAAAATAGGTTACTCACATTTTAGGCATAGCTAATACCACTTTCTAAATCTGTTTTGTTCCAGCAACGAACACAACTGCGCATTGTGCATCTTTGGGTGATTCAAGTTCAAGTTCAAGTTGAGCTTTATTGTCATTCCGCTACATGTGGGGACATACAGTGGAACGAAATGTCATGCCTCACAGGACCACGGTGCTAAATAAATACAGACATACAGCAATGAAGTAAAACAGTATAAACCTATACACAACTAACCTACTGACAGATTTTGACTATAAGTATACTATATATAAATGTTTACCCTATGCATAAACTACTAAAAAAAAAAAAAAAAAAAAAAAAATTATACGAATACTTTACATAATTACTGTACATGTGCAAAGAGAAACATTGTGAGTCAAGCAGCTGGCTGGGGAACAGTGCAAGTTGATTTGTAGTAGTGCATGAACATGTAAACATACATATATTGCTGAGTCTTTTGTGGGATTGTGTACACACAGCAGTGTGTGAAAAGCGTCTAGTGTGCATAGAGAAGAGTGTGTTACTACATGTGGTTTGTACAGGCCCACTCACCTGTGTGTAGCACACTTTGAATTGCACAAAAAAGTTTCATACAGTTTTTTTTTCTTTGGTGTGGTAAGGTTGGGGGGTGTTTGGAGGGGGGGGGGATGGTCCATGTTTCTGGAGGTAGGGGTTTGCGTGAGGTTTCAGAGGGGGGCGGGGTAATTTGAGTTCAGGGCTCTCACAGCCTGGGGGAAAAAGCTGTTGAGCAGTCTGGCGGAGCGGGATCTGATGCTCCGGTACCGTCTTCCTGATGGCAGGAGCTGGAAGAGACTGTGGGAGGGGTGGGTGGGGTCCTTCACGATGCTGTTGGTTTTGCTGGAGCATCGTGTAAGGAAAATGTCCGAGGATGGATGGGAGAGGGGCACCGATGATCTTTGCAGCTGTTTTCACTGTCCGCTGGAGGGTCTTGCGGTCTGCTGCCCTACAGTTCCCTTACCAGACAGTGATGCAGCTGGTCAGCACACTCTCAATGGTGCCCCTGTAGAATGTGGTGAGGATGGGTGGAGGGAGACTTGCTCTTTTCAGCCGGCGGAGAAAGTGTAGGCGCTGTTGTGCCTCCTTGGAGAGTGACATGGTGTTGGTGGTCCAGGTGAGATCCTCTGTGATGTGCACCCCTGACTCTCTCCACAGTCGAGCTGTCGATGGTCAGTGGAGGGTGGTCAACGGAGTTTCTCCTGAAGTCCATCACAACCTCCTTTGTCTTCCCCACATTGAGGGACAGATTGTTAGTGCCACACCATTCAGCCAGCTGTGCCACTTCCTCTCTGTAGTGCGTTTCATCGTTGTTGCTGATGAGACCTATCACTGTTGTGTCATCAGCGAACTTGATGATGTGGTTGGAGCTGAACTTGGCAGTGCAGTCGTGAGTCAGCAGCGTGAAGAGCAGCGGGATGAGCACACAGCCTTGTGGGGCACCTGTGCTCAGTATGGTAGTGCTCGAGGTGTTGTGGCCGACACGGACTGACTGAGGTCTTCCGGTTAGAAAGTCCAGGATCCAATTACAGAGGGAATTGTTAAGGCCCAGCAGGTGTAGTTTATTTATGAGCAGTTGTGGGATTATTGTGTTGAATGCCGAGCTGAAGTCAATGAACAGCATTCTAACAAAGGAGTCTTTATTTTCTAGGTGGGTAAGAGCCAGGTGGAGGGTGGAGGAAATTGCATCGTCCGTAGAGCGGTTTGGATGGTATGCAAACTGGAGCGGATCGAGTGTGTTGGGGAGGCTGGTTTTGATGTTGTGCATGACTAACCTCTCAAAGCACTTCATCATGATTGGAGTCAGTGCTTTGGGATGGTAGTCATTTAGACAGGACACAGATGATTTCTTTGGTACCGGTATGATTGTTGTGGATTTGAGACATGTGGGGACGACTGCCTGGTTCAGCGAGGTGTTGAAGATATCTGTTAGGACATCTGTCAGCTGTGCAGCACAGTCTCTCAGTACACGGCCAGGTATGTTGTCAGGACCCGCAGCCTTGCGTGGGTTAATCCTAGATAGGGTCTTCCTTACGTCGGCTGGAGACAGACAGAGCGCCTGGTCGTTGGGAGGTGTGGGCAGTTTTTGTGCAGGTGTGTCATTCTGCATTTCAAACCGTGAATAAAAGTGGTTGAGTGCATCGGGGAGGGATGTGTCATCATCACAGGCCTGTGGCGGGGGCTTGTAGTCAATGATGGTCTGAATGGCTTGCCACAGGCTCCGTGTGTCTCTGCTGTCTGTGAAGTGATTGTTGATTTTTTGAGCATATGACCGTTTTGCATTTTTGATGCCACAGGACAGATGGCTCTTGCTGTTTTGAGGACTGCTTTATCTCCTGATCTGAATGCTTCATCTCTGGTCTTTAGCAGCCCACGAACCTCTGCTGTCATCCACGGCTTCTGGTTTGCACGTGTGGTGATGGTCTTGGTGACTGTCACATCATCAATGCACTTTTTGATGTAAGCAGTCACAGTTTCAGTGTACTCCTGCAGGTCTGTGTGGTTGTTGTAGGTGGCCGCCTCTTTAAACATGTTCCAGTCTGTGCACTGAAAGCAGTCCTGTAGTGTTGAGGTAGCATCATCTGGCCAAATTGTGATATGTTGTCAGGACCCGCAGCCTTGCGTGGGTTAATCCTAGATAGGGTCTTCCTTACGTCGGCTGGAGACAGACAGAGCGCCTGGTTGTTGGGAGGTGTGGGCAGTTTCTGTGCAGGTGTATCATTCTGCATTTCAAACCGTGATGTTGATTTTGTTCCTGAATTAATTTAAGCTGCGTCTGATATTAAGTACTTCCCTACTATATGTGAAAAACAGTAGGCTACACCAAAAGAGTAGTATCTCCAGTAGGCGAAACAGTAGGTGAAAAGCACCTACTACTGTACTTCCGGCTTGATTCTGAAGTGTGCACTTGACGGACACGATCCCATGAAAACACGGGAGAAGAGTTTGAATGGCAGTGAAGCGACGCAACTGACGCAGGTCATGTGAAAGTAACAACATGTTGGATGTAGTACATCCGAGGTTACCTATATTCATACTATTTAGAACTTACTTTTTTAGCAGTCACTAAAGAAGTTCAAATTCAAATATAGTATCTACTCAGACAGTATGCGATTTCGGATGCACTAATTAGTGCTTTTTGAACAAATAGGTTGAAAGAAAGATTAATTAGAACTTTTGGAAAGATGCCTATTTTGTTCCTGAATGAATCAGTGTTTTGAACGAATCGTTTGAGTGAATGATTTGTTGAGTCAAGGCCTGTTCAGTCCCAAATATTTGACAAAAAATTCTGTGATTTTCGCATGCGATTTGACTCTTTGGACCAATGCATAAAAAACGACAGGTAGCTTTAGCAAAATAGTGTGATAGCAGACGCTTTTATCCAAAGCATGCATTCAAGTTTTCATCAGCTCTTGCTTTCCATTGGATCTTGGCTTTAGCAAATTTGAGCTACAGGAAAGCCTCCTGTGTTCATGAGCATCATGGTTTTGTGAAACAACAGTACCTCTGGGCATTTGACCAAAAACGTAAATCTGGTTTTAATTTTCTAGTTTTCTTGGCATTGTGATGGAAAAGATGGAACCTCTTTGTAAAAAAAAAAAAAAAAAAAAATCAGTCTTATGCACACTTCAGATTCTCACCGGAAATAATAGGTCATCTAGGTACTTTTTGTCTCCTGTTACTCTGAATTCAAACACATTTCATTTGAAAATACTGTTTTTGCCTACTATATACTGTAGTAGAGAAGCTTGCAATTTCAGATGAAGCCAGTCACTTACTAACAAAGTAATGCTGATCAACAATTACATATGTGAGTATCAAAACTAACCATTGTACAAAATTCACTTTAGCAGATATCTTCTTTAATTCATTAATTTAGGAAGAGTTACACAAAATGCAAACTATTGTAAAATGTTTTTTGTTTTAAACATTCTTTGAACTTTAGGTAATCATTGAAAAGCAACGTCATGGTATTACCCGACCATGTTCTTGCTGCATAACTGACAGATCTTCACACTAGTCAGAGGGACGGAGGCCTACCAGTAAGTGAAGAGGGACTGTGTCTACTTCAGTGGCTCTGAAGCTCGTTAGTGTGAGATAAACGGGACCGCCAGGGGAGCAGCAAGAGAGACACACACAGAGAATCTCCATTTCAAAACTCTCTGCACACTAGCTCTCCCCTCTCGTCTCCCCTGCCATAAATGCCAGCTGCCCCCTGCTGCAAACGATGGTGTTTATCTGCACAAAACCCACTACAGTCATTAACTAGAACCACGGCATCGCATGAATCCAATCGCACACTGGAGGACCAGATCTCACGTCCCAAATGCTAAATTAGACGGCCTTCACAGCACGGACAATTATCATGTAATCCCTCTTTTTATGTTAATAAGCAGCGTAACCCCCAGTGTGTCTTTCCAGCTTGACCCATCCAGAGAGAGATTAACCTAAACGAGAGGGCCGCCTGGCAGGAAGGCCCCTCAGAGCCCTTTGTACAGAAAATTATTCCTCCAAAATCATCTGAAACACCTTCACTTGCATTCTAGCAATCTTATCCACCTTATTTTAACATAAGAGTGGGTGCAGACCTTTGTAACTTGTGCAAGTCTTTCAGTGTCATTCACTTCGACTCATTTTACCTGTACAGAAACAGTCTGTTTATTTTATCATATTATTTTAAATCATAATCATAAACTCGTTTGTAGGGCAAATAGTTTTACTGTTTACTGCACTTTGTTATTCTTCTTGTTATTTACCTAGCGGCTAATGAATCGAAAGACTCACACATTCAAAGGAAATAGCTCAGTTCTGCGGTCCAAATAAGGTGGATAAGAGCCATTGAAAGAGTTCTGTAACTTTAATGAAGCAAACTGCACATCTCAAGCTCCACTGGATTGATACTGACTGTATTCTCTCTCTCTCTCTCTCTGACAGCTCTACCCTACAGCACTAACCTAGAAATCCCCAGCCAGCCAATCACAATCAAGCATGGACTGACTTTAGCTCTGTTCGAATCCTGTAACACTGATGCTTCTTAAATCAGCTAAATGTTCTTACACTCCTTCATTTCATGTATCTTTTTCTATCTCTTTTTTCTTATGTGGCCTTCTGTTTGGAATCCAGATCAATTATTTAGTATTACAGTTCTTTTTTATTTATTATCATAATTTATTATCATCATTATTTTTTGTCTTATGGCACATACATTTAGATTATGACAAATTCATGTTTAAAACTCACTCGATGATTTCTCATACCTGCAAGGATGTTGTACTGTAGCAGGTGACCAGCAGAGGGCAGCAGGTGTCGCGGTTCAAACAGAAGCTCTTATTTTAACCCTCACTAGAGAGAGCTAATGTACGACGGAAACGACACGAGTGGCAAATATCAACATGTTCAACACATCAGACTCGGCAATGAGACCAGATATCAGCTAGCAAATATACTGAGGCCGTCAGACATGCCTAACTGTGAGATGGATGGATTCTCTTCTCCTTATCTTCAGAGGCCAAAGAGCAGGACATCTCTTATGCCTGTTTGCCATTGATCTACAGATGCTCCAGAATTCACTGGATTATCTGAATGTTCTTATCTGGGTCAAAGATCACCTGCCTGAGGAACGATGCCATGATGTGACCATTCAAAAAAAATGTCCTTTCAGGAGAAAAGTTAAGGCAAATACTGAAACTCACAAGAAATAGATATGATAGACATGACAGGATGTAGATAAACAATGGAAAATTAATTATTTTTATTAATGAAATGTATTATTATTATTATTATTACTATTGATATCAGTATATTTTTAATATTTTTAATAAAAATGTTTGTTAATATAATCATCATCATCACTGTTATAATTTAATTAAGTAATAGATAGAGAGGATCTATTGATTGATTGATTGATGCACTCTCATTGTTTATAGTCAGGGTGTTGTAATTTTTCCTGAGAAATAGAACGTTATACTTTGCAAAGTGGACACTACATTTGCTCACCAGACAATCAGTGTAGTATGCATCAAGAATTTGATTTAAAGAAAACGCCTCATATTTTGATTGGACTCTACAGCACAGATTAGTGGGTTTTTCAAATGCAAGTTTTAAAACAGTTACATTTGATCCCCCAAAAATAATCCTTAATATATGCGGTTACAGTATTGCTGTAATATAAATCCTCAGTTATAGAGTCAAAAGTGAGATGTGAGAAACTGAATAGGGCCATCACACCTGCCAGCTTCAGTGAGTGTGTGCTTTGAAGATGGTTTGATTACAGTTCATTTTGCTGCTCTCTGCTGTTTCAAGCAGAAAGATGTGTCTTTATACAGAAACAGCACATACTATAGGTGTGGTTTTTAAAATTCATTCCTATGTGTAATTATATTTTGAAACTGAACCGATTGTGAGGAGCTCTGCCATGAACTTCAGTTGTAGATATTTGGTGGAACCACTCCAAAAGATCAAGGTAGCTGGTATGTGATATTAACATTATTTCTGTGATGTTTATTCCTGTTACAATCTTTGTAGATTATATTATTGACATAATATTATTTTACATTGTAGAGAAAGTGCAGAAGGTTTGTCTGTTGAACTACACAATCAAAGCCTACTTGAGCTTTATGCTTAAAATAAATTATTTATGGCCTCCATAAATGAAACATTAATGTAGCATACATGTTACAGAAAACCTGTCTTGCTACTCTTTTTCCACAAGTGAATTTCTGAGTTTTCAATAACCTTTCTGTGACTATTAGGATTTTTTAAACGCATATGGAATTGTTAATGAATCATTCAGACCTTTCTGTGAACTGCTTTGACTGATTCATACAAAAAAAATCTACTCATAAGAATGATTTTTTACTTTCGACAAGTAATATTTAGCCCATTAAAGGTTTTACAGAAGAGCATAAAATGCATATTTAATACACAAAACAATTTTAAAATTCATCAAAATTTCCATGTACATGCATGGGGACATTTAGGTCAAGAAATACACAAATGCAGTTTGCAATACTGATGCAGTGGTGATTCAGTAATGATAATAATATTGCGTTTTCAGTTTCTCATCTAAAGCAGCATTTAAATCATTTTAAGCCCTAAACAACAGGATATAAATCAAAGGTTATTGAGCGTATATAAAGGAGCTGTTTACACATGAAAAGGAGACTATGGAATTCTAAAGCCCTTCGGATCTATTATCACTCAGGACAATAAAAGACAGGCTGCTGAAGGGTTAATAAAGACCACCAAAGCAAACACCTTGATTTATTTCTGAGCCACTTCCATTGAAAGCAATAATCTGATCAGTCATTAATGTGATTTTCCTCAACTCACTCTCTCCCTTTCAGTCTCTCAACGGCTCAGTTTTACAAAACGACTATCAACACATACGGTTTTAAAGATGAAACATCAAAATACAGCTGATTTGATTTTACTTTTGTGGGAACAGAATGTCTCATCAAACTTATCTGACCAGGAGGTTAATGATTGGCCCATTAGATTCACTCACCGAGGCTGATACTTTTGGTTTGTGTGGTAGTTGTTTTCAATCAGTAAAGCAGTAATTAATAGCCTAATCATTTGGTTGCATACATAAGGTCACATCTTGCATTTGTGTGGTTGTGTTGCATAACTCAGAAAAATATGATAAACACATAAGTGACAAAGTAGAGTGATTCAGGTAGGCTACATTTAATTTAGGCTAAGTCAGTTACTCACCCTCCTACACATAAACATAACATTATAACTTGTACTCACAGTCCATCAATGAAAAATGGCAATAATCTTTCAAAATAAAAGTTAAAATATATAGATAATCTACTAAATTTGTCAAATTAATAATTAACTAAGAGTTCACATAGCCTACCACATTTATAACCTGACATAAATAAAAAAGTTAGGCTACTAAGGTGATTTGCTAGTCTTAGTTGGTTTAATATGGTCTCTAGATTGGCCGAGCTGGTGCTCAGCTAGTTAAGCTGATTTACACCAGCTAGACTTGTAGAAAAGTGCTTAAAACCCATTTAAAAACCAAAAGCAGACTAGCTTGATCAGCTTTGGTGAAAAAAACGAAGACAAGTAAACCAGTTTAGGCTAGCTGTTTGTTTGTTTTTTCAGCAGGGACAGGGTTAAATTTCGAATTACACGAAAGATTGACAGAAAAGTATTAACTTTAGTTATAAAAAAGCATCGTGTCGCTCAGGTATGATTCCGCTTCTGCTGACCCCCTCTTCCTCTTCCTCCTCATCATCGTTCAGTATCAACGTCATAAATAATCATGAACACAAATAGCTTGTTTTATTACAGCTCATGTGTGACCAAAGTGATATGTAGAGGTGATTATGCGATGTCCACTCTCATGTTAGCACGTAGAGCCATCGCATGAACTCTCATAAAGAGGGCAAACGAGACAGGAAAACGGTGCACCAGTATGTGAGAGGACGAGGCTGTGACACGAATGAACACACGCATGGCTTTATATCGTCTTTTAACCACACTGAGCTTTCAATAGTCGTATGCAAAGAGTGACTGAAGAGCAAACACATCAATGTTGTCCACTAATGTGTGTTTGCACTCGGTGTCTGTTGGGATTGTTCCGAAGCGAATGTCACACTCGCTCTCTTTTCTCGATGGCGTCTCAATATCGATAAATTCACACCACCTGCTGATCTAATGAATGATAGTACACACTTCTTCTGTAACTATTGTGTGTTTTGCGTGTTATATGAATGTCCAGGACATTATGAAGATGTGGTTTTAATCTCTCTATCTCGGAACCGTGCCGAGATGTTTCGCGCACTCTGAGTGGCTGTCTCGGGCAGTCAATCAAGCGTGCGGCCAATCACAACTGTCCTTACATGAAAACTATATTTTCACTCACTGCATGTACAGTAGACTGTATGTTGCAAAAAAAGTGAACAGAAAAAGGCACCATCGAAGAGGTGCGAGAGGTGGACAACGGACCTGTTAAGTCACTTTGGGGGCCTGTTGCAGGTAAGTGGCGACGCACATGAACTGACTTTATTTTACCAGCGCGACGCCGATCTGACACTAAATATACAACATCCAGGAAGCTCATAGTGGATCTGCGATCAGAAAAGCATTCCCAGCATGGTGGTGTCATCCTTTAGAAGTAGGTGCTGTAAATCAACTTAAATGCAGCACAAAAGTTTAGGCAGAATGGCTTGACTTAAACCCTGTTGATAAATCCGGTTCAAAATTAAAGGTGTTTTGAAACAAGGTGACTGATCTAAGCTGCTGTACCATCTTAGACCAGCAACAAACCAGCTATCAGTCGTTCATACCAGCTTAAGGTGGTCAGGAAGGTTTTTCTAGCTGGTCTAAGATGGTCATTAAGCTGGTGGACCAAGTTAGACCAGCAACAAACCAGGTACTAGTCAGTACAAGCTTAAGGTGGTCAAGCATCTTTTTGCAACATTGTTGGCTCAATAAGCTTTTGATCCAGCAAAAACAGCTACAGACCAGTCAAATGAGTTGGTCAAGCTGGTTTTTGGTACATGGTGACTGATCAACCAGCTAATTAGGAAAATGATAATATTACACGTGTAGTCAAGTCTGTTCACTGTGAACAAATTAACCAGATGTGTTTTGGAGCTGTACCTGTTTTATTTACATTTACATTTATGCATTTAGCAGATGCTTTTATCCAAAGCGACTTACAGTGCATTCAGGCTATACATTTTTTTTCTTTTATCAGTATTTTATAGGTGATGTTCAATCTTATATGAGCAACAAACCAGCTATAAATCATTCTTATATCAGTTTAAGGTGGTCATCAGAGCTGGGTAGATTACTTGTAATCTGGAATCAGTAACGGATTACAATTTGTATGACACAAAATGTAGTCAGTAACGTAATCCGTTACATTACACATTTTAGGTAATATAATCAGATTACTTTTAGATTACTTTTGATTTAACTTGTTTATCACATTGATTTAAATAGCATTATCTTGTACCATAATGATGTAAAAAATGCAAAGAGTAAGAAAACTTGTTCCATTCACTGTAATTTACAACATGAAGTGCATTAAACATTATATTACATCAAGGTTTCCCAAACTAGGGTTCGTAAAGGAACTACAGGGGGGTTGTGAGTTTAATGAAAAGCTGACAATTAATTAAATCATAAACAATTTAAATGAAAATAAATCATTTTAAAACAAACTCCCTTTCAAGGAAATTCTCTTCACTCAGTGGCCATATTTGCAACGCCCTCTTAAAAGGGGGAATCCTGAAATCTCAAAAACTGCTTGCTGAATTCACAATTAAATTACATGTCAAATCAGCAACAAAAATCTGAAATTAATTGCCCAATGAATGTTGTTTCTTATGCTCAAATAGCGTTTAAAAAGCTTATTTTTCAGGCTAGACCAGCCAATGCACATGCAGAGTCATAACGTGCTTGTACAGTGCATGTTCATTGACTGGTCTAGAAAGGTTTCTATGGGAAATATGGCTCTTTCATTTAGAAGGTGGGACTATTCCTCCATATTGCACGCTGCAGTTTCTCTCATTCATAAGTATAGGAGTGAACCGTCTTTGTATTTCTATAGTCTTTGTTTTAAATAAAACAAATACTAAAAAAGATGAAATATTTTTATTTACCTGCATGCCATGTGATCATTAATCAACATCAAAGAAACCGTGAACATGCAAATGTGATAATTATTGAAATATTTATTTTAAAATCTCAGGGGTACTTAAAACAAATATATTTGGTGAATAAGGTTTAGATGTTTTTTGATGGCCTCTCAGATCCATTGTGACACTAAAACAAATTCCTTGTATGCACAAGCATACTTGGCAATAAAGCTCTTTCTGATTCTGATTCTGATGACAAAAAGTTTTGGAATGCCTGCACTACATGTAACTAAGAAATAACGTGAATGTGCATTTTAATTAGTTATAATTAATAATACATGGTTAAAAAAACCTACAGAGTAGTAATTCAAATAAAAATTAATTTGTTCAGTAGTTGATGCAATGTTGAAACCCTTCTTAAACCTGAAATGATTTTTGTAAATCCAGGGGTCAAATGCTGTCGCCACCTGACTAATGACTGATCTTTGTGTGAATGTCCACAAAACTGGACTGTATATACATATGTATATAATCGGTAGGCTACTTTAGAAAGGAAAATGTAAAAGATGAAAAAGAGAAATTAGGGAGAATCAATGAATTATGAATAATGTATTGCTATTATGTGAATAACATGTAATCCATACAAAAGTAACTGTAGTCTTATTACGAGTATTTTAAAATGTAACTTACTCTAATTACAAGTACTTAATTTTTGGAATCTGATTATGTAATCCAGATTACATGTAATCAGTTACTACCCAGCTCTGGTCGTCATGCAGGTTTTTCCAACATGGTAGCTAATTTCTAGCTGGTCAAAGATGGTAGTTAAGCTGGTAGACCAGCAACAAACCAGCTACCACCTGATCATGTGAGGTGGTTTAGGAACCTGATTACTGGTAAACCAGCTAATTCTGATAATGATGATATAGTCAAGTTAGTTCAAAACAGCCACATGTTGCGCAGAAACTAACTAGATTTAATTTGGAGCATGGTAGCTATTTTTTGTTGGTGGTATAAAATGGTCATTAAGCTCTTTAACCAGCAACAAACCAGCTACCAGCTGGTCATGTGATGTGGTTTTTGGAACCTGATTACTGGTTAATCAGCTAATTATGAGTCAAGTCAGTCCAAAACAGCCACAAACTGTGCACAAACTAGATGTGTTTTGGAGGAGGTAGCTAGTTTCTAGCTGATATAAGACGGGTCGTTAAATGCTTTAACCAGCCACAAACCAGCTACCAGCTGGTAATGTGAGGTGGTTTTTAGAATCTGTTTAATGGTCAGCAAACTAATTATGATAATGATGATACAGTCAGTCAAAAATAGCCAATAGCTGTGCACAAACTAACCAGGTGTGTTTTGAGACATAGTTGCTGGTTTCTAGCTGATATACTGTAAGATGGTTATTAAGTTCTTTAACCAGCAACAAACCAGTAACCGGCTCATCATGTGAGGTGGTCAAGCTAGTTTTTGAAACCTAGTGTCTGGTCAACCAGCAAGTTATGATGACGATGACATAGTTAAGTAAGTCCAGAACTGCTTTGCACAAACTAGCTAGATGCGTTTTGGAACATGGTAGCTGGTTTATAGCTGATATAAGATGATCATTAAGCTCTTTAACCAGGAACAAACTAGTTACCGGTTGGTGATGTGAGGTGGTCAAGCTGGTTTTTGGAGCATGGCGACTGCTCTAACTAGATGCGTTTTGGAGTTTCTGTGCTTGTTCTGGTCTGCGAAGGTCGTTAGCTGGTTAAAGCTTGTAAACCAGCAGCAAACCAGCTCGTGATAAGGTAGTCAGGTTTGTTTCAGGTGATACGCAGCTACAACGTTATAATACACTGTTATAAAACACAGATATCATATTAAACTGAATTGTCCAACATGATGGTGATGATGATGATGAAGATGTGACACGGTAGGCCAGTGAGTCCAGCGCTGTGAACATCCACACGCTGTGCACACGGGCTTCATAACAGAGCAGTCAGTGGGAACACTTGAACGCACGGAGGGGGAGGAGGGCTGCGAGAGAAAACAAACCGAGAAAAATGTTCGCCTGAAACGAAAGTAGCAATACCAAAGTGGCATTCGACCCCCACCGTTATTCGTTTTCGGAGTGATCGGTGCGATTGTGATGTAGTTTTGTCGACTTCACGCTGCGGTGTTGCTCCTTTCCGAGCATCCGGTAAAAATAATATAAGTGTCTGTGGGGCTACTGTACGGACGGCCAGTGCAGAACTGTTCTGATGTGTCAATAAGTTTGAGGCTGGAATGAGAAGGCCCTGGCGTTTCCACCGGATTTCAGGGGTAAGTTTGCGTTTACAGATGCCGCGATGACTGAAAACTTGGACATATTTTGTGTGCGAAAAGCCCCGAGTTCCGATTGATAGGGGCTCGCGCTTAGACAGCGCGAAATTGGTGCCAGTTTGTTGTGCTTCGGCATAAACAACTTTGGCGATCGGCGTATTTGACACCTGCTTTCACCGAACATCAGGGTTTCTGTGAAATCCGCGACGATTTAACATGTATGACCGACCGTGCGATTATTGCATATGGGTCTGCTAATGACACGTTCAGGCGAGCTAGAGCAATCTCGCATCACAGGGGCTAGCAGGCTAGCCAGCTACTTTTATTCTATCTGACTAAACGGAGCGAGAAACCCGAGCACAAAACCGTCTCATCTGAAAAGTCTGCCCCGAAAACCCTTAGTTTAAGTAATGAAAGCTCGTGGAGGGGCATCTCTCTCTGAAAATGCCCTGGCGGAGTTTGACAGGAGTGAGATTTATACTTCATCTTCCCCAAAGCAAGATGGACTCTCGGCTGTCTGTCTTGTCAGAGCCCAGATCGACATTTTGCACCGAGATGCAAACCGAGCACAGTTCAAATTAAGGGTCAAGCGAGTTATGAAATGATATCGATGGTTTAAATAATCGGAGGGTATCGTCGACATGGTGCTTTGTGGAGTTCTGCAGACACACACACACACACACACACACGGAGAGAGCACCGCTCTCAGGCTGTACCTGAAAACTAAACGCTGCAATACTGTATATACCGTCCATCCACTCGACGAAACTGTGTCGGATGTGCTTTAATAAGACCTGCGTGAACGAGCCGAAGTATGGCAAGCCTCTTTAACAGTTGTTACAGCTTGCGTCTTTATTAATGGGTCGTATTTGAATTCACAAGTAACTGTTCATTAGATGTAAATGCTTATGTCAATAAAACGGTGTTCACACTGACAAAGATCTGCAGTGGAAGAGCAACAGGAAGTCATTCATTCAATATGGGTGTTTATGACCATTGGTGATGAGAAAAGTTGAGAAGAGCTCAATTTAATGCAGTCGAGCAGCGATGTGATGCACCGACTATCAGTAGGAGTTTAGTAGGACCGCCGACTGGAAACCAACAATACAGTGAGTCAGTGACCTTCAACAATTTAAACACTATCAGTGTCCGCAACCTTTCACTGCTATGTCAAAGTAGAAAAAAAATCACAACGAAACAGTAGCGACAGATCTTTACTTCCGTATTGTGACATATGCTGGAATAGAAAAATATATGGATGTGGAGTTGGTTCAATCCGTTGGTTGTTTATTGAATTTTAAAGGGTTACTCCACCCACGCCATTAGGGGGGGGGATGCAGACTTGCCCCCCATGGCCAAAAGGGGGCCCCAAATTACGACTTTGTTTTTTTTTTTATTTGAGCGCGTCTTCAAGCTCTTTAAAGGACAGATAAACCTTGCCAATTTTTTTATATGGCTATTCATAATATTTTTTATTAAATGTGACCAAATTTCATTGTGAATGAATGACATTCATGAACTGACCCACATGCGCAAAAGAACAACAACAAGACGGCATGAAGCGCGCTGTCAGAAGTAAACATGGAGGCAGGGCTAGATTGGTAATCGGGCATTTTCCCGGTGGGCCGACGCACTGAAGGGGCCGACAGAATTTTTTTTTTCTTTGCCAAGGACCATCACGCAGGGACAGCGAGCAGCCAGTGGCCAATTGGTTTGTCTCCTATATTGACAGCGTAAACACCTAATCATAAAGCGCTATAGACAGAGCGATGAAGTATTTTGCTCCGCCTACACAAAGATCGCTTCACCCCAACTTCTGGCAGGAGGAGGAGACTAGTTAAATCGGTAAAGTGCTTGATAGGGACTCGCAACAGAGACAGGCATCTAATCTATCCTAATGTGTGCGCGTGCCATGAGTGTAGAATACGCAAACACTTTTTAATAAAACGTAAAGTCGTCCCCCGTGATATTTTGTCCAAGTCAAGTATGTTCATAGAGGTTTCCATGGGACAATGCGAATAAATCTAGATTTAAATTCGAAAAGACACGATATTGTCGGACCTGACGTTTTATTCTTATCCAAAACAACTAGATGCAATGATACATATCTACAATAAATGAACTTTTCCACGACATTCTAATTTATTGAGATGCACCTGCATATATACTGTATATACTGTATATATACACACACTACCAGTCAAGAGTTTTTGAACAGTAAGATTTTGAATGTTTTTTTAAAAGATTTCTCTTCTGCTCACCAAACCTGCATTTATTTGATCCAAAATACAGCAAAAGCAGTAATATTGTGAAATATTTTTACTATTTAAAATAACTGCTTTCTATTTGAATATATGTTAAAATGTAATTTATTTCTGTGATCAAAGCTGTATTTTCAGCATCATTACTCCAGTCTTCAGTGTCACATGATCCTTCAGAAATCATTCTAATATGCTGATTTGCTGCTCATGAAACATTTATTATTATTATATTTAAAAACAGTCGAGTACATTTTTTTCTGGATTCCTTGATGAATAGAAAGATCCAAAGATCAGCATTTATCTAAAAAAAAAAAAAAAAAGCTTTTGTAACATTATACAATATACCATTCAAAAGATTGGAGTCAGTATAATTTTTTTGTTTTTTTGGGAAAGAAATTATAGAAATTAATACTTTTATTTAGCAAATATGCTTTAACTTGATCAAAAATGATGATAAAGACATTTATAATGTTACAAAATATTTATATTTCAGATAAATGCTGTTCTTCTGAACTTTCTATTCATCAAAGAAACCTGAAAAAATCTACTCAGCTGTTTTCAACATAATAATAATAATAAATGTATTTTGAGCAGCAAATCAGAATATTTTAATGATTTCTGAACGATCATGACTGGAGTAATGACGCTGAAAATTCAGCTTTGATCACAGGAATAAATTAGTTAAACAAAAACAAAAAACAGTTATTTTAAATAGCAAAAATATTTCACAACATTACTGCTTTTGCTGTATTTTGGATCAAATAAATGCAAGGTTGGTGAGCAGAAGAGACTTCGTTAAAAAAAATATTAAAAATCTTACTGTTCAAAAACTTTTGAATGGTAGTGTAGGCTATATCATATGCGGTGGTTGGCCACCTGGACCAAAAAATGCCAGGGCCATTTTTTTTTGTCCCAGTCCAGTCCTGCATGGAGTCCACTGAATTTTAAAAGTTTACCACCCAAATTTTACGCGTTTACTCTTACATTTATAAGCTGATGTGCCACGAAAGCCAGCAAATTCGCTAGCAGGCTATAAGGAGGACGAAGATGAGGAGAAAGAGAGCAACGTTTTTATATACAGTAGCCTACAACCCCTATGTTTAGCTTGCAAAGCTGTCTCTGTAATACACCGTAAAACAACACCACTGCCTCTCCCTGACTCCCTTCTGCAACTACTGATATGTAAAATCTTTGGTGTGACTCCCGACAGCGTGGAATACAAAGTATGTAAAAAAAACCTGTCTTGGTGGCCTCAAAAACAATTTATTATCTGACAATTTAAAATCCTCAAGGCACCCAAACGATGTAACAGGTGACGTGATGTCTGGCCCTCCCACCCCCAAAAGTTAATTCGTTTTCTCCCTATTTTCCTCTCTTTCATTTGCTTTAAATGCATGTGCGCATTTTACTTTCACTTTCAAATTATCGGCAATTCGGCATCAATTGAATGAAATGACAACAACAAAACAGTACGATAAACATAGAATGTTTAATATATTAACAAAGCGAATACAAACACCATGCTATCAGGCCTAATATAAAATAAATAACTTAAACAAAGTTTAAATGAAAAACACTGAAAATCAGCAAACATTAACAACAAATTATTTTGGTGGAACCAAATAAATAAGAAACAAATGTTAAAAAAGCTTCCAAAATCATCTTAGATAAAAGGCGAAGTCAAAAGGCCTTTTGTATTTCGTTTCGAAACTAAACGTGATAAATGAAATCCGACTCCTGCAGCTGATCTGAGATGCACAGCATTGTTCAAAGTTAAAAAAAAAAACAAACTATATGATCTTAGTTTTAATAAATAAAAAATGGTAAAAACAAGGACATTTCTCTGGCATTTCGTTCTTTTTGCTGTATGGAAACCGTAGGCTACTGAACCGTGACACCACCGTGTCCTATTGAAACGAACTCACTGCTCTTGACTGAACAACTTATGATTAATCTATTCCATTTATATAGTGAAGAAAATGCAATGTTATTTTACATTTGATTATTTCATTTCTGTACTTGAATACCTACAAATCTAAAAACCAAAACATATTTAATTTGTATCTTTGTTCTATTCATTTATTTGTGCTATTGCTTGTAATTTGTTCATTTATTCTTCTTAATATACTGACTGTTCACTTTGTCTTTAATGTTTGAACTTTATATTTGTTAGGCTAGTAGTTTTTGCTGTGGTACTGAAATTGGAATCGTGAATTGTAAAATTTAACTGGTATCTAATTTTGGTGTTATTTAAGCTTATTTATTATAATACAAGATAATTTTTTACAACAAAGTTATAGGCTACTTGAAATAAAATATTTCGATGTTACTTGAACTTACATAAACATTAACAGATAAATTATTTAAATTTATTATACTTATTCCGTTTCTCTCAATTTCTTATTAAACGTTAAAAGAAAAAAAAATCATCTGGAAGAAGGGGGCCCAAATTTCTGTCTTGCATACCCCCCTTAAAACTCTTCATGGCGCCCCTGACTCCACCCCAAAATTAACATTTTGTCATTAATCACTTACCCCCATGTCGTTCCAAACCCGTAAAAGCTTTGTTCGTCTTCGGAACACAACTTGTGACTGTCCCATTGACTGCCAAGTAAATAACAATGTCAAGGCACAGAAAATTATGAAAGACATCGTCAGAATATTCCATCTGCCATCAGTGGTCCAATCTGAATGGTATGAAGCGGCGAGAACACTTTTTCTGTGCAAAGAAAACAAAAATAACAACTTTATTCAACAATTAGTCTCCTCCACATCTCCGAGTCACCGTAGCGCCATTTTGGAGCGTATCCACTGGACGCAAACTGCGTACGCTGTTCTGTGTGAGCCGCACCACACATATACGCTGTTTTCATTCAAATCAAAGCGTAAATAAATTTAGAAAACGTGTCCGTGTGGTGCGGCTCACACAGAACAGTGTATGCTGTTTGCATCCAGCGGATATTCTCCAAAATGGCGCTACAGTGACACGGAGACACATTGTTGAATAAAGTAGTTATTTATGTTTTCTTCGCGCAGAAAAAATGTTCTTGTCGCTTCATAATATTCAGATTGAACCACTGATGGCAGATGGACTTTCATTTTTTATGTCTTTCATACTTTTCTGGACCTTGACAGTAGGGCTGGGTATCGATTCAGATGTCCCGATTCGATTTCGATTCGCAAGCTCTCGATTCGATTCGATTCTCGATTTTTTGATTATATTCAGTGAATATAGTTTTAATACAAAAGCTATTGATATTTCTAAAAAATGAACATTAAACATCTGTTTACAAATGGTGAATTAATAAAAAGAAATTAAGAACCACAGGCCTGTATTTTAAAACCTGTTCTTTTTTGTATCTCCTTTCTTAAACAATAATAGGACCCTATAAAATGTTCTTCTTAATTTTTCTAGTAATCAGATGAAGGCATAAAACATTATTTAATTTATACTAATCAAATGAAAATTAAACCCTTTTATTTTTTGGCAAACAAAGTGCTGCACAACAGAGGTTTACTGTTAAAATTAAAAAGAAAACAAATGGGACTATTCATTTAAAAATCAAGATTTATTAATATTTATTAGCATTGAGTCTTAAAACTGCTAAATAGTAATATATTCTGCCAGTTTCTTAACATTAACGTTCTTAACGTTAAACTAAACTTTTATTTTGACGGGTTGCTGTGAGGAACTTGCAGCTGCTGTGTATGTGATATGACGGTAGTTTTCTCAAAGTAAACGGTAAAATGCAAATGGAAATTACTCTCAGAGTAGCTGGAGATGATATTCGTGTGTTAATATCATCATATAGTGAGACGGCAGAAGATGAAAACACCGCGAGCGTCGTCCGCGCTTATGTGTGTAGTAAACACAACATTGCGTCGCGCCATCCGCCAGTCATTCATTCATTGCGGAAATCATGGCGCATTATGCGTGATATCAAATGCTTCCACAGATTTATATTACTACAGCATTTCACCTAAGCATTACGAATCACACGTATGGCTTTGTTCTTGGTTCTTGTCAACAGTATCTCTGCCATGAAAAGCACTGAATGAATGACAGGCTTTCTGTTGTAACATCGCATGAGGTAAATAAGGGTGACATCTAGTGGCGATGACTAATGATAAAAATCACATTAATCAGATCTCGTTTTAAATGTGTGCTGAAATAAATACCGGAAAAGATCGATTCGCGGCTTTTGAGAATCGATATCGAATCGACGTCATTAAAAAAAACGATTAATCGAAAAATCTATTTTTTTTTTTGCCCAGCCCTACTTGACAGTGTTATTTACTTGGCAGTCAATGGGACAGTCACAAGCCTCCCAGTTTTCATCCAAAATATCTTAAATTGTGTTCCGAAGACGAACAAAGCTTTTACGGGTTTGGAACGACATGGGGGTAAGTGATTAATGACAACATTTTAATTTTGGGGTGGAGTAACCCTTTAAGATGTGGGTGTTGTGCTTGAAAGTGGAGGCAGATGAACATGAGCTTGCAGGAACGGATTTAAGCAAACTAAATGATTGGAGAAGTCCAGTATGCGTCACCAGAGACAAACATGCCATTTTGAGGAAAGATCCAGTTATTGTATTTTGATTGAACATCAACGTACAGATGAATAGTTTACAATAAGCTCTATAACATGCATTTAGAGAAGGTAAAGTTTAATTTTATGCCGAATTCAATTTTATGTCTCGTCAGCTAGCAAACGTTGGCAAGATGGGTGCAAGTTAATCCTTGCAGACAGCAATTTTCTGATGTTTCTGACCTCATATAGGGATGATTTAAAAAGTAATTTAAAAACGCATGTGTTGTATGACAATTGTGTGTGTGGACCCATATAGCCTTGCGTTTGTGGTCTTGTCACAGATAGTTTGCCGCACTGTCATATGTTGATGCACAGAATGACTTTAAATGACCTTTTAGCAGTAGTGACGTTCATTTCCATGTTAGATCAACCAGAACTAAGAACGGCAACTAGCAACCAACCAGTACATTGACTTATGGAATGCAACTACAAAGTTGCTAGTTTATTCATTAGAAGTGTTATATTATTAATAATAAACTAGTAGTTATTCCAATATATTCTAATTGGTCACTAATGTTTATTGCAAATATTTTTCTCTAAAGTTTATGGGAATTTTGGTTCAGATATCAGACTTGTATATATTCATATTGTACTTAATCCAGTTTTACTAGTATCGATTTAGTAAGTGTTTGTTTACTAGTAGCTACTTGTCTCTGTTAGATAGTACTAGCATCTATTAATACTAGCATCTGTTAGTAAGTGGCTAAATTATAGATACTAGTAGGGATGCACCGAAATGAAAATTCTTGGCCGAAGCCGAACACTTTTTCCCCATATATTTTGCCAATTTTTTTCACCATTGCATTAATTTAATAGCCAAAATATGCTTTTAACTGTTTTGTCTAGCTTTTCAACGAAAAAAATAATTTACAAAACAACTATTTAAAATATTTACTTAACACTGAACTTTTTTTTTTTTTTACATCCTAGCAGACACTACCAACAAAGCACAATTTAACTTAAAATTAATAAGTTAGTCAAATATTTTTTGGGCCATTTTTGAGTCCATCTTCTTGAATCAGTTATGTATTTTTTACTGTACAAATAAATGCAGCCTTGCTGAGCAGAAGATAATTATTTTAAAACATTGGAAAATATTAGGCTACAGATCCCAATTTGAACACTACGTGTGAGTGTTATAATAAATGTATTAATAGAACTGTTGTAATCAGGGCTTGACATTAACTTTTTTTGCTCACCGGCCACTGTGGCTAGTGGTTTTCCAAATTTACTAGCCACTCAGCATTTTCACTGGCCACAATTTTCTTGTTGGGAAATTACGTTTTATATGACTTAATATAAATATAAAAATTATTTAAATTGATTTCCAGGTCATTTTTGACCTATTTAAAGGGCATTTTCCCTAACCGTGTTAAAAGCATGCATCATCTTTCATATCAAATTCTTATAATTTATTAATAATTTCACTTAATATAATAAGATAATATATGGCTGTTACCAATCATATGAAATCAGTATCTACAAAATTGATCTTTCCACTGCAGAAGAAACAGAAGAGACTGGAGTGGCATTCAGATGCATTTACACTAGGGATGTGCGCTACGACTAATTTGACTGTCGTTTAAACGGAAGTTTTGTATCCGACTAGTCTAAAAGCTAGAAACCCCCCAAAAATGGCAAAAAAAACAACAACAACTGTGCGTGTCTATATAACAGCATACAGTTGAAATACTTAATCTTTGAATCACACTGTCAAATCCCTCAATGAATTCTGCAAAAAATAGGTCACGATTATGCCATATGCTTGCCTCGCGTTATCATCAATTAATTTTAGGCGGTCGTTAAACAGAAAAAAAGGAAGAGCATACACTCAACATAAACCAGTGCATAGCTTATTTATTCAGATCATCTGGAGCAATGCAGAAATGGAAAATCAATCAATAGACTGACAGAATTCTTCATTGTCATATAACGTTAGCCAACATATTAAAACACATATTCAAAAGTTTTAAAACGGCTTTTAAAAATCAACTTAGCATTAAAATTGTTTTAAAAATGTACTTCATGTAGGCGACTATTGTTTTCAGTGTCGTGTAGTCGAGGAGCTGTACCAGTTTAGTCGACTAGTCGTTTAGTCGACTAGTCGACTAGACCCGCACATCCCTAATTTACACAACAGTTCAATGTAGCTGAAATATAGCATGAATGCATTTACACTGCATGCAAAATTATAACCGCATAAATAATGTTGTGAGCTCTGTTTAAAAATATATATTTTTTTAATATTCAAATATGAAATGTTGGGAAAAATGTAAAGATAGGCTACTATGAAAGTAAACCGCCTGTAGGTGGCAGCAAGTGACTCTTCATTAATTAATGATCTTAATTAATGAGTCATTGAAGCAGGCCTTCAAACGATTCGTTCAGACAGCTGATTCATTCAAGAACAAAGCAAGTGCCTGTCCTTATGAATGGACCACTGAATCATTGACTCAAATGATTCAAAATTCACAAACGTGAATCATTCAGTAACGAAACACTGCTGTGTGCTGCTCAGAGATGCGCGACTGTTCTGCTGTGATCTTTGTTTGGAACTATTTTCATTAACCAAATGGAGCAAAAACAGTCAACTTTGACAATACATCCTTTCAATAAATTTAAATTCAAATATTGAACTAAAATGTATATTAACTACTCGTTTTACTCTTGTATAAAATGTCAAATTTGCAATCGTGGTTTTCAGGGAACTTCCCTCTCCTCGTGTCATGTTGCTTAACTAGGCTGTATGTTATAAATATAAAAACGAAGTTACATTTTTATGTTTCTTCTGTGTGCAGTTGTGTTCATTTGTTTTGATTTCTCCATGAGATTCTCTGACATAGACAGGTTGCGTGAGCCTCAACTTGCGCGACCTTGTTGTTGCTGATTATCCATTATCAATCGCCGTTTACACCGAATGTAATAAAATCAGAACCATTCTTGCCGGTCGGGCAAGTAAAATTCTCTTCTTTCACTTGCCCCTTCAAAAAATCTACTTGTCCCGGACAAGCATTAATGTCGAGCTCTGTTACTGTATATAAAATTCAACCCGCCAGAGTGGCTAGTGGGAGTGACTGTGTTATCCGCCACAGCTGAAATCCACCCGCATTTGGTGGGTGTTAATGTCAAGCCCTTGTTGTAATTATTATTATTATCATTATTATTGTCTTACTTTTCTTATTTTATTTTAAATATGCATTAAAATGTTACTGAGCAGCTGACGAGTAACAGTTTCAGCTAAGATTTTCCTCGCGCTTTGGACTTTGAACCCTGGCTAACAAGCATATACCCCCGTGAGCTCGTGGAGTGCTGTTTGAATACATGCAATTCATGCGTGTATTAGTGTTGTCAAAAGTACCGACCGCGATACCATTCAGTACTGAAATTTTAAAAACTTCCATTTCCCGCTAAGATTTGAGCGCTGTTGAGCGGATTATTAAACAGCGCTGATTGGTCATTGTTCACGCGCTCAACAGATACATCTGTGATTGGCTTCAATGATCATCGCTTCACACTCTTCACCGAGCGCTTCATTGATCATTGAAGCCAATCACAGATGTATCTGTTGAGCGCGTGAACAATGACCAATCAGCGCTGTTTAATAATCCGCTCAACAGCGCTCAAATCTTAGCGGGAAATGGAAGTTTTTAAAATTTCAGTACCGAATGGTATCGCGGTCGGTACTTTTGACAACACTAGCGTGTATTAGAAAACATAACATTCTGCAGTTTGTTTACTAATCATTTGAGGCCATTTCACGATTTCAATCATCATACAGTAACCAGCAACAACCACCCTCCCTCTTCTCATCGGAGACATGCAATGCAGTACTAAACAGTCTCTTGCTGTTGGTGCTTGTAATGATTTTTGCATCTTTCTTGGACAATTTTAAATGCTTCCTCACTGCCAACATTTTGCTGCATTAGTGCATGCCTCTATTTGATCGTGTCACGTCATTGTTCGGTACAATTTATTTGTTTTTTTTTGCTTATTCAGCCGAACACCGAAAGAGCTTTTTTTGCTATTTTTGGCCAAACAATTTCGGTTGCCGAACATTCGGTGCATCCCTAGATACTAGTGAGTGTTGGAATAAGAACAAATGTCTAATGAACGGTTCCTAGTATCAAATTAATGAGTTAAATGGTTCAATTGAAAAAGTTACTAGTCATTATTGGACTATTTGATGTCCATATACTTTGTTGCTGCAAGTCATTTAGATTTTTGTACTAGTAATGTTACGTATTGGTAAATAATACACCTGGTAATGAATAAATGTTACAACAGCTTGCCATAACTGAAGTGGTTTTGAATGAATTCAATATATGCTGTGAGCTATGTCATAACTTTATGCTTCATCAACAACACCGGAGGTGCCACCTTAGTTTGAAACTGGAGTGGTGCACGTATGACCAACTATACCACAACACAGTAAAAAATGTCGCTGACCGATGAGGTCGGACTCGGGGCAACGTTATGTGGTGCATTTTGCTTTGCTTTCGACGATTTATTCCTGTACTGAGGGCACAGTGTTTTTTGTTTTACTTTGTAGGTCATCTTCATCGCATGATACAGCCTGACTGACAGATCCATCCTCATCTTTCAAATACCGTATTTCCATATTCTGTGGCTCTGTAAGTACGCCTTCACTTCATGCCATGTGTTTTTCCCCTTCATCAGTTGTTATATCTCTTAAATTCACAGACTAATTGGGATCTGATGCCTTAACATCACATATCTGTGATCATTACATCACAGATTTTAAGCTCGTGTCTGTACATAATCACCTGCTTATTGGGTTGTGCTCAATCCGAGATAAAACACATATTCATTTTGCAACCTTTTATCATGCAAAAAGCCAGTCTGTTCAAACATGGTCTACTTTCCTGAATGACTGCATCAATAACAAATTGTACTTTTGATCATAATGGCATATTATAAAATTCATAGCATGTTATTCCTTTAACCTCTCCATTGTAATCTATAAAGAATAGACTATAAATACCGCATTGTTTTTGGTATTGGAGCCAGGCTTGATGACATTGTCATGAATTTCTAAAACAGAATTCTAAAGCAAATTTTCTGATTTTAATCAATTTGGTTTTATAAAAATAACTATTCAAAAAGTGTGCTATCTGATATTTTTTACTTGTATTTCAAAAAACAGTTACAAGCTTTGGATCTTTCAGCATTTCATGCAGATTTTGAATATATATATATTTTTTTTATTAAATTGTAATGTAAAACCAAAATTGTAGCTTTAAGTTGTATGCAGTTTATTATCTAATATCAAAGTTCATACAGAAATTGCTATAAAGTTTGAGATATGAAATGCCAAAAGTGAATTAATTTAATCAGCATAAGAAAAAGTTCTTAGTGCAATTGTAATACTCCATCAATTTTCTAAGATTTAACAAGAATAAAATAACAATGTAGTACTTTAAAACCATAAAAACAAATTCTTAATTAATGGGTCTTCAAATCTGTTGTACTCACATTATGAATTCATGTTTTCGATGCTTGTCAAAATGAAACTAAAGATCACAGGCGAATGCAGTTTCTTAGGACAAAAGTTCAATTAATTTATGGATGATTGTGCTATTCAAGGTTTTTTTAATAATAGTCTGATAATGCAGACCTCTAAGTTCACTATTGATATTTACATATGAATACAAAAACTGCTGTTTTCTTATCCTATCCTCTTATTAGTATCAGCTGTTGTAGGTTTTCATTGCATTCATCAAAAGTGCATCATTAAAGTTTGATTTCATCCTATTATCTCTCCTAAAACATGCACACCTGAATATTGATTCAGGCAAAGCAGCCTTGTTTACACCTGAGGCTTGGAGCCACATTTCTGGTCTGTATAATTACATTCTGACAAATCAAACTGTCAAAGATAGACGTCGCAATGAAGAACATTGACACACCTCTACAGTATAAAAGTCCCAATATTCTGTGTATGATTTATCTTTACATTGTGACATTTTATTTGATCAGGAATGTATATCTTTGAGTTCAAATGAGCTTACTTTACACTCTTTAGACAATAATGAGATATTAAGGTGCCCCAAATCAGATCTCAGATCTTGTATCTACCTGTCATCATATACCCTGCTTAGCTTTCTGATTGCTATTCAAATAGAGTAGAACTAAATTTATATTAGGATTATGCTTAATGTCATGCACCGGGTTACATTCAAATTGGATGTCAATTAAAAATAGCTTTAAACAGATTTCTTGGACATGTAACTTTTTAACCGCAAACCTGTTGCAAGTCCCTGTTTTGGTTCAGTGAGGTTTTGAACTTTCGTTTCATTCAAATTTGGGAAATTTAGATATAATTTGTTTTTGAAAGTTGTCCTTGCACGACAAGTGCCTGAGAGTACATAAGATAGGAAGGTCAGAAACATAAAACATGCGGGAAGGGTAACTTTTATTGTAATGTCAAAATTTTCTATTTAATTTCATGTTGCCTGAACTGAAAACAAATCCTTAACTTTTTACACAGATTTCCTTATAGTAATAATGACTTTCATTGTAAACACGATTTCTGCTCAGTTTTTTATGTACTGACTGAGATACAAGCCAAAATGGTTTTCTGTGGTAATCAACAGCATGCTACTACTGCATTCCTTTAATAGTAATGTTAATCTATATTTACATTCTCAGAACCATGACTCACAGTATTAGTCGTATATTATTGTTGATTATGTATGTTTGGGATTTTTCCTATAAATTGATGACACAATCTTTCCCATGTGAAATCATTTTTTCCAATGTGTTTTTTATCCTCATTTGATAAAGTAAGCTCCTATGATGTCCATTTTATTGCACTTTATTAGGCCATCATTCACTAAGAAGGGCTATTGCCACTCAGGCTGAACACCCATTAGTGCATATAGTGACCGGTCATAAAGCAAGAACTGCTGTCCTGCAAGACCTGATTGGTTTCATTCAAGTGGCCCGTGCACAGTTGTACCTGCTGTACCTTTAGGGAACTTGTGTGTTTTGTTTTTGCCCTAACTTCAGAAACTTCCTAACTTCCTTTTCTTCAGAAAAAGAATCAACACTGACAGGAATAGTTCTCCCATGAATTCAACTTCTATCATCATTTACTCACATTCATGTTGTTCCGAAACCCACAGAGTTTTTCTGTAGACCACAAAAGGAGATGGATATCATGAACCACTTTGTTACTGTCTGCTTTCGTTGTATGAAGAAGAGCAGGATGAGCATCCTCAAAACATCTCCTTTTGTGTGGCAAAGAGGACAAATGGGACTGAAATTACATGACAGGAAAACTTTTGCTAAATGTATAATGTAAATGTACATAAAAGTGTGTAAATGATTCAGTGAACTATTAATTTTCTTTAGAAATCAGTTAGAAAACTAATAAAATGTTAGCATTTACCTTTTTTTCATTTTCATTTTGCTTTCTACAGAAAAAAAAAACATTAGATTAATTGCCTTGATTTTATTCTATTGTCAGTTAAAGTTTTTAGTCACAAATCAGCATATAGATTGTGAGAATTTTGTGTTTACGTTTCCTTCCTTGCTGTATTCGTATTTCTATCTTTCTTTGGAGTTTTTCCTTGCTACTCACATTTAACCTAATTATTTTTAGATTATTCAATTGTTTTTCATACAGTGACTTTAAAAGACAATTATTTTAATTTATCGTTTTGCTAATTATTTGATTTACCAACATATATTCATAACAAGCTTTTTCTATATGATACAGTTTTTCTCAAACAGTATAAATTGATCTTTTTACATGAAAATATATAGTTGCTTTTAAAATAATTATCACATTTGCAATCAAAAAGCATGAAAATGTCTTGGTTAACAGACATTACCATCTGCTTATAACCTGCTCTTTTTTTGAGTTCTCACATTAACAACGATGAATGAATGTGCGAGACCTTGTCTGGTGTCAGCATTTGTTCATAACAGTCCTGTAACCAAATTAACAGCAAGAGGGCAGCAGACACCAGCTATGAACAACCTTTCAGAAGATGTCTGCTGCTAATGCAATGTCTAGATACATTGTACTCCCAAATTCAGATCCATTCCTATGTGCAGTTTAAAATTTAACACATGATAATTGAAGGATGTGAGTTAGGAAACAGTCTAGCTAGTAGTGAGCTTGTATGTTAAGTTTCATGGTGACGTGACTGCGTGTGTCTTCCTCTTCCTGTTTGTGTGCATGCAATGAATGTGTGTGAGATGTGTGCTTTGGTCCTATTGGAGAAGAGAGAGCTGGTGTATGTGAAGGTCACATGTACAGTAGAGCTGCACCGGTGCTGCAGACACAGAAGAACAGTGCTGAGATAGACAGGGAACCCTGTGTCCGCTCTCCCTCAGTGAACACTGTGCCACACTGCACTCGACAGCATGCCTGTTTTCCTTGAACTAACACTGCGCACTGGAAGAGACTGCACTTTGAATATGTCCGCTATTATGCGGACATTACTTCCTTTACAACCCCATCAAAATACATTATTACAGTGTGAGCTTTTCTTATATTCTTATGATGCCCATCAAATTATGTTTGCAGTCTGCGGCTGCCTTTCTGTTTCCTCAAATTGGTCCCTTTTTTTTCTCGTTGTAACCAATTTCACCTTTAAATTAACTACCAGGCAGTGTAATTATCAGTGTGGCATGGCCTCTTCCTGTCATATGGTCTATTATGTGATGTTAAAGAGCATTAAGGGCTGTGCTTAACCTCTGACCTTTGCCCTCATCAGGGTCAGCAGCAGTATGAAGGGCGGAGGTGGAGGGAAAGAACCTCCGGTGGAGGGAGAGGTCAGTGGAAAGCGGCCCAAACGCAAGTGTCTGCAGTGGCACCCGCTGCTGGCCAAGAAAGCTCCAGACTTCTCTGAGGAAGAGGAGGAGGAGGATGAAGAAGAGCTGGAGAAGGTGAATGATTACACAAACTGGATTCATTTGAGTGCATTAAAGGGATAGTAAACCCAAAATTGAAAATTCTGTCATTAAGTACTCACCCTCATGTTGTTCGAAACCCGTAAGCCCTTCGTTCATCTTCGGAACACAAATTAATATGTTTTTGGTGAAATCTGAGAGCTTTCTGCCCCTGCAACTGACACATTCAAGGCCCAGAAAGGTAGTAAGGACATTGTTAAAATAGTCTATGTGACATCAGTGGTTCAATCTTAATTTTATGAAGCTACTAGATTACCTTTTGTGTGCAAAGAAAACAAAAATAAGTTTAATTCATGCGTTGTGGTACTGTCGTAAACACACGTCGAAAACTGACACCGAAGAGAAGAAATTGTTGAAAAAAGGCTTTATTTTTGGTTTCTTTGCATACAAAAATTATTCTTGTAGCTTAGTAACATTACGGTTGAACCACTGATGTCACACGGACCATTTAAATGAAGTCCTTACTACCTTTCTGGGCCTTGAACGTGTCAGTTGTGTTGCTGTCTATGCAGGGTAAGAAAGCTCTCGTATTTCATAAAAAATATCTTAATTTGTGTTTCGAAGATGCACATCGGTCTTACAGGTTTGGAACAACATGTGGGTGAATAATTAATGCCAGAATTTTCAATATTGGGTGAACTATTAACCCTAGTGTTTTCCTCAATACAGCAGGTGCTCTTCAAAGACCTGAAGACTATAGACTACATGAGATTTAAATTCAGTTTCAGTTCATGTGTACAGTATCTTTGAGGTCAACTGTATGCTGGTGTACTTCTAAACATTGACAAATGAGTTTTTAGAAGATTTAAACATTTACATTTTCCAGTCATTTACATTACAGTTCAAAAGTTTGGGGTCCGAAGGTTTTTAATTTTTTTAAAGAATTTTCTTATTCTCACCCAAGCTACATTTGTTTGATCAAAATACAGTAAAATGGTAACGTTTGAAATGTTAGTACAAATAAAAAACTGTTTTCTATTTTAATATATGTTTTAAATGTAATTTATTCATGTGATGGCAAAGCTGAATTTTCAGCATCATTACTCCAGTGTTCAGTGTCACAAGATCCTTCAGAAATCATTCTAATATACTGATTAGGTGCTCAAGAAACATTTCTTATTAATGTCAATGTTGAAAATGGTTGCATGGCTTGATATTTTTGTGGAAACTGTGATAGATTTCTTCAAGATATCTTTTTTTGATAAATAGAAATAATTTATTTGTAACAGAAATGTTTTTTTATCATATTATAAATGTCTTTACGGTCACTTTTGATCAATTTAATGCCGCTTTAATAAATAAAGCAATTCATTTGTTTAAAAATATTAATGACCCCCAAACTTTTTGACGGAAATGTATATTGAGGGCTGTATAAACAGATATTTGTCCAAAAAATTCCCTTTAGAATTAGAATAATCGGTAACACTTTAGAATAGGGAACACTTATTCACTATTAACTACGACCTTTCCCTCAATAAATTCCTAATTTGCTGCTTATTAATAGTTAGTAAGGTAGTTGTTAAATTAAGGTATTGGGTAGGGATGTAGAATAAAGCATTAATATGTGCTTAATTACTACTAATAATTGGCTAATATTCTAGTAATATGCATGCTAATAAGCAACTAGTTAAGAGACCCTAAAATAAAGTGTTACCGAATAATCAATATCAAAATAGCAATAGCATGTATCATATCGTGGTTCAGTACTATTATTTTAGCTGGGCTAAATAAAGACTATTGAAATAGACCTTCCTTTTCTGCCCAATCTGTTTCAGTTTCAAAAATGCGTCAGTACAGCAAAAAGCAAAACAACTTCATATGGTCTTTAACATTGCATCATTGTTAAATCATTGTCAGGCTCAGTCAGATTTGTAGAATATACAAATACATGTTTGTTTTTTGTAGGGCTGCCCTTGACTAAAGATTTTTCTGGTCGACTAGTAGTCATTCATTTGAAGCATTAATCGACTAATCGCTACGTTTATTAATAAACCATTTAAATCATAATAATGAGCCTTTAATTGCCTACATTGCCTAATAAGAACTCAAGCACATGCATAAAGCTTGCCATGGCACACCGGCAGAAGTAATGATTATGAATGTGTCAGGGAAAAACATTAAGGAGGCTGCATTAACATTTTAATAATTCATTGATAAACTAGTGTTTTTTGTTCTCTGTTTAAGAGATGAAATCAGCAACACTGACACTGACTCGTCATCTCCGCTGCAGTGATGCACCTGTATGCATGTTTCATACGGATTACATAATCTGAGAATATTTGTTTTCCATTTGAATTGGTTCATTTGAAAGTAGATATTTCAAGAAAACCTAATTGAAAACCAACAATAGAAACAGCATTATGTCGACTCTGAGTTTTGGGTATGGTATCATGTGGCAGAAGCTAATGTCTTGCATTTTGGTCAATTATTTTATAGAGGAAGGACAAAAATGTAACTACCTCTGTAGCTTCCCTATAGTTCAAATTTCATAATTTCATCCATATTATTTCATTTTAATATTGTACTGTGGTGAAATATTGCAGCAAAAATATGTGAATAGGCTTTGGTTTTAATCTCTGTGTAGCTTTGTTCACTGCTACTGTTGAAATTGACCAGGCCTCTGTATGTCTCTTTCCACTTTTTCCTCACGTTTCTCCTCAGGTGCCGGTGTTATGTGCAGAGAGTGGAGCACAGGAGTGTGGTGGGATGGAAGATGACAGTGAGGAATACTCCTCTGAACAACGGGCTCGTCGGCCCATGAACGCCTTTCTGCTGTTTTGCAAACGGCACCGTTCACTGGTCCGACAGGAGCATCCGCGACTAGACAACCGGGGAGCCACTAAGATACTGGCGGATTGGTGGGCTGTACTGGACCCCAAAGAAAAACAGAAATACACAGACATGGCCAAGGAGGTAAATAACAAACTAAGAGAGGCAGACTACACACAGTAACCAAGTTTTTTGTGGTCATAGCAATTAAATGTGATAGCAAATATAAAATTAACTTGGCATAAAAAGCTAATAGTTTTAAAAACATGAAAAACAGCAGGAAAAAAACTTCAGTAGTTCCAAAGTCAGTAGTTACAAAGGTTAAGGAAAATGTCAACAGCTGACTTAAATCTATTAGGCAAGGCAAGGCAAGTTTATTTATATAGCACATTGTTTCCAAATGCAATGACTTCAGTTTTCTCCTTGTTTAACTGAAGAAAGTTTTAGCACATCCAGCTGTTAATTTCATCAATGCATTGGCAGAGGGAGTCAATGGGGCTGTAGTCATTTGGCAATAAGGCTAGGTAAACCTGGGTATCATCTGCATAGCTGTGATAGCCAATTTGCTTCTTTCTCATTATTTGACTTAGTGGGACCATATACAGGCTGAACAAGAGCGGTGCAAGAATTGAGCCTTGTGGGACTCCGCATGTCATGGACGTCCACTTATATTTATGCTCTCCTATACTCACATAATATTATTTGATTATGTTCTGTTTTATACAGTATAAGGATGCGTTCATGAAGGCTAATCCTGGTTACAAATGGTGTCCTGCCACCAACAAGCCGGTAAAGAGTCCTTCTCACTCTGTGAGTAATGCCCGCAAGAAAGTCTGGTCGCTTCCATCCAACCCTAGCAAGGAATCTTCAGTTGCCAAAAAACAGCCCAAGACTGACAGCACACCCCAGCTCAACTTCGCCATGGCTGGTAGGAACAAAACAAACACTTAAATGTGTCCACACATACACTGCTGTTCAAAAGTTTGGGTTTGGTAAGATTGTGTTTATGAAAGAAGTCTCTTATGCTCATCAAGTTTGTATTTATTTGATCAAAAATAGAGTAAAACTATTGGGAAATATTATTACAATTTAAAATAACTGTTTCTATTTTGATATATTTTAAAATGTAAATTATTCCTGTAATGGCAAAGCTGAATATTTAGCAGTCATTAGTCCAGTCTTCACAGTCACATGATCCTTCAGAATTCATTCTGATTTGGTTTGGTATGTGGGTGTTTTTTTTTTTTTTTTTCAGAATTCCTTGATAAATAGAAAAACTAGAATAACACCTTTTTTTTTCTAAAATAGATCAGTTGTAACATTATAAATGCCTTTTACTGTCATTTTTTTCTTTACAATTTTATGCATTTTTGCTAAATAAAAATATTAATTTCTTACTAAATAATTAAAAACTATTGAACGGTAGTGTTCATATTCCTTCACTGCACTATGTCTAAGTGGTTGTTTAACTGTATAGTTCAACATTTCTTTACATCTTTTCCTCTGCTGTGTTTGTAGATCCCAATAAGATGGGCGGCTTAAGCATGCTGCTGTTAGCTGGGGAGCACGCACTGACCGCCAGAGAGGTACAGTAACATCATTTTAATACTTAAGAAACTAACTTAAGCTAAGTGCAACCTTTGATCAAATCAAGACCCCTTTTTGAATTGCTAACTTAAGGATTGTGTGATGCATTGCCATATTTTTATTAATGTTAGGAATGCGCTGTATCATACTGATTATTGGACAGTAGTAGAGATTGTATTAAATCATTTGAATAATTTTGGATGTATATTAAATTATTTTGAATGGTTAAAGGGTTAGTTTGCCCAAAAATGAAAATTATGTCATTAATTACTCACCCTCATGTCGTTCCAAACCTGTAAGACCTTCGTTCATCTTCGGAACACAAATTAAGATATGTTTGATGAAAGCTGAGAGTTTTCTGACACTGCATAGACAGCAGTGCATCTGACACATTCAAGGCTCAGAAACGCAGTAAGGACATTGTTAAGATAGTCCACGTGACATCAGTGGTTCAACCGTAATGTTATGAAGCCACGAGAATACTTTCTGTGTGCAAAGAAAACATAAAAAATAACTTTATTCAATAATTTCTTCTCTTTTTCTCTTCTTCTCTTTTCATTTTTGGGTGAACTAACCCTTTAATTTTGCATGCTTATTTCTCTTATTTTTCCATTTAGATTACCTGTGTTGTTATCTAATACTTACTAAAAGTTAATCTTTAAAAACTGATATGAAAACAATGATATAAAAACATGATATAATGATATAAAAACACCTAAATGTGATCTTTAGCAATTCTCAAAAGGAATATACATTTTAAAATTATTTATTTGTATTTTGTAATCTTTTATTTTTTATTTAATTAGACAAAACAGTATAGAATTTTACTATTAACCATAGTATGAAAATAATTATTGGCTTGGTAAAATATTGGCTAGTTAAAATAATTTTAAATAAATTTAATATCAGTGCATCCACAATTAATTTCAAAATTCTTGTAGTTCATATGCAAGAACCTCATATGCAGATCAAAACAGCCTTGGAAACACAAATAAATCAAAATAAAAACATTTAGAATGAGTTACAGTGTAATTGCTTATATTCATATGCAGATTTTACTGTAGAAACACATACGTCAAAATAACCACAGTCAAGTTAAATGAGTTTTTAAACCAGGAACACAAAGAAGGCTCTAGATGGGAATAACAGTTATTAGTCTAGATTCATGTCCTCGTATCTTGATGTGATTGAGACAAATCTGCATCATTCTGTACTCACGGCAGACCTCTGATATAATGAGCACATGATCAGTGCTCACGTAAATAGACTGCGACAGGCCCATCTCCACAGATACGGCAGCCGCAGCAGGCTGTGACTAAACAGACTGGAATGACTGTTTTGGGTCCCAAACTGGGTTTGTGTGCCATTAGGAGGTGCATAGACTTCATAAATTGTAGAGCTTTATGAGGCGTTGAAGATGCCAGGCCAAAGTGTGTGTGGGTGAATCAGGGATGTGAGCTGTTTGTGTGTGTTCCTGTGGGTTCCTCAGACTCTCACTCCTGTTAATCCTCTGTAAATTCCATTTTCCTGCCACTAAGTGATCCTAATTGCCTTCGGCGCAGTGCATTTGTCACTGAAGAGGGCCATGGGAGGTTTATACAAAACAAAAGGCAGCGCCTCGTTGTTTTGCGGACAAATCACATTACATCATCTGTTTGGTCTTGTTTGAGGGGACAGGGCTGAATTCTCTACCTGTTGACTGTCCGTAATGTTTAACCAGGAATAGTCTTCTGAATCTCTGTGTTGTCAAACTAAATTTCACACACAGGTTGATCCAAAGCAACTGTGTCTGGCATTAGTGCACTACAAGTCACTGATAAACTAAAAGTAACACCATGTTGAAGTTGCTTCATGTCAATAGTCGTCTTGTTTCTAGTTTTTTGTGCTACTTAGCTAAACCAGTTAATTTATTTTTCCAGTTTGCTTAAAATAATGAAGTAATTTTATGTGTGAATGTATGATATTTTTGGTTCCCAATGCAAGGCAGTCCTATTTTTACAGATAACTTGTTTTTTTTGCAAGAAATTTACTTTTTTTAAGCAATGACGCATTAAATTTATCAAAAGTGACATTAAACAAATTTAAACAAATGTTTTTCAAACAAATGATCTTCTTTTGAACTTTATTTCAGTATAAAATTAATATTTTATTTGCAAGAAATGAACCTTTTTTGGTGCCCAATGCAAGACAGTCCTATTTTTACGGATAGCTTGTTTTTTTTGCAAGAAATTAATACTTTAAGCAAAGACACATTGACAATTAAACAAATTGTTTCCAACAAATGTTCTTCTTTTGAATATAAATATATTCAAAATATAAATATATTTTAAATATATTTTTTTTTTGCAAAGACATTATGCAAAGATCAAAATGACATTTAAACAAATTTAAACAAATGTTTCAAACAAATGTTCTTCTTTTTAAATGTATTTCTGTAGTAATGACTAAAACTTCAGCTTTGCCATTACATAAATAAATGACATTTTAAAATATATTATAATTCAAAACAGTTATTTTGAATTGTAATAATATTTCACAATATTACTGTTTTTACTGTAGTTATGTGCAGTCGTGGTGAGCATAAGAGAAAACAAATATTTTATTTACAAACATCAAATATGTGAATTTATTTCTCTGACTTGCTTCATTATATGTAGTATTTAAATAACCTTTAACCATTATATCAAATCCATTTCGTCATGTTTCTGGTTTTGGGCCTAAATATATATATATTGTACATTATGTAACAGCACTGTAAAAAATTATAATTATCTGTAATTCAGAATATTTTTTTAAAATTACTTATTTCTAAAATAGCCTGTATCTTCAGTGAATACAAAGTAGACTATATTTATTCAGCTGTTTTACTAATGCCGATGTCTAGTTTCTGAGGTAATGTGCAGCGGTTTCCAGCGTAGACACCTCAAGTCTCGATGTCTGTCACTTCCTGTTTAGACAGCATAATTGATGGGTATTTTTTAATTTAATTGAATCTACCTGTGGCTTTTCCATCAAACTGTCAACAGAGGGAGGTGTTGAGTTGTAAATGTCAGTGGTCATTTCAAAGAGGATGTTGATTTGAGGTTGTTTTCTTTTATGGCTTTGTTCTGCTTTACTGATTTCATTTTTTTTATCCTTTCGTTTTAGATATCCTCCAGCTCTTCCCAGACAGGATGCACAGATGTTGCTAAGCACACTGGGAAATCAGCCCTTTTCCAGCTGGCTGAGGTGAGACCACCTGAAGACTTGTCAGTCCTTAATAACAGACCCTTAAAACCCTCCTTAGCAGTGAGACGTCTCAGATAGGGGTGGTTGGCTGTGAGCGTCCAGCTGACTTGCTTAATGATCTGAATGCAGTTTGTTGAAACTCATGTTTTATTCTTTCCCCTCAGATTTCTTCCAGTCCAGTGCAGCCAGCTGGGGGAAGTAAGAACGCTGAGGACACAAGCTCTCTCACACATGTAGAGGTAAGGGTTTTGGACACTTAAGTGAAAGAAATGCTACATTAATGTGGAAGATATCCATTATCTTGTGAATTTAAAATTGAGCACTCATTCGGTTCATTTTAATGTCCCTCTTAGGCCTCTGGACCATCTCAGCCAAGTTCACCAGACCTGCCCAAGAGTTGTGTTAAATCACCCTTGTTTCAGCTGGCTGAGGTACAGTTGAACTCTCCTAGAGACTCCATTGCCCCCCTGTCCATCCCACTCTGAATGTCCTTCGACCCACCTTACCTCGCTCATAGTGCAGATACAGTCATGCTATGCTAGGAAGGAGTTCTTAAATACATTATGCAGTGTTCACACTGCCTGTATTTAAATTTTGCAGTCAGTGACCACAGCAGAAACCTTCAGTAACTCAAAGAGTGCCAATAAAATGTCCCACTTCTGCTTTTGCTGGTGTATCACCTGCTAGAACACCAACTTCCTCCATCCGGGCAGCCATTTTGATACTCCTGAACTTCCAGTCATTGCTTTTGTTTTCGTCATTTCTCTTCAGTTTCATTAACTGTAAAGGCCATCTGCTAACTATTAACTTTTAATTTGAGCATTTTGCACTTTCTGTTCTTAAATTGTGGTGCAAAACGTGACAGCATGTGGCACAAAACTGGTTGTATTAGACAGTTTTTTACTGTTAACCTAAACTAAAACTATTAAAAACTGTTTTCCGTAAAAATATATTTAAACTTAAAATATTTTAGTGAAAATTAGAAATGTTGCTTTGGCAACTAACAAACAAGTTTAAGTTGAGGTACTAAAATAACTAAAACTTTAATAAATTAAATATAGAAATATTAAATAAATGTAGAATAAAAAATAAATATAGAAATATTAAAAATATTATTCAAATATTACAAATAAAACCAAAATATTTAAAAAACTAAAAAATATTGAAAGTGACAAAATCAACAAAATAACAAAAAAAAAACTCAATTTAAAATTAAAACAGAAATGAAAAAATAGCAGCCACATAATATTATAAAAACATTAGACTTATTAGTTCTTATTAGTGGTGTTTACTAAGGCAAGCATCACTATTACTATTGCTTATAAGTAGGGTTAAACAAATCATTAATTCTGTTTTATTTTATTTTTTTATCCTGCAGATAAAAAAAAGAAATCCCATAGACTTTTTAAAATCCTAGCAATTAAACGGTAACATACTGGCAACCACTCTAAACTCCCTGCCACCATGGCGGTGAGTTTTGCATGTGCGAGCACCACTCACCATCACAACATTGTGATTCAAATCAGAATTGTATTCCTCTCTGTGGGTGAATTTCGTAATAATTTCCTATTGCTCTGTTTATTGCTCTTGATATGTGTGTTTTGTGTGTCTCTGTAGCAGATCTCCTCCAGTAGTTCTCAGTCAGCGTCTGAGGGGAAGCAGTGCGGCCAGTCGGCTCTTTTCCAGCTCGCTGAGGTACATCAACAACCCACATACAGCACAATCACTGCCCCTGGTTACACAAAGATGCAAGACAGGAGGATGAATCTTATGCTACATACAGTATTTGATGTTATAATGCAGAATTAAAGCTCAGTTAGGCAGTGGCTGGTGTTGACCGGTTGGCATGAACAATGGCAAGCAATGTTATGTAATAAATCCTAGGAGAGTTTTGAAGCGTAGGCTGCCACCTGGTGGGTGTTTATATATTTTTTTATTACATGTTCCTGGTGTAATTGTGAACAATTCATCAGTACACTTTTTCTGAAAAGTGTAAAAATCTAAATGGAACCAAAACTCTTTAATGCATTGATATAAAATAATATAAATAACACATTTTTAAAAGTTTAGATTTTTTAATAAAACATTTTAGTTTTTTTCAATTTACATTTAAAAGGTTAGTTCACCCAAAATTGAAAATTCTGTCATTAATTACTCACCCTCATGTCGCTCCAAACCCGTAAGACCTTCGTTCATCTTCCAAACACAAAATAAGATATTTTTGATGGAATCTGAGAGTTCTCTGACCCTCCATAGACAGCAACGATATTACCACGATCAACGCACAGAAACATAGCAAGGACATCGGTAGAATAGCCCATATGACATCAGGGGTTCAACCGTAATTTTACGAAGCTACCAGATTATTCTGCACAAAGAAAACAATAATAACATAATTTATTCAGCAATTCATCTCCCCGAGTTACCGTCTTCCGCCATTTTGGAAAGTACCCCAGAACGTAATCAGCACTGTTTATGTTCAGGATAAAGCGGGCGCATGCTGAACGGAAACAAAGCTGATTATGTTGATTGCATTCATAATATATATTTTTTAAGGATGTTTAGATGTTTTAACTTGAAACAAGATAAAGATACTAATTAAGAATTGCATTTGCGAAAATATAGAAACTTCAAAAATTTCATCATTCAAACATTTACTAATGGATAAAATCCAAGGGCCTACTTTTTTTATCCAGTTTCACTTAGCAATATTTCACAGTATTGAATTAAAATGGGTTGTGAACACAGTCTCGTGTTGACTTCCAGGCAGCTTCTATATAATTTTTCCATAACCTGATGTGCTTGTGTGTGTATATAGATGTGTTTGGCCTCTGAGGCTGAAAAGATGGAAGCTCGATCCTCCCAGCCCTCTGGTGGTTCCTCCTCACTCTGTGCTCAGCACAGCTCAAGTAGCAGAGTCACCGAAGAGCAGGTGGATGCTCCTGAACTTCCTGTCACCACATCATCCTCATCCTCATCATCCTCTACCTCCGGCTCCACCTCGTCCTCCCCTACTGACACCACCCCATGTGATCTCAGCCCGTGTAAGACGCTGAAGAAGAAGAAGAAAAAGAAGAAAGAAAATAAAGACTCGGACGAAAATCCTGCATCACCCAAAAAGGCGAAGAAGCGACATTCACCTGAATCAGACCTGGACAGTGTAATGTTCACCATCGAAGCAGTAGCAAAAGGTGCTTGGGGCTCCGAAGAAACACCCAGGAAGAAAGCTTGTCCCTCAGGGAGTGAGAGCAGCCCCACAACGGACCAATCTCCAGCGGTGAAGAAGAAAACAAAACCGAAACCGAAAAAACAGTTGAAGTTAAAAGACGATGATGCGGAGGAAGAGGAAGAAGGGGATGAAGAGACCAATAAACCACAGGACGTAGAGATGAAAACTGAGGAAGCTCCTCTGACCCCTAAAGATGAGTGTGAGAATGAGCCAGACATGAAGGTGGAGCCCCCTATTGGCGTGGAGGACACATCACCACACTGCTCTCCTCCTCATCCTACAGATCTTGAGGAGAAAGACACAGACACCAAACCACCTCAAACCAGACAGGAAGATAAAGAGCAAGAGGTTAAGCCAGAGACCTGTGGGTCCAGGAAGTCAGAGCGAAGCTGTAAAGGAGCGCTTTATAAGACTCTGGTGTCCGAAGGGATGCTTACATCACTGAGAGCAAATGTGGACAGAGGTAACGCACACACACACACCTCCCACAGGTTCCTTTCCTGTTTGTTGATCTTGTCATAGGTGCTGTGTGACTGGATTTGAAACTCATTACACATTAGTTCAAACTGATCATGTGGAGCAAATAGTAGCATGGAAAAACATATTTCCCCATATATATCTGCTTATTTTGCAAATATGCCAACAACAAAAAATAGATTAGGTTGTGCTTTCTAGCATTTCCTAAGGAAGCCTTGTACCCTTGTAGGCTGAAGTACAATTTCAACATCATGATGTTTATTTTTTATCTCATTTTATACTGAATACCATTAACATTTTAACTTAAAGGGGTCATATGATGCGATTTCAAGTTTTTCTTTCTCTTTGGAGTGTTACAAGCTGATTGTGCATAGATAAGATCCCTGAAGTTGCAAAGACTAAAGTCTCAAATCCAAAGATACAGTATATTCTTTATCAAAGTTAAGACTCTGCCACGCCCCCCTAAAACGCCTCATTCAAACACACCCCCACATGTCTTCGTCACGATGTGGAAATATTTGCTTAATGCCGCCCCAAATGTTCACGCAAAGAAAGAAGGTGTGGTTTCAGTAACCGCAGTAGTGTGGATGCAGTCATGTCAGGGAGACGCTGTGTGTTTCTATGCGAAAGCAAAAGCACTTTATTTGGCCTTCTGAAAGTAGATGCATTTAGGAATCATTAAGATTACTTACAACAGAACAGCACAACCCAGATGTTATCACAACGCATTTTATGGAGGACAGTTTCGTGAACCTAGGAGAGGAGATAATTCTGACTTTGCTATGACTGTATGACTGTTATGCGACTGTATGTTTTGTTATTAGTTTAAGTATTTGCTATTGACTGCTCAAATGCAGAGTTTTGCACGTTGTGTGTATGTGTGTGTGAGAGAGAGAGAAAGAGAGAGAGAGAGAGAGTCACATCACAGCGTCGTGTGTGTGTGTGTGTGTGTGAGAGAGGGAGACACGGTCACACAACCGTGGCTTGTTTGCAAACACATTCGAGCTTCATCACTGTGTCTGTCACGCGACTCTGTTCCCCTCTCAGGCTTGAACTGATGGTAAAACTAAGGACATTATTAACTTGTCTTTACATTTATTTTGAAAACTGAAGCTCGCGATTATGGAAAGGGGCGTTACATTTCCGACGAGTGCTTGTGGTGTTCGGCCAATCACAATGCACTCTGTCAGCTGGCCAATCAGAGCAGACTGTGCTTGTCTGAAGGAGGGACTTTGTAGAAAACGAAGCGTTTGAGAGAGGCGGGGCATAGAGGACCTACAATAATGTACAGTATTTGAAAAATAATGTGTTTTTTGAACATTAAAGCATGTCAACATATTCTGTTACACCAAATACACAAAATAATGATCTTTAAAAAAGCATCATATGACCCCTTTAATAATACTCAATTGACCTTTATCTCAAGTAATTCACATATACACTAAAATTAGGTGATACGGTAAATGAAAAAGTGCTGTTTGGTTTTCTGGTCTATGTTGTAGGGAAAAGAGGATCCATGCGAGGAAGTGTGTCCGATCATGAGGGCAGCTGGAATGACGAGAGCTGGGGATTTTCTCAAGCTGCTACCAGCAACCCAAAAAAGCTCAAGAAGTCTAAGTCTAAAGAGGAAACCACCCCAGGGTGAGCTGTAATTCCTCCTATCACATCACTGAATCTGCAGGGAAACAGTGATTTTTCTCCTGCAGAGGAGTTTTTAAAAAAATGGCACATTTTATTTTCTGCATTTTATTGAAAAAACAAAACAAAATCACTTCTTGCTCAGTGCATCAAACAACAAGCAAATTTAAGGCTATAAAACACCTTAATATAATAATGAATGTATGTTATGCATGGGGTTTTAAATATAAATTACACATGTGGTCAGAATTGTTGGCACCCTTGGTAAATATGATCAAATAATGCTGTGGAAATTAATCTGCATTGTTAATCCTTTTGATCTATTATTTAAAAAAATCACAAAAATCTAACCTTCCATTGGATAATAAAAATTCAAAATGGGGGGAAATATCATTATGAAATAAATGTTTTTCTCTAATACACATTGGACACAATTAACGGTACCCTTTTATTCAATACTTTTTGAAACCTCCATTTGCCAGTTTAACAGCTCTAAATTTTCTCCTATAATGCCTGATGAGGTTAGAGAACACCTGACAAGAGATCAGAGACCATTCCTTCATCCAGAATCTCTCCAGATCCTTCAGATTCACAGCTCCATGACGGTGCTTCTCCTCTTCAGTTCACCTCACTCATTTTCTACAGGGTTCAGGTCAGAGGACTGGAATGGTCATAGCAGAAGCTTGGTTTTGTGCTCAGTGACCCATTTTTGTGTTGTTTTTGAGGTTTGTGTTTGGATTATTGTCCGGTTGGAAGATCCAAACATGGCCCATTATAAGATTTCTAACAGTCAGTCACGTATTGATTTTTTATCTGTTGGTATTTGATAGAATCAGAGATGCCATGTGTCTAAACAAGATGTCCAGGACCTCCAGCAGAAATATAGGCCCACAACATCAAAAATACAGCAGTATATTTCATTGTGCACACCAAACCCATCTTGAGTGTTTGCTGCTAAAAAGCTCATTTTTTTTGTTTCATCTGACCATAGAAGCCCATCCCATTTGAAGTTCCAGTCGTGTCTGATAACTGAATATGCTGGAGATTGTTTTTGGATGAGTGAGGAGAATTTTTCTTGAAACCCTCCCGAACAACATGTGATGATGTAGGTGCTGTTTGACAATTTCTTTTAAGGTTTTCTGACCCCGAGACTCAACCTTTCTCTACAATTCTCCAGCTGTGGTCCTTGGAGAGTCTTTGGTCACTCAAACTCTCCTTCTCACCGTGTATTAGGACGATATAGACACATGTCCTCTTCCAGGCAGATTCATAACATTTTCTGTTGATTGGAAATTCTTAATTATTGCCCTGATGGTGGAAATGGGAATTTTCACTGCTCTAGCTCTTTTCTTAAAGCCACTTCACTAATTTGTGAAGCTCAGTTATCTTTTGCTGCACATCAGAAATATATTCTTTGGTTTTTCTCATTGTGATGGATGATTCATTTGGAATTTGGCCTTTGTTTTCTCTCCTATTTATATTTCTGTGAAACAGGAAGCCATGGCTGGATAATTTCATGTTCATAATCACGCTGGTGTGCTCAAAATTGTGAATATGAATGGGAATATATTTCAGATATATTTTACTCATAAGAATTTCTAGGGGTACCAGTAATTGTGTCCAACATGTATTTGAGAAAAAAAAAAAAATTCTTAATGATATTTCCCCCATTTTAAATTCTTATTCTCCAATGAAAGCTTAGATTTTTGTGATTTAAAAAAAAAAAGATCAAAAGGATTAACAATGCACATTTATTTTCACAGCCTTCTTTGATCATATTTACCAAGGGTACCAACAATTCTGACCACGTGTGTACATATGTATTTGATATTTAATTTAAAAGTTTTTAAGATTATCAAAGCAAACTAAAATTTTCTATTATTAAAAAGTAACAGAACAGCTTAAACACCCTAGTGAAGAATAAATATACTAAAATGTATTTGAAATACATTTATTTCATGCCAAGTATACTACAAATACATTTACATATTTATGTGTTTAATAAAAATAAAAATACCCTGCAATTGGACTTTTGGTATACTAAACTGTTATACTTAAATTCTGCTAAACTAGTTTTGTACTTAATTCACGTTAATTGTGAAAGTAGTGCTGAAGTCCAACTAATGATATACTGAAGTATATTTGATTGTGCTAAAGTGGAACTATTGCAAGTATACTTCAGGTACACTTTAAATATCTTACATATAAAGACTGATATTATTCAGAGATCATACAATCCTCATTAAAAAACATTTAAGGTTTAATATTAAGAAATATGCATTGTGTGCAAGTAGTTCTCCAAATTAAGTTTAATTATAATTTTTATATCAGTAAGTCTTGAGCGATGTCAGTAAGTACATTTGAACTATGCTTAGTATGAAGTAAATTACAAATTTGTTGTCGACTTTATAATTTTTGATTTTTAGTGATTTAATTGATTAGTTGCAGCCTGATTCAACATTGATTATTGATTGCCAATGTAATTAATATCAGCTGAATCGGTATATTTGATGTTGAGGCTAACTTTTGGGTTTGCTTTTTTAATTAGGTTAATTGGAGAGTGTTAATGGTCTAAAAAGACTTAAAACATTTCTGTGCATTAGGTTAGCTAAGTAGTCCAAAGAGTTCTGTACATTTCAAGCATGTATCATACTCATATTTGCCATCCCACGATCATAGTTTCAGACTAAAATTGCAGAATAAAGTTTTTGAAGAACATTCCATCGTGTTTCATTGTGCAAGATTGAAATCAGTTTATCTAGCAGATGTTGAATCCAGATTAGCAGACTTTGCACAGACAGCTAATGTTTTACTGTGTATAAAACTCTCAGACTAGGAAAGCTTGAGGAGGAGTTCGAGAAAAAGTTCAACAGCTTACCGCAGTACAGCCCCCTGACTTTTGACAAAAAGAGCGTGACGGTAACCAAGAAGAAAAAAAACAGTACGTCCAGCCCTCCTGAACCGCCCAAACCCTGCAAGGGTGAGTTCACTGCATGCATGGAAACTGACATCACATCCTCCTGGCCCCCACACTCATTTCCTCATTTGCTTACTTTCTTAGGAAGTAGTCATCTCATGTTCAGAATGACATGACTTCCACCTAACATAGCATGCTGTGTTGTATTTTTTTGTTCTGTTTTATTGCTTGAAATTAGGTTCATCTTCATCTCAGAAAAAGACCTTATTCCACAAGATAGTGACCAAGTACAAACACAGGAAGGAGAAATCCAGTGCCGCAGACAAAGGTGACGCCCCCACAGCCATTAGATATCAGCTTCATTCTGTGTTCAGATGGCAAGACTGTGTGAACGAGTGCTGGAAACTGTGCTTGCATGGTGTTGTTTGTTGTTTGTCCGTGGTTTAGCCCAGTGTGCCTCAATGTTTCCTGCCGCATAGCAGGGAACGCTGTCATATCTAGGTCACTGTATACTCTGGTTATCTTAAAGGGGCACTCGAGTCACAGTTATGTAAATACTTCTGATGCACCCTGATGTGGTGTAGTACAAGTGGCACAAGTTAAATGCAATATAACATAATAAAGCATCATTCATTGTCAGACATCTGCATTGGGCCTTCCAGGTCTTATTTTTTATGTATTTCACATGACCCCCCTCTGCTCCTTTAGACGTCGTCCCAACTGACCCTGTGGGTACAGAATCAAGTCCAGTGGTGAAGTCGTGCAGTCCGTGTGTGTCTCCCTCTCCTGAACCCCAGAAGGTTCTGGATATACCTGTGGGCAGTCAGAAGAGGAAGGCCAGGAAGAGTAAAATCACACACTTGGTGCGCACGGCTGATGGCCGAGTGTCACCTGCAGAGGGTGAGCTTCCTGTTACAACATCTTATTGATGATTTCTAAACTGATAATTTCTTGCAGAAACGCTCCACACCCATGTTCTACTTTTGTTTTCCAATGTACACTGCTGTTCAAAAGTTAAGATGGTTTAATGTTTTTGTTTTTTTAAGGGGTCTTTTATTTGGCTATTTATTTACTTAGCTGGAAAAATTACCCTTTGTCATTGTCCTCTTGCATTATTGACAAACTATTTTCCTGTTGACACTGTAACGCTGCTTTGACACAATCAGTATCGTATAAAGCGCTATATAAAAAAGGTGACTTGACACACACACACACACACATATATATATATATATGTGTGTGTGTGTGTGTGTGTGTATGTATGTATGTATGTATAAATAACTATTCTCTAACTCTAGCTCTCTCTATTCTAATTCTATTCTTTTAAAAAAAACTAACACTAGCTTTTCTAATGTTTTTGTATTCTATCTATTTGTTTTCTTTTTATTTATTATACAATTAACAAAAGCAAAATAAAAGGCCTCTAACACTAGCTTGCTCTATTCTTTTTCTATTCTATCTGTTTTCTTTTTAATTATTATATAATACATTTTTTTTTTTTTAAATTGCTACGTGTACTACGTTAAGCTAACTGAGACTTGTTATAGCACTTGCATAACATTGCTCTTTTGTTGATTTTGATTGCTTCCATTGTCCTTATTTGTCGCTTACATATCGCTTCGTCTACTAAATGTAAATGGAATGTAAATATATATATTATGACAAGAAAAATCAAAATAATATTAAAAGAAAAGACGAAAATATAAATTTCTATTAAATGTATATATTAGTGGTGTCAAAATTAGCGTGTTAATGCGGGAGATACATTTTTTCAGATTAATGCGTTAAAAATATTTAACGCCGTTAACGCAGGGGCGGGGCTAGGGTTGGCCACCCCATTCACAACTGCTGCCTCCGTCTCTTTTTTCTTGAAAAGGATTGCGTTTATTTAGATGCAGAACGTCTTTATGACCACATCAAACGGGAGACATTTCAGGTGCCAGGCGCGAGTCAAACGAGCGCGGAAAAGATACTGTGCTCGTAGCGCGCGCTCTTCAAATACACGCACAAAGGTGCCGGCGTGCGCTGTAGCCTGTATCATTTCGTATCAAACAGCGAAACAAACTACGTGCATGCAATGTCCTAGTTATGCCGTCAGTTAAGGCATGAAGTTACCAAAAAGGCGATTAAAGCTGCCTTGAAACTGTGTGCATGCATGCAATATGTTATATATGCGTCATATTTAAGAACATGTCTCTGAAATGGTTTTAAAAACTGTCCTGAGGCACCCCAGCACGGTCTCCCTCATCTAACACACCCGATTCAACTCGTCAGTTCATTAGAAGAGACTTTAAGACCTGAAGTGAATCAGAAAGCAGCAGCAGCTTTTAAAGCAATAGCAGGACAATAAGCTAATAGCCAGCTGCTGTGATGTCTATTAATCCAAGAACAAAAGAAAAAAAAGAGGAAATCAATAACTTTTATAGCTTTAAGGGGTTCATCTATATTTAATTTAGAATTTAGTGTTTGGTAACTATTCATTTTCTGTATATTTCTGCTGAAGGGCACAGGTAGCTAAATATGTCATTTATTATAATGTTTTTTTTGTGAAGATTGTTTTAAGTTCACTTAAATTAGAAGTTAAGTCTAATAAATGTTAAAATTGATAGCTGTCAATTATACTGTAATGCTGAATGGCTACAGTCAATGGTTAAATATTAAGGGGGGAAAAACTATTTTATAGAGACATCAGTAGTATTGATATCAGTGATGCTGGCCTTCAATCATAAAAAAGATGCCATTAAAGAAATATTAAAAATATACTGTCTTTATGTTGTTTGTACATTGTACATTTGAAGATTGAATGTGAAATTATTGCAATATAAAAGTATATTTAAAAACGTTAATGTTAGGTGGGATTAATTGCGATTAATTTTAGAAAAATGTGCGATTAATTAGTTTTTGTTTTTTTTATCGATTGACAGCACTATATATATATATATATGAAAAGAAAAAACGACAGTTTAGACTGAATTTACAGTGACACAGATGCATCATGTAAAAATAGCCACTGACACCTTTGTATACCACAACCAAAGTGGCCACCAACAAAAGGTACTTAGATAAAATAAACCACATTAAGCTGTCATCTCAACATGGAGGATCTGTCTCATGTAGAATAAAATACATATTTTTTTAGCCAGTGATATGACTGGATTTTTTATATATCATGTGAGTAAGCATCACTTAAAAACATTTAGATTGTTAATCTCTGTTGTCCTTCCAATAAAAAACATTGCTGAAAAGTCTAAAATTATTTTATTACTCTCTATTACAGCAGAAGACAAGTCCAAGGATCAGACCAAGAATCAGGATGAAAAGCCATTCACTCAAGAGACATTATGCAATAGGGGGGTCTGCTACAAAGACCCCAGATCAGCAGAAGCGGACGTGACGGATGCGTCCGGTGGCCTCCCGGCCTTCTTCAGCTTGGCTGCTCTGGCTGAGGTTGCAGCCATGGAGAATGTGCACAGGTAAATAGGGAAACCCATCAATCTCTTGGCCATGATGGTGTGTGTCTGTTGATAATAAACACCTTTGTGTTTGTTCCAGAGCCCAGCGTGCTGTGAGCATCTCCACTGAAGGTCAAGTGAAGGACATGGCTCCTGTGCTGATTTCCTGTGCGGACCAGTGAGGCCTCAGCCTGGCCCGGGACGGGTTTAGTCTGGACTGGGCTTATGTATGGACATGCTGGGGCCTTATTCTTGACCCTCGGCCTTAGATGCCGGGGGGAAAGAGCGAATGAGAGCGAGAGAGACTGGAAAGGGATGAGGGAAGCTCTGAGCCGGATGAAGATGTTTTATCCCAGAAGCTTTCACCTTACACCCAACTCCATCCTCCCTCCCTCTCTCTCACCCCCTCAGGGCCCTGGGGGAGCCAATTCTGGTCCCTACACCTGTTTCCTCTGGTGGCTCCGGACCAGTTATCAGACTTTACAATCTGCAAGAAATGGCTACTATTTAAGGTCAAGTTTTGCCTACAAAAAGTGCATTTGAAGCAATTGCTCCCTCTGTCTTTCTCTGTCTTTACGTTTCTGTTTCTGGTCAGCTTCATTGCACAAACGTCTTTTTCACACAGCAGCGTACACCTTCTCTCGGTCAGAGGAACGTTTTGTGGCTTCCTGCCCCCTTTTTCTTGCTCTGAATCTTACGAAGAGAGAGAGAATGAGTGTTTTCAGACTGCTTAACCTCAGCCTCATACCTCACAAACCTGTTCAGATTTGTTCTCTGCACAGAAGCACCATCTTCACCTTCATAATGCACAGTTGATGCCTAGATGCCTCTTTCTTTCAAGCAATGACCCTCAATGTGTCCGGTGCCTCTGTAGATGACAGTTGTTCAGAGATAAACCACCTGTTTTCCACTCACAGACAGTAGCGATGTGTCGGGGGGAAGCCGGATGTTTGCGCAAGCTGCACTGCGGTCGATGAGCAGGGTCCAAAATTAGCACTTGAAAAGCATTGAATATTTTATTATATTAATTTACATTACCGTTCAAAAGACTGGGATCTGTAATAATGTTTTTGAAAGAAGTCTCTTATGATCACCAGTGTTGTATTTATTTAATCAAAAATACAGTAATATTGTCAAATATTATTACAATTTCAAATATTTATTTTCTATTTTAAAGTGTAATTTATTCCTGTGATGGCAAAGCTGAATTTTCAGCATCATTACTCAGTTTTCAGTGTCACATGGTCCCTCAGAAATCATTCTAATATGCTGATTTGGTGCTTAAGAAATATTTCTTATTATCAATGTTGAAAACAGTTGTGCTGCTTAATATTTTTGTGGAAATCTTGATACTTTTTCAGGTTTCTTTGAGTAGAAAGTTTAAAAGAACAGCATTTATTTGAATCAGGAATGTTTTGTAACATCATAAACGTTACTGTCTCTATTGATCAGTTTAATGCATCTTTGCTGAATAAAAGTATTAATTTCTTTCAAAAAAAAACTTACTGACCACTTTTGAACGGTAATGTATATTCTAAAAAAAAATAACATTTCATATAAATTTTTTTGTAATGTGAAATAATCAGAAATAATTAATATTTCTGGTTGGCAATTTTTTGTTTTTAAATGAATTAACTGTTGGCAGTTTGAAAAGAGTTAATTTTAGACCCTGCCTACGAGTGTTTCTGACTGAATCACCCGATGGAAAGCCAGTTGAACCGTTTTATATCGTGACACCCTGTCACTGTTAGCAATGCGCTCTTCTCTGACATGTACAGCTATCAATGAGTTCATTATCAGATCAGTATGGCGATACTTGAACGAAAAAATGCATTTTATGTCAATACTTGACCTTACTGCAGTGTGTAGCGTCTTGCTGGCTAATCCAAAAGAGTGCTACTCCTCTCTAATATAGTTTAATAATAGACCCTGCACTAATTTTTAGCTACCGTAGACGATGCTTTTAGTTGTCTTTGGCTTTCATTATAATAGCAAGTTTTGTTTTTGTTTTAGTCTCAAGTTAGCTTTTGTATCATCACTGAGATACTCAGCCCTCGTTTTTTTCCTGTACCTGAGGCTGTAGACGCCATTCCAGCTCAAAGTTTTGCTGATTCTGTCCATTCCTCCAAGCACACGGTGGGAGAGAGTTTGAGTGGAAAAGAAAACAGGGATTGACGTAGAAGAGAAAGGCGTTTTTCTCTCTCTCACACACACACACACACACACACACCTTTAATTGTGGGAGTCAGCATAGCATGTTCTCCTGCGACGTGCACATCCTGTGTTTTAGGCACTTGTGAGTCAGACTATTACAGGGTCATGTTCTGATCTTCAAACCAGATTATGTGCTGTGTCAATGACACGTTGCAAAAAAATCATGTTCTTAGTATGTTTGTCTCGTGAACATATCTAAAAAATTCTTCAAACAAGATCAGTTTATTTGAGAAGCAAAATTGTGTTTGGCTGTTTTATTTTTTTGAGTGATTTTACTAAAATGATTCTTCACCGATTCGTTCAGTGAGCTTTTCTGCAGGTTGCATCATTATGCCAGTAAGTGTTGACAAGCAAATGCCATTTTGTGAGTTATGAGGAAGTTCTGAACCATTTACCGTACTTAACTGAATCTTTAAAAACCACAGTTTGTGGTTGTTCATGATCAAAACAAGTCTTTATTAAAATGTGAGTGCCTACAAATTGGAGAAAGGAACATGTAAATGATTCCTCTGCTTAACGGATTCATTCAAAAACTGATTTGTTCAATTTATTCTTGTATTATCTTGCGCAGTTTTGCTTCTCAGGTAATTTAATCTTGTTTTAAGGATGTTTGGGTATATTACTGGAAAACATTTCTGCTTGGAAACTGATTTTTGCTGTGCACATCAGCTCCCTGGGTTCTTGGGCTGGTTCGAACCTCAGACTCTGCTTCCTGAAACCCTCCTGAGGTCATAGGGAGCCTAGATGAAATAAATGAAGGAATGCTATAAGCCAGATCACAGGTTTAAAAGCCGCACACTCTTTCACTGTTCAAGTCAAGCTTTTTCCTTTTTAATAAGACGATTGATATTCTTTTGGTTGTTTTGCTTCGATTTTTCTTCTATAAATGATAATGTCTGTGAATTTATGAACTTATAACTAATAAGGTTTTTTTGTACTTCTTCGAAATACTGTATTTAATTTGTTCTCCTTAGAACACCTTCTGTAGGGCGCTGCTTTTCCTCGCTTCGTTCGTAATATTTTGTTTAGAAACCTCAGTCTTTCCTGAGGTGTGCTCTACTGGATCGAGACTGTTGTCAAAAGCTCATATACAAATATCTGTGTATATATATATATATACCTATGCTTACCTGTTAAGCCAACAAGCACTGATAAAGAATGCACCGCCTCTAGACGATTATTTCCTGCTTGTGGACGTGCACGTGCAAGACAACCACATTGCCGCATATGGCCTACGTCTGGTGTGCGTGGTGGGGTCCGAGATCTGTGTCTGAATGTTCCCCATTTCCTGTTATTTATACAATAGAGGCATTTATTCCAAGCCAAGGGTTTAAACCTCAGTGTATTTTAAGTAATAGAAAGCTTGTAGGCTGTAATTGTGCCTGAGGCAGTCGTGAGACATACTGATGATGTTTACCTGAAAAATCAGGACCTAATCACTTTTATAAGTATGATTTTATTAAGCTAATTTTATAAATCACCTGTATGGCCCCGCTTATGAAACTTTAAAAGTTACAGTAGGGTAAAAATGTTATGAATTATGAATAGTAAGATACTAAACCTCCTGCTCAGCTGTTTTGAATCAGTTGATTGTCATTATGGACGATTTGAATTATATCAATCAGTGATCTAATTGTAAATGATCCCTTCTTCAGCATTAGATAGAGTGGGCGCCATGTTTAATTGTTACAAAAAATCATTGCGTAAAATTGGTCTTCGTCCACCCTAATTAAAAATGCGGTCACATTTACCTTTTCTCAGCGAAAAAATTAAAGTTTTGCGTGAGGGCGAAAACGTTCCCTGCAAATTCGCTTGGTTTAAAAATTCTGCTTTGTACATGTCTACGAAATTTCACTGGAATTTCGCTAATGTGACCGCAACTTAAAATTATGTTTCCTCAAAGGATGGTTGTTTATGAAAAACGCAACTTATCCACGTCCCAAATGTTTGTCGTTCACAAGAAGTTACCGTAAGACGTCTTCCCTCGCGTGTAATGCGCCTCAGACGCAATTTAAGTTCTTCCCGGCGATCAGGAGACGTGTTGTACACGAGTCATTCTCTCAGACATTTGCCAAAGAAAAGCGAAAATAGTCTGTAAGGGAAATTTCATGATGCAGAGAGCCAGGCTTTATTCCGCTGAGCTTAGCCAGCGGATCCGTCTTCAGGTTTCAAATGTATTTTATCAGCACAACTAATTCTTCTAATCTTTTCTGATGGTTTTTCCTCTGAATTAACCTGCAGTGAGAGTGGTGTGCAAAATGTTGGCACCTTTTTAATAACTATTTTAGAAAGACAATATTTGCACCTTAAACCCATACCAAAACAACATCACATTCTTAAAGGGACAGTTCACCCAAAAAATTACGATTCTGTCATCGTGCTCATCCTCATGTTCCAGTATTTGTATGATTTCGTGGAAAGATGTTTATAGAAATGTTCATGCTGCACTTTTCACAATGTAAAAATGACAAAAACACCATAAAAGTGTTTCACATGACTCCAACTCAAGTCTTCTGAAGCCATAAAATAGTTTTGTGTGGAGAAAAGACAGAAATTTAGGTCATTACTGCATACTTTTATTGTGCTTTTTGGCGTATGGAAAAATGCAGCATGGACATTCTTCAAAACGTCTCTTTTTTTGTTGTTGGTTTACGCAAGAAAGTTAGCCATACTGAATTAGAACGACATGAGGCTGCATAAATGGTGCAGGAATTCAATTTTTGTGTGAATTACCCCATAAAGATCGATCCCATCTCGCCAGTGTCCCCTCATGATCGTCATTCTTTCATGACCCCTGCATATCCAGAGGGGGAAATATGTGTATTTTAACAAATTGTCATTGCTAGCGAGAATTATAATGCGTTGAATGATAACACATCTTATTTGAAAGTCCCCGCATGATGCATCTTTAGAATCTGATCCCATCCCATGATGCCCCGTCATGACGTTCACCCCTCTTTTTTCTATTTAGAAGATGCCTCTTAGCAAATTGCCTCTATGAAACAGAAATTCCTATATTAGCTATAAAGATTATGATATTACCCTTTTGTGCTAGATTGTCTCTTGAATGTAATGGATTTTGTACCTGTATTTTTCTAATTCCAATCCAGTCTTTCTGTATGCGGTGGCTTTATATGGAGGAATTCTAGGCTGCTTCCTTACGTGAATAATTTGTAAAAACTTCCAGTCATCCTCGAGACACAAACCCTGACCTCCGAAGTGTGCAGTGCAACTGCCACCGTCATATCTGACATCAAATATCATTCACTTTTACACGTTTAGACCCGAAACATGCAATAGCACCGATCACATATATCAGTTGCCAAACCTTTCCACGTTTCACCTTCTCTACTTAATAACCTTGAATATGCACCCTGTCAACGATGAAGATTTTCTCTGCTCTGTACAAGAATGTACGTTCATGGCTTTAGATGCAGTTGTGGTGCCGTCTTTTTAAACGCTTACCCGAGATCCTGTTTTTGATTCCTCTAAGGAGTTTATACTTGTGTGCTTGATCTGATTATTGTCACTAGTACTGTATGATGCAATGTATGGATCTGATTGTTACAGCCCAGTTGTTGATGCAGCCTTGCCTTACTGATCCCCTGCGTAGAGAGGGACCCCTTTGCCATTGCCCTTCTCACTGAGTCTTATGTCATAACACTGTCTGCTGACGCAAATGTTATTCTTTAAACAACTATTAAAGTAACATACATATGAATGTGTCTGTTTGCTGTCTTGCTTTCAGTTCATGAAATGTCGGTCTAATCTCACAAGAATACCTTTTAATCAGAAAAAGTAGGCTCGGACAATGGATGTTTGATTAGTTCACCAATACAAAAACAAACAAATAAATAGATTATTTATTTATGCATTTGATTTTATTGCTCACTTGGCATTTAAAGTTGTAGTTTTTTTTTTATTATTCATTAAAATTATTTAAAATATGAATATCTATAATAATAATAATGGGATTTAATTTGATAAAACTGGCAATAAAATTAACTTAATTTTTTTTATTTAATACTTCATAAGAAATGTATTATTATTAAATGTAATAATTCAATGATTATACTGTATTGATTTTGTAAATAAGTCATAATAACAACAATATACTACTAACGATACAATTAATCATTATTATTATTGTTATATTGTTGTCCTGAATAGAGGTTCTGTGGTTCATTTAGGCTAGTGCAGTGGTAATGCACATGATATACAGGTACCGCCTTCAATCATTGTCAGTTAACATGTTAGACGTTTAGGACTAAGTACAGACTGCAGTGATTACAATGATATCTTCACTAGCTGTTCACCACCTGATTCTTATTATCTTGAGCGTCACACTGTGTTTATGTGAGGGTAAGTAAATTCATTTATTTTGTGATTATGAAAAGAAATTTCCCTAGTGAAAAAATAGTATACTTAAGTACAATTTATTTGTATGTACTTTAGTATAACTAAATATATTTGTGGCACACTATAAATTGGTATACTTAAAGTCTGCTAAATTAGAACAACTAATTTTATACTAAATGCATTTTAGTTGTGCAAAAGCAGTGCTGAAGTTCAACTAAAGTTGTAATAAATATACTTGTTTGTGCCAAAGTGGAACTATTTCAAGTATACTTATAGTGCACTTTAAATATCCACTTTTTTATTTCATTTTTGAAATGCAGAATTCATTCAGCTAAAACTTCAAATGTATTTTGGTAACATTACAATTGCAATTCAATTACACTAAGAGTGTTGAACATACATTAATATCATACTAATAACAAACAGGTCATACTAACCCTTACTTTTAGTGACTTTAAAATGCATTGCAATGGCATTCCAAGTAAACTTGAAGTGTGCTAATGGCACAATTATTGTGTGCATCTAATGCAATAAATTGACCTTTATAAATAATGGCACAGCTTAAGAAATTACCTTGTACTAACACCCCAGCATATCAGTCAACTCAATTATCCAGAGAACATCAGTGAAACATTGGACACAGACATTGATTGAACATTGACTGAAGGAAACATTGTGGACTGGATTCGTACCCGGGTCGCTGCCACACACATGCACTCGCTTTACCAGATGCACACCAAAGCAGATAACCCAGGCTCACTGTGTCTCTACATACATTTCTGCAACACCGTAATTATGGAATAAGCAGATTTTACTGGAATAAAACCATCCGTAACATCTCTGCCCATTGTCTCTGCATGCTTCAACTCTCAATGCACAGCACAAATATTAATGTAAAATGCAATGAAATGTTTTGGCGGTCTAGCAGTACGCTGCGGATTTATATGTGACGTAGGCTATTAATTGAAATTATTTTAATACATTGTTACTTTTCATGTAGTTAACGTCTCTGATTTATTTGACATTTTAACTTTTTGTGTAGTTTTGAGGGCTGGTCAGGATAATTTTAATAATTTGTTTAATAATTCATAATATTTTGACAGAGAGAGATCAACGCGCTGCAAATAGAAAAAAAACCACCTGCAAATTAAGAAAACAACTTCCTCAATTTGACAACACACGCGCTGCAAATGCTCACAACACAACCAAACAAAGAATAAAATTGCGCTGCATATAAAATTATTTATTTGGTTGTGTTGTGAGCATTTGCAGTGCGTTTCTTTGTTTGTTTGTGTTGTAAGCATTTGCAGCACCTGCTGTCAAATTGATGAAGATGTTTTCTTGATTTGCTGGTGCTTTTTCTATTTGCATGTGTTTTCTGAAGTTGCAGCGCGTTCGGCCACCGTACACTAAAAGAGCTGCAGTCCACATTTCCAAGTGCTACGTTGTCGTTGCCCGTACAGGACATTAAAGAGCCATTAATGGACAAAAGTGTGTTGGTACAGGTGCATTGGAGTGTATTGGGAATAAGTAATAGGTTAAACCTTCTGATCAAGTTTCAAATCCATGACTAGGCTATATGTTGTTTACATATCTTTACTTTTGTTACTACTTTCTATATGTGACCATGGGCCACAAAACCAGTCATAAAGGCCTTTCACACCGAGCGCGAAGCGATTGTTTGCCTCAGTCATAAGGGTCAATTTTTTGAAATTGAGATTTAGGCTATACATCATCTGAAAGCTGAATAAATAAGCTTTCAACAACTATTTGAAAATCTGGAATCTGAGGGTGCAAAAACAAAATCTAAAATATTGAGAAAATCGCCTAAAGTTGTCCAAATTAAGTCCTTATATGCATATTAGGCTACTAATCAAAATTAAGTTATATATATATATATATATATATAGGAAATTTACAAAACATCTTCATGGAACATGATCTTTATTTAATATCCTAATGATTTTTGGCATAAAAGAATAATCGATAATTTTGACCCATACAATGTATTTTTGGCTTTTGCAAATATACCCGTGCTACTTAAAACATTTCTTTTTATCTATTCTATTTTTATACTCAACAAGTAGAACTTAAATATAGTGTATTGTATTGTACATTTAATCATAACAGGTCAACAGAGGATTCAACTAAAATAAATCAATCAATATTTAACAAATTAAATTGTTTTATTTGCAAATTACCCCATTGTAACATTTGTGCTGTAGGCAAAAGTTGTTTGGAAACTCTGCCCTTACAGCACCTGTTAGCAGAAACATACTGGATGTTTCAATTCATACCTCACATTTTCTTTGGTTTGCCCAAAAAGAAAGTCTCATCTTAAAAAAAATAATAATAATTACACAGCATCATCTTAAAATAATTTCATTATTCTCATATTTGAAATACATTGTGAGACTTGTGTCTTTAGCTGCAATGAGTTTCTAGACTCTAAAGGTTTCTTCTGAAAAATGTTTAGCAAAAGTACAGAAAAAATGATTGTTGGTGAATTTCAGAGCTCATGAAAGTATAAGGTGAGGAGAAACTGACTTATCAAGCCCCCTTCACTGAACATACTGTAGCTTATATTTAGGCCGATGTTAAAATCACATTATTAAAATACCTAAGACACTTTTAAGGGATGAAGGAGCAAACAAATATCAATACACCGAATGTGATATTGTCTCTTGTGCCATAATCTTAGGTGAGAACTCATACAGCGGCCTTGTTTACTTAAATGATATGACAACAATACAAACAATCCCAGCAGACATACATTATATGGCCTTCATACAGCTACAGGATCATAAGATGAGGTGCTTCATTCATCCCTAGTTGTTGGGCTGAGTGAGCATGGACATGTCATTGGGGTTATGAAGTGGCATCCTCTTTCAAAGGTTGCATCCAGTTAGTTTATATGTGTGAAAATCACTTTTAACACGTTTCAAACATGTTGTAGATGGAATTAAGAACCTAGCCAGTTTACTGTCTTAAAGATGAATATATATATTTCATCCTTCCCCAAATGCATTTGTAAAAAGTATAGTATTTTACAAATGAATTTGTAGTGTACTAAGTTTGTGCGGTAACACTTTACTTGAAGGGGTGTGCATAAGACTGACATGACACCTTCATAATCATGACATGACACATGTCATGAATATGAAGGAGGTTTTATGCATGTTTATGACAACTGTCATTAAGTGTCATTCGCTCAGTTATGTCATAAGACTGACATGACACCTTCATAATCATGAATATGAAGGAGGTTTTATGCATGTTTATGACAACTGTCATTAAGTGTCATTCGCTCAGTTATGTCATAAGACTGACATGACACCTTCATAATCATGAATATGAAGGAGGTTTTATGCATGTTTATGACAACTGTCATTAAGTGTCATTCGCTCAGTTAGTGCAAATATGACATTATTTCTAATTTTTATGCAAATATGACATTATTTGACCTGACATGTGTCCCTACCCTAGAAGGAAGAAACCATAACAAAGACATCATATTTGAAATAACACGAAATGTTGGATTCACCGTATTTGGATGCCGATGTAGGCTGCCATGAACGTTACGTCTGCCATTGTTGATAGTTTGTTTACATAACTGAGCTGTGGGAATGACACTTAATGACAGTTGTCATAAACATGCATAGTGAAAAAACCTCAGTGACACTCAGCCTGTGGAAAAGACCGGGTCAGGGCTCGCCAGTGAACCATCTAAGAACCGGCAAGAGCACTGGCTCTGAACTAGCACCTGGTTCCTGCTGGTGAGGGGGTAAGAGAGAGTGAGCTGGGTGTGAGGGGTCCAGCGTGACTTTCTTGGCCCTTTTCCTCACTCTGGAGGTGTAAATTGGCTGGGCAGAGGGGCACCTTAATCCTCTCAGCAGTCCTGACTGTCCGTTGTAGTCTTCTGATGTCTGTTTTGGTAGCTGAACCAACCCAAACAGTTATAGAAGAATATAGGACAGACTCGATGATGGCAGAGTAGAACTGTTTGCTCCTGAGGCAGGTTGAAAGCTGGCGGAGGAAATATAGCCTCTGCTGGGCCTTTTTCGCAATAGTCAAGTGAACTTCAGGTCCTGCGAGATGGTTCCCAGGAATCTGAATGACTCTACTGCAGCCACAGTGCTGTCCGTGATGGTGAGTGGGGGGAGAGCAGGGGGTTCCTTCTGTCCACCATCATCTCCACAGTTTTGAGAGTGTTTAGCTCCAGGTTGTTAAGACTTTCAACCTCCTGTCTGTACTCGTCACCGTCCTTGATGAGGCCGATGACAGTGTCGTCCGCAAACTTCAGGAGCTTGACAGAGGGGTCCTTTGAAGTGCAGTCATTCGTGTAGAGGGAGAAGAGCAGTGGGGAGAGAACGCAACCCTGAGGGGCGCCAGTGCTGATGGTGAGAGTTCTGGATGTGAGTTTGCCCAGCCTCACTAGCTGCTGCCTGTCTGTCTAGCTGGTTCCACTGACAGATGGAGGTGGGCACAGAGAGCTGTTCAGTTTGTCTGAGAGAAGGTCAGGCATGATGGTATTGAAGGCCGAGCTGAAGTCCACAAATAAGATCCTTGTAATTCCCAGGTTTGTCGAGGTGTTGCAGGATGTAATGCAGTCCCATATTGACAGCGCACAAGTGTTTGCTCTGTAGGCAAACTGAAGAGGATCCAGCAAGGGTCTAGTGATGTCCTTCAGGTAGGCCAGGACCAGTCTCTCAAGTGTTTTGAGTGCGACAGGTCTCTGTCATTAAGTCCAGTGATTTTGGGCTTTTTGGGGACAGGAAGATGGTGGAGCATTTGAAGCAGCAGGGAACTTCACACAGCTCCAGAGATCTGTTTCTGTGTAAAGATGGGGGCCAGTTGGTCAGCACATTTTTAGACAGGCATGTGAAATACCGTCTGGTCCTGAAGCTTTCCTAGATTTCTGTTTTCTGAAGACCCGGTTCACATCCTCTACACCATAGGTCACTAACAGGTGGACCGCGGTCCGGGTACGGACCCAGAAGCCATCCCATACGGACCCGGATCTACAGCCAAAAGCATTTACCTGACGACGGGGCGCTTCTATTTCAACCGGCGCAGCTTTTGTAGTCTTTACGGTAGTGGTAGTGGGGTCGCCAACTGGCGGAGTCCGAATCCGTGAAGGCTTTTGACATAATGAAATAAATAGATGCTAATTTCTAATCAATCAAAGAAGCACATCAAGGTCAGCTCTAGAACTGTTTGGGTGCAGTCGTGCGTGCAGTGATGAGAGCAGAGAGCGGCGCTGCATGTAGGCAGACAATGAAACTTTTAGTTGTCGATGGCATTTCAAAAAATTAGTTGTTGTGTCCTTAAAAAGACTTAAATGGTACAAGAAAGTCTTAATTATGATTTCAGGAGGTCTTAAATGTGGGGGTGAAAGACAAAAATTGCGATTAAACTTAAAAAGGCTACATTGATTGAATAAATATGAGCGTGCACAATGTGAAAATAACCCATGTTTTTAAGCAGCACACACGCAGAGTTGTAAATGTGAACTGGTGGATCGACAAGAAGATAATGTGTTATAAAATGTAAACAATTAAGGCAGTAAAATATATTTAGATGTTATTTAAAATAAATACTTAATTGTTTTTGTGAAAATGCATCTGAACTGTAAAATGCTTTTTAGTAATTTTTTTTTTTTTTTTTTTTTGTGCAGGTTTAAAAAAGGTCTTGAATTTAAGCTTAAATATCCTGCAGATACCCTGGCCTGGCAAAAAAAAAACTATAATTCTCCAGACCTCGGCTGGTGGGGAGGGTACAGATCAAGCCGTTTTAGTTGAAGATCTACACAGACTGAAAACGCAGGTAGAATGGTGGGGGAGGGAGGGAGGGTGGTTGCAGGGGGGAAGGTGAATGTGTGAAGTGCAGATGTGTCAGTCCTTTTCAAATCGGCAGTTTCAGAATCAGCAGTTGTTGATTCTCCACAGACTGTGAGGGTGGTGTCTTGTACATGATGATGTTCCTCAGACCAGTCCATAATGACGGATTGTTTTTTGCTGAAAGTTCTTTTTTCAACTTCTCAGCAGTGATCTCCTTTGTTAGTCTGTTCCTCGCCTGGTTATGATTTTATCCCCACTTCTGTAAGCGTCCTCTTTGGCCTGACAAAGCTGTTTGAGTTTCCCAGTAAACCACGGTTTATCATTATTGAATGATAAGAATGTCCTGGTGGGGATGCATATATCCTCACAGAAACTGATATATGAAGTTACAGTCTCTGTGAGCTCTTCATCCTCACTTGAACACTTGGGCCAAATACAGGAAATACGTCATTTAAGTAGTCAAGTGGTCAAGTGCAAAGACTGCATGTGTGGGTATTTGGATTTACTTTTTCAGTTGACTTAATGTTTTTAAGATGGATTACAAACTGTAAATACAAAGAGACTTAATTTCTGTTTCCTTTGCCCTTTTAATGTAAATCAAATAAGTTTCATGTAATGTCTCACTTGTGACTTAGTATTAACTGACTAATAATAAAGATCCGGTGATGGACCTAATAATTGTGGAAGATTTTCTGTAATCTTTTTTTTATTTTTTTTATTTGCTGTATTATTGACGGCAACATTCTGTTGTCAGCTACACTGAAATGTATCTCAATCCACAGATGCAGAGAATGTTTTCAGAGCAGTTGAAGGAGAAACTGTCAATTTGCCCTGCCACTCACCCCCTAATGACAATGAAAAAGTTTCTGTAGAGTGGACAAAACATAGTACAAGCAGAACAACTATTTGTAAATTGAATATTAATAACTTTACTGGATCTCTCACTGGAGACTGCATTCATCGTTTCAAATTCAACAGAACGTCTTTTACACTAAGTATAGAAAATATTCAGCTCAATGACTCTGGTCATTACAGCTGTAAAACAACAAGAATAATTCCACCACCATCATTAGACAAAAGCTTATGTCTAATGCTCCAAGTTGAAGGTCATTGTAACTTGCATTAAAAAAAAAATTATTTGAAATGTCTGATTGTTGTTGACCATCACCTATAGGTCCCTATGTGCAATAGTAATGTAGTAATGTTAACCAAGTCACTATCTGAGCTCATGTTGGTGTTGTTCATCTCCCTCTGCTGCAGTTCGTTCACATCTGTCTCTGCAGAAACTGAACAGCAGTAATGACACCTGTGTTCATCTGATCTGCTCTCTGGAGGATCTGACGACTGAGCAGGTGAACTTCACCTGGGGCCGAGAGGGTCATCATGGGTCACTTCATCCATTCACATCTTATACCAATAACAGTGAGCTGCGTCTGTGTAAACCTGACTGGAGTGACGGAGACACAATCACATGTTACGCCAGCTACTCAGACAACCAAATCCAAAGAAGTTTACAACTGCCCTCACAGAGTGATTCTGATAAAGGTGGGTCATTTTAACTACCTATCACTTTAACCAGGACAAACTAGACTAGAGTAAAGTGTACCAGTTCAGCAATGCTGTTCAATGGCCTTTAAACTTTCGAAGGAAATTAATTAAAATTATTTAATAATTATAAAAAATAATAATAATAAACTAACCTGAGATCTATCTTTTTCCAGAATTCGAACAGAAGTTTCCAGTAGTTCATATCGCCATTTTCATCTTCTTCATCATCTGCATTGTTTTCATCTGGATACTTTTCTGCGTGTCCAAACATAAGTCCTCCAACTGACACTCTAACATAATAATTATATATATATCGCCTCTGGCTTGCTCAGTTGGGGACACATAATTTCTAGCGATTATCGTCAATTTGATTTCACAGATACTATTTAAACTAAACTGAGCTATGACATCTCCGAATTCAATAATGAAATGCCCTTAACTGAAAATTGAGTGTTTAATCTTATTATTATACATTACTGACACTCTATCCTCCAATTTGATACTGTTAAGTGCTTTGACACAATCTGTATTGTTAAAAGCGCTATATAAATAAAGGTGACTGAACAAAAATATAAACGCAACACGTTTTTGCCCCCATTTTTCATGAGCTGAACTCAAAGATCTAAGACTTTTTCTATGTACACAAAAGGCCTATTTCTCTCAAATATTGTTCGCAAATCTGTCTAAATCTGTGTTAGTGAGCACTTCTCCTTTGCCGAGATAATCCGTCCACCTCACAGGTGTGGCATATCAAGATGCTGATTAGACAGCATGATTATTGCACAGGTGTGCCTTAGGCTGGCCACAATAAAAGGCCACTCTAAAATGTGCAGTTTTATCACACAGCACAATGCCACAGATGTCGCCACATGTAACCACACCAGCCCAGGACCTCCACATCCAGCATCTTCACCTCCAAGATAGTCTGAGACCAGCCACCCAGACAGCTGCTGCTACAATCAGTTTGCATAACCAAAGAATTTCTGCACAAACTGTCAGAAACCGTCTCAGGGAAGCTCATCTGCATGCTCGTCGTCCTCATCGGGGTCTCGACCTGACTGCAGTTCGTTGTCATAACCGACTTGAGTGGGCAAATGCTCACATTCGATGGCTAAATTCTAAAATACTTCTAAATAAGTATCTAATTTACAAATAATTTTCTTGTCCAACAATTGGACCAATAAAACCAATCTTTTTTATTAAAATGAAAGCTGAAGGTGTCATATGATTTGGTGCTCTAAATATGGTGTCCTGCCTCATTTAAAGGGATAGTTCCCAAAAATGAAAATTGTCATAATTTCCTCACCATGGTAATGTTGCAAATCTGTAAGACTTACTTTCTTTGTAAAACATTAAAGAACATATTTTGAGAAATTTGAATTATTCAAATTTATTGAATTATTAGGGGAAAATTATTATTTGAATTATTAGGGGAAAAAAATAGATACGTATTTAGAATGACATGAGGATGAGTAAGTGATGACATAATTTTCATTTTTGTGTGAACTATCCTTTTGAAGAAGCCCATTAATCACCCTCATAAAAAATTAGATAATACTTTAGTGCTGCAAATTCATCACCATTCTGATCAAATTTGTCGTTTTAATTGTCGTATACAGAACAGAAGAGTTTTTGCAGGCGAGTGTTTGGGAGCGTCCTTTTTTTAAACAATATATTAATTTGTCAGACTACAGAAGAGTTGTATTTATTCAGATTTTTATCATATATCCATTTAAATGTCAGCATCTTTTGTTTGACCCAGTCACCACCTTCAGTACAGCAGCATGAACAGCCTCTGATTCACAAAACATGAAGATAAGCTGCATTTTACCCTTTCAGTTCTGCAAAGCAAAGGTTTTAAATCCATCATTAGACACACAACGGACCACACAATACAGCGACAATATTAGCTTAGGTTTTCAAAATGTATATAATTGGATGTAGTGGTAATTATCACAGTGATAATTTAAAGTTTTATCTTAAATTATGACATTTATTGCAGTTATCAAAATGTGAAAACTGTTTTGTTTTCCTCTATACAACAAAAATACATTGGCTGTCAAGTTCAGTTCACTTCAGGTTTCTTACAACCCTGGTCCCCTTACATACTAAACTAAAATTACACCACTAGACTGTCCCTGGTGCCCCCTCAAAACATTAAGACCATGACGCTTCTGTCTGTACTGTAGTAGGAGGATTGTGAAATTCTGTGGTCTCCCTTTCATGAATGTTTTTACATGGAAAGCAGAACCTCTGAAAAACAGACTCCATGTTCTTATATCCCTCCATGTTTCAAAATAACATGCATTTTTAAAATGTTACAAGTACTCTTTATTTCCATTTCCTCTATGCCATCAAATACACAACAACGAGTTAAAAAGATTTCATTCAAGATAAAAGACATTCTGTTCACAGAAATAGATCACGTCTATAAACACAGTCATTTCAGAACGGAGGCGAGTAATGATGGTGAAGGTAATGTTCATTTTAAACAAGCACAATTTGTATCAAAGTGAATCTCTGAGTGTTTGACCAACGGAAGTAGGATAGTTTTTTTCATTTTGACTTGTGATCTAGATTGTGGGAGGGCACATGGCCAGGAAGTTCCTCACTCAGTGTGTGTTCGTGTGCAGAAGTGATACACACTCTGAGCGCATCGACATGTTTTTAAAGTGGATTACAAACTGTCTTTTATTTTTAACTTTAATTTATCTCATGCATACAGGTAAGATACTTCAGTTCTGTTTTAAAGCAAAGCCTAATTTCTCAGTTGTGACATATATAACAATGTTTGACTAATAACAAGGATCCCAGTGATAAGTTTAAAAAATATATCTCATGTGGTAAATTTACTGTGATCTCTTTCACAGTGGATGTGATTTATTTGCTGTATTACTGACAGCAACATTCTGTTGTCAGCTACACTGAAATGTGTCTCAATCCACAGATGCAGAGAAAGATTTCAGAGCAGTTGAAGGAGAAACTGTCAATCTGCCCTGCCACTCACCCCCTAATGACAGTGAACAAGTTTCTGTAGAGTGGACAAAACATAGTACAAGCAGAACAACTATTTGTAAATTGAATATTAATATCATTAAGGAATCTCTCACTGGAGACTGCATTCATCGTTTCAAATTCAACAGAACGTCTTTTACACTAAGTATAGAAAATGTTCAGCTCAATGACTCTGGTCATTACAGCTGTAAAACAACAAGAATAATTCCACCACCTGCATTAGACAACACAACAAATGTGACACTCCAAGTTGCAGGTGAGTGTCATTCATAATTTTTTTTTTTAAGTGTTTACTTCATGTAGGCTATAGCCTAGATGTCAGTAATAAACATCATAACATTTCTCTCCGCTGCAGTTCGTCCACATCTGTCTCTGCAGAAACTGAACAGCAGTAATGACACCTGTGTCCATCTGCTCTGCTCTCTGGAGGATCTGACGACTGAGCAGGTGAACTTCACCTGGGGCCGAGAGGGTCATCATGGGTCACTTCATCCATTCACATCTTATACCAATAACAGTGAGCTGCGTCTGTGTAAACCTGACTGGAGTGACGGAGACACAATCACATGTTACGCCAGCTACTCAGACAACCAAATCCAAAGAAGTTTACAACTGCCCTCACAGAGTGATTCTGATAAAGGTGGGTCATTTTAACTACCTATCACTTTAACCAGGACAAACTAGAGCATAATATTTCATTTAATAAACCACTATCAGTAACAATTCAGCAAATTTACACTAACCTAAATTGCTTTCAGTGTGCCAAACTGCTAGTAGAAAAAAAATCACACGTACTTGTTTAAATGTTAGAAATGTAGAACAGTTTGTTTAAATAACGGGCTTCAAATTTAACCAGACTACATTTGAATAAATAAGATTTCCATTGATGTATGGTTTGTTAGGATATAACAATATTTGGCTGAGATACAACTATTTGAAAATCTGCAATCTGAGGGTGCAAACAAATCTGAATGTTGAGAAATTCACCTTTAAAGCTGTCCAAATTAAGTCCTTAGCAATGCATATTACTAATCAAACATTAAGTTTTGATATATTTACGGTAGGTAAATTTACAAAATATCTTCATGGAACATGATCTTTATTTAATATCCTAATAATTTTTGGCATAAAAGAAAAAACGATAATTTTGACCCATACAATATATTGTTGGCTATTGCTACAAATATACCTCAGCGACTTAAGACTAGTTTTGTGCTCCAGGGTCACATATATGATGTGAAGGATATACGTGTGTACTCCTGTGTACCTCCAAATACTTAATAACAACTTATTTAAATGTTTTTGATGCAGTTCTGTCAAGCAATATGTCAAGGTTATTACTAAAAACTAAAAAAATACAAAGCAAACATTAATTTTAGTACACAATTTAGAAATAGCGTTCTGAGTTACAGTAGGATGTCTCTGTGATGGTCTCTAGCAGACTGCTTGGTCCAGTCAGTTGAGATTGTTACTTTTTTACTTTTGTCTGTCAAACATTCATCTGTCTGATGTTTATGATCTGATCGTACCGTTTATGACCATTACAGTTGTCCAGCTGCTGATCATCTCATGCAGCGCTGCTGCAGGCCTCATCCTCTGCATCATCCTCATCGTTGTTATTTGCAAATGTGAGTATGATTATGTTTGATTCTTTAACAATTGTTATAACTCAGATAAAATAACATTAAAGAACTGACTGATAAAAATAGGAAACTGCATATGAAGAAAGTTTTTTTTTCTGTCATGTGTTTCATAATAATGCAAGTTTAGTAATAGTTTGACAGTTAAAAAAAGAAGGCAAGAATTTGACGGAAATAATGACGGTCGCCCTCCCTCTGTTCAAACCTCTCTGTCTATTTCTGCTTTCTGTCACCGTGACGTCGAAATCTTTATTTTCAGGAAAATATCTAAAATTAAAAACAGCGAATGTCTGTTTGTAGCATATGGTGAACCAAATTAGTTAAAATGGTTGGACAGTTTGCTAATCATAGCTGATCTAGTCTTCCTCGTCTCCCATCCTGACCAGCTGACAAAACCCCTATAAAACCACCCAACATAACCGGTGAAAACCAGCTTGAAGAGACCAGGAGACCTGTTTAATCTAGATAAGAACACCAAGCTGGCTGGATTTATATCTTATTTTCAGTAGGGAATAGACCAAGTTACCACAGTTTAACAAAACAGAAAACAATACCTTTAGTAGCCAGTTACATAGGGAAGGTAAACAGGTACAGTACATTTGTTTACTGATGTTTTTATAGTCCTCACGGATCACTCAAAACTTGATATGAAGGCAATATACGTAGGCCTACCAGTCGATATTGAAAAAATATTTTTATAGACCTCCACTAGATGGTGACAAAAGCAATGGTCTATTCGTTCCCAACTGAAACCGGCCTCAGCTGGTTGGCTGGTTTAGCTAGTCTTCAGGGCTGGTCATAGCTGGGTTGCAAGCTGGTTTTAGAGGGGGTTGACCACTTCTTTAGCTGGTCAGGCTGTTGACCAACCAGATTAAACCAGCTGAAAACCATCTTGACCAGGCTAGGAGATCATCTTAAACCAGTTGAGACCATCCAACCAGCAAGTTACTGCGGTAACATTATCATAAATATATATATATATACACGGTTTAAAAAGAGATAGAACATGTATTTTTATATAAATTTACAGCTGAGCCAATTATTTCAATAGATTAACTTTAGATTTTCAATTATGTATAGCCTATGTTAAATCAACCTAACATTATTTATTTGTGAAATGATTTTTTTTTCTGTCTAACTTGGTATCTGTTTAATTTTGTAGGCAGAAAGCGAGACGAAAATGGATCTATAGTGTTCAGCAATAAAGTTTATGAGAACTTCAGTTTCGCCATGGCCCGTCAGAACACACAGTCCAATGCTAAACCACAGCCAGAAGAGTGTATTTATGAGAACTAGCTGCTGCTGCTTGTATAACCTTTGCTTTAAACCCAGATCGGCCCAGTTGTTACGAAGGCAGTATGATGTTGGCAAAAATGTGTGAAGTGGTTTTGCTAAGATATTTGATGGTGCACTGCAAATGTGAAGCAAAAGCTCGCTGTATTGTTTACAATGCCTTCACTGACTTCAAAAACTGTAAGCAGGCACTTTAAACAATCGGTATTTTTTCAGGCAACTCTGTTCTCGTTGCACTAAACTGTTATGTCTTTTTTTCTGTTATGTCTTCTAAATTAAATTGAATTAAATTATAATAATGAGCAAGGATCTCATGTCCGTTGTCTTTGCAAAATTTCTCTTTGCACTTTTTGTTGTATGACTTTTGTTTTTGGTATGGTATTTAGGCTAATTATATTGTAATATTTCATCACTTGTAAATAAATAATACATTATAAGTCTTTTGTGTCAAAGCCTCTCTGCTGTCAAACCAAACTTTGCAGAAAATTATTTCACTCTTATTCACATCTCTGTCCTCTGATTATCTTTCGGTTGCAATGAAAAATGCAAAAATCACTTTATCACTTAATAATGGGCATAGCTGGAGCTAAGTTATTGTGAGTACATGCCTATGGTTTATTTAGTGAAAATAGTATATATTTAGAAACTTTGCTCCTTTTAGCACAGGGTGCCTCAGATCTGAAACTAAACTTTTCTAATTTGGTCTAAATGAGAATATAGATTGTGTTCTTATTTATTTTATTACATGTTTGTATGTACAGTATGTACGAGTCAGTCATTTATTAGAATGTTTCTATTCATTTCCTCTTTGTACACTGTATAATAAATACAAAAAGGAATTTGATGGGATTCAGATGATGTGTTACTGTCGACTGTTCATAACCAATGCTTTACTTAAAGAGGAAATCAGCACCTTAACCCATTTCACAGCATGAGACACTTCAGCAGAACACATGAGGCGGATGCAACGCACAACGCTTTTCATGGACAGAGAGATGGTGAGTGTATGTTTCATATGAAGATATTTGAAAACTATTATAGATAAATATGAATATTATGCAACTTGAAAGCGTCTTTTGCTTTAGTTGTTATATTAAAACAGTAGTCAGGCCTATTCGTATCACTCTATTTTAAAAAGTACCGGAAGGGATAGTTCAACCAAAAACATAAATTCTGTCATCATTAACCTCATGTTGTCACAAACCTATGTGACTTTCATTTTTTCCTCAGTGTTTTTCTTTGATCTGTTGGTGGATACTTCTGTCTTCAGCTTTCAGTAAAAAAAAACATACATTTATGAATAATATGACATAAATATCTTCTAACTAAATGTACAATTTATAGCATGGAATGAGAAGTTCAAGTTGTTGCTGTCTTTGTTTTCCAGCATTTGTCAATGCGGCAGTGAATCACACTACAACTTTATTTGTCAATCATGGAGAGTCTGCCAAAATAAGATGCAACTACAGCCGAACAGATGACACAGAAATCATGACAGTGGATCTTGAAACATTAAATCATACACACATTTGTTCATACATACTTTTGACTTCATGGCAAAAACAAAGTTGTAAAGATCACATCAGATTCATATGGATTTCAGAGGCTGAGGAAATATCATTTGAGCTATTAAATCTCCGTATTAAGGATACCGGCACATACACCTGTACTGTGAGGAGGACTGCAAAACCACCTCAAGTGGATCTGGGAGTTCAAAGAGTTCAAGTTATTGGTAAATCATTTCTTTATAATCAGAAAAGATTTAATATGTAATATTAGTAAAATAATAATTTTGTATGAATCCTTTCACTATTTGCAGTGTATCCCGTCTTGTCTCTGTCGTGTGTGAAGAGGCCTGATGGATCTCCCATGATTCTGTGCTCTGTGGAATTTTACCATGATTCTCTTGAACAGTTGTGGATCAGAGACGGAGACGTCCTCAAAAGCTCATTCTCAAACAAATCATTCAATGGATTTTTCAGTCAGCAATCATACCTTATAATACCACCACAAACCTTCAATGATACAATCTACTCCTGCTGGGTAAACCACTCGTCCTTAAACAAACCACTCGTGGCCAATTTATCAAGCTCTGTCTGTAACGAAAAAGGGGGTTTTTCTTCTTTAAATGTTTTATATACTGTACAACATAATGACATATCAGTAAGAAATAGCCTATAATGTGGTTTATAACAGGCTTTTGCAATAATTCTGTCTTGTAGATTTAATTGAGGCTCTGGCAGTGGCATTTGTTATCTCTGCAGTTTTGACAGTCTTTTTGATGATTTTTGTAGTCCTGTTGGCACATTAAGTCTCAGGTATGAACTCTGAGTCTATATTAAGCATCTTATTTTTGATTTCTATTTTAAATGTCATTCTGATTCTGAATACTGGAATGCTTATTATCAGTTCTTAATTTGATTGGTAAACCTAATGACTTCAACATGATTGTATTCAAATGTTCAGATGTTACAGGGCTCCAGACTGCACCTAAAATGGTCGCATTTTCCACCCAAAAATATTAATTTGCGAGTAAAATTTTTGCTGACATCGCCACTTCCGACTAGCCTATATAAACTTACATGTTGTGACTTACAATTTGCATGTAATGCCTTTTTTCCTGCTTGTTTTGCGATCATATCTTTTGCTATGTTGGCGTAATAAACTGAGACGAAGTGCATCTGACATATGACAATATTTATAGAATGCATTGAGGAGGAGCCCAAACTACACTCAGTGGATAAGTGATGCTGACATAGTTATGGATACTGTGTAATAAACACAGTATCCACAACTAGTTACACAGATTCTCTGTAATAAACAATTCTTTGTGACTTATACAGTTCTAAAGTCAGAAAATGTTTAGTTCTCACTTTAAGTGAACATTAGTTCCCAGGATATTTACAACATGGGTTAAAATGCTGATGCTGTAAAGGAAGGGAGACATAAACACATGACAGTATGATTGAAATGTTATAGTGTTAAAATAAATAAATAAATAAAACAATTATTCTGTGGCACCTTAAGTGATTTTTTTTGTCTGAACCGCTGCTGTTATTTCTTTCAAGTAGGCTAATATGTGTTCACTACCTGTCTAGCGATGTGTGCATAGGCCTATGTGTCAAATCATCTATCACGTGTCATAATTTCCAGTATAGAGCGTAGTGATCGATACTCCTTGGGTTTATGGTGCATTGGTGCTCTCACTGGAAGGATTTTGTGACTGAAAATCCACTAAAGTGGCCGACTATTGATCAGTGTCCTGACTAATGAATTAGGGAGCTGAATGAGACCCAATGTTAGGAGTGAGTGTCACATCTGAGCCAGTCTTCCATGATCACCTGCAGTCTGAGACTTGTGACCATCATCCAGTCCCGTGCAGCCAATAAACACTGACTGAAGACATTTACAATAATAGTTTGTCAAATCAATGTGTATCTCAATCTTTGAGTGCCCTGGTACAATTAGTTCAAGAGGCCATTTACAGAATGTGTTTTTGTGTTCCACTATGCATGCTTTTCTATTGCTTTTTTATGTAAACGTCAGACTTCTTGCTTCTTCTGTGCATGACATGGCATTTTAAAAACAGTGTTCAAATTAACTGAAGATCAACTTTTTAAAAAACTCATGTTATGTCTCGGAATGTTGGGTTTTCCCCCTCCCCCCACCGATCTACCATCCCAATTGCATTTTTAAACACAAAAACGCATTCTGTAAATGGAAACAAAGCCACATCGCACTCACAATTGTGCCCTCTGAATATCATGTTTGTGTTCACCTGCAGCACTTGGACTGTGACCTCCTATTGTATAGCCAAGCTGTGCTAAATCAACAGAACAGCTGCTGCATTAAACTACATGAATGGCATGGGGGGAAAATTGTTTCAGGGTAGCTATAGCTTCATGTAGCCCTTATAGGCTATGCAAATGATCATGAGGAAAGAGCTTCCTATGACAGTCTTATGAAGTGCAGCAAAAAGGTGTGCAACTGCAGACAATAGAGGTCATAATTAAACCTTTAATTTTACATGTACACCCTTTGCATGTTTACCAATGACCTACATCAAGCTTTGATGCATCACCTGCTTCGACGTATCTTTACAGCCTCCCACACAGTGTGGTAAAAATAACCAGACTACTTCATTGCTTGTTAAGTGCAGTTGCCCAATCCAGAGCATGAAGATGTTGATCTATAAGAGAGGTTTTGGTGGAGGCAGCAAATGAGGACTACAGGACATTTGGTGTAACCATTCGTTTCAGAGAATTACTACACTGTACATCTGCTATACTGGTACAATCCAATCAAAAAAAATCAGTACTTTCCTGCATGATGAAAATTATATGTGACCCTGCACCACGAAATCAGTCATAAGGGTCAATTTGTTAAAATTGAGATTTGGTTTTCCATTGATGTATGGTTTGTTAGAATAGGACAATATTTGACCAAGATACAACTGTTTGAAAATCTGCAATCTGAGGGTGCAAAAAAATCGAAATATTGAGAAAATCACATTTAAAGTTGTCCAAATGAAGTTAGCAATGCATACTACGAATCAAAAATTAAGTTTTTATATATTTACGGTGGAAAAATTAGCTAAATATCTTCATGGAACATGATCTTTACTTAATATCCTAATGATTTTTGTCATAAAAGAAAAATTTATAATTTTGACCCAATGTATGTTTGGCTATTGCTACAAATATACCCATGCTACTTATGACTGGTTTTGTGGTCCAGGGTCACATATGTGTGTTAACTTTGGTAAACATAGCAATTACCTTGAAGTTTCTTACTTCATTAATGCGTTTTAGAATAATGCAATTTAAGAAATAGTTCAGCAGTTAAAAAAATAAGTTTCACTTCAAACACCTCTCCGTCTAAATACATCAGTAAGAAGTTTCACTTCAAACACTTCTCCGTCTAAATACATCAGTAAGAAGTTTCACTTCAAACACTTCTCCGTCTAAATACATCAGTAAGAAGTTTCACTTCAAACACTTCTCCGTCTAAATACATCAGTATCCTTCCTTATGTCTATTTCTGCTTTCTTGCACCATGATGTCAAAATCTTAAAGAAGACATTTTATGTTTTCAGAACAACATCTAAAAGAAAAAACTGTGTAAATCCAGCTAACAGGAAATGTTCTCAGATATTTGGCTAATGTTCTGGCAAGGTTCTTTCAAAGCTGTGAACAAACATTTTTTCCCCCAGTAACTTTTAATAGTCTTTTCATTTAAAGTTATTTGCTCTTCAATAATTTTCTCAAAACTTGAGTTCAAAAACACAATTTACACATTGTTTGTGGAACTTTAAAAAATATTTTAAAAATTAAATAAGATAAACAATAATGCATGTGCATGCATGTTGCTTTTCTTCCTGAACAAGTGCAGATTCGACTTGCTGAGCTGACCTCCTACAGGTCGTCTCTACTTTGGTATCGCGGTGCACTCCTGGGTGTGGGTTTTGACAGCTTTCACGTCACTAGTTTTTCATGCAAACCGTGTTCTGTTTTGAACTAAACTGCCAGTGTGAAAGCCCCATTAGTTGCCACCAAAATGTGGGAGTTACTACTTAACAACTGAAATAAGCTAACAACACGTTTGTTTGATTATGCAGGCAGAAAGAGAACAGACTAAGTGTTCAGTAATAAAGTCTATACTAAACCACAGCCAGATGATTGTCTTTATAAGAACGAAGTACTCTGGCTTACATAACCTTTGCTTTAATGCCAGACAGGCCTTGCAGTTGTTGCAAAGGCAACATGTAGACTAAAGTGGGTTTTGCTGACGCACAATGTGTGCTGATTGTAAAGTAAATTGTCTGTATTGTTTATAATTGAGAATCCACAATAAGGCACTTACAATTAGTATTTTTGGGGTAACTGTGTTTTCAGTGTGTTTAAGCATTGTGTATGAGCATTTTGACTAATAGTAAAATTGTGTTTTATTTACTAATTAAATGTATGTATTTTCTTCTGTATAAATAAAATGTCAAACCAAAATGTCGCACACTATCTCTGTGCCCTGGTGAACTCTACTGCCAAAACATAACTTCTACTATCTCACACTATCTCTAGGGACCGGTAAACTTTTTTCTATGCATATGCAACTTGTTTACACAGGTTACACATGGTGCGTCATAAGCCTGAAACTAAATTTCCCAGTCTTGCCTGCCTAGTGTTTGTGGTTTACAAGTACATATAGAGATCTGATGCAAATCTTTTCATACACATCCAGCTAACATGCACCTGTATGATCAAAAATTTAAATAAATAAATTCTAATATATAATTTATATTATAATAATCATATTATTCTTTTGGTGGTTGAAAATGGATTAAACAGTCTTGGGTGTAAGATTTTGTATGGTTCTTATTTGTTTTGTTTTGTCTAACTTTTGTCTAGTATAGAATTAGTCCATCATTGTTTAAATGTTTCTAGTAATTTCATCTTTTTAAAATGTATAATGAAATATACAAGGAATTTGACGGGATCCAGATGATATGTTACTGTCAATTGTTTATGACTGATGGTTTACTTAAAGAGGAAATCACTACCTCAACCTAGTTTCACTGCACAAGACATTTCAGCAAAACAGTAAGGCAGAAGCCACACACAGTGCTTTCCTTGGAAAGAGAGATGGTGAGTGTGTGATTCTTATAAAGATATCTGAAAGCTATTTTAGATGTAATGTAAATATAACGTGTTGAAAGTTGAAAATGTTTAATCTTTCTTTCGCTTTTGTCGTTATGTCAGGAAAACCACAGCTATTACTGTATTCAAAAAAGTGCATTAAATGAACTAATAAACTAAAAGTTTCTTGAATTTCAGTGTGTTAAATTAACCAATACAAAATATGCAACACTGAATCTTTTTACTTGATACATAAGATAAATTGTATATTTCAAATGACATTTCTGTTTGATATATAAAGTTTGTTTTTTTTCCAGTGTTTATCTCTGATCTGTTGTGGGTGGATGCTGTTGTCTTCGGTTTTTGGTAATAAAAATGTCTTTTGTTGACATTATGCTAATACGCTTCAAACTGTCAAACCAAATTTGCACACTGTGTATTAATGCTAATATGCTTCAATCTTAACTTTTTGAACAATATGAAGACATGAAATTTCCTCTAACATAAAAATGTCACGATTTAACATCAAGCACTTGTTGTAAAATATTTCATAAATACATTTTGTGCCTTACACAGGAAGCACCTGTACAAAGAGAACCCAAATGTGCAATTCGCAGCTTGCCATGAGAAATTCAAGTTGTTGCTGTCTTTGTTTTCCAGCATTTGTCAATGCGGCAGTGAATCACACTACAACTTTATTTGTCAATCATGGAGAGTCTGCCAAAATAAGATGCAACTACAGCCGAACAGATGACACAGAAATCATGACAGTGGATCTTGAAACATTAAATCATACACACATTTGTTCATACATACTTTTGACTTCATGGCAAAAACAAAGTTGTAAAGATCACATCAGATTCATATGGATTTCAGAGGCTGAGGAAATATCATTTGAGCTATTAAATCTCCGTATTAAGGATACCGGCACATACACCTGTACTGTGAGGAGGACTGCAAAACCACCTCAAGTGGATCTGGGAGTTCAAAGAGTTCAAGTTATTGGTAAATCATTTCTTTATAATCAGAAAAGATTTAATATGTAATATTAGTATAATAATAAGTTTGAAACCTTTCACTATTTGCAGTGTATCCCGTCTTGTCTCTGTCCTGTGTGAAGAGGCCTGATGGATCTCCCATGATTCTGTGCTCTGTGGAATTTTACCACGATTCTCTTGAACAGTTGTGGATCAGAGACGGAGACGTCCTCAAAAGCTCATTCTCAAACAAATCATTCAATGGATTTTTCAGTCAGCAATCATACCTTATAATACCACCACAAACCTTCAATGATACAATCTACTCCTGCTGGGTAAACCACTCGTCCTTAAACAAACCACTCGTGGCCAATTTATCAAGCTCTGTCTGTAACGAAAAAGGGGGTAAGTTTAGAGCTGTTACGTATTTCTTATTTCAATGTGTTATAGGCTACTGTATTTATGAGGCCTTGGCAATGATTCTGTCTCGTAGGTGTAACTCTGACTGTGACAGTAGTGTTTGTCATGTTGACAGTGGTGTTGACTGTCTTTTTGATCACTCCAGTCATACGTAAACATTACAGTAAGTCTCAGTGTTTATGCTAATGGTTTGTTTGTTCTGATTTAAATGACATTCTGAAATGGAAACTGTTTACATCCATTTTTGCAAAAACAGAACTGTTAAAAGTGTGTATCTTGAGTAATATATAAGCAACATTTCATTAGATATCAAGTGATATGTAACTTTGTCACATTTTAATGTAAGTTACTTCCCTTAGCAGTCGGAGTGAGTTACAAATCTCTCACTCTTACTGGTAAACCTTAATAACCTCAGTTCTGTCATGACAATTCTCAGAGTTTAGCATGGTAATATACAAGGCAATGTTAATTTGGTCTTGGCAGAATAGATCTGCTACACTGCTGCTGCGGCAGAGCAAGAACCGAGACTTGCTACTGCCAGTACATTCACAGACATGCTGCTTTGAGCATATTAGAAATACTGCTGCTGGACATATAACATATAAAATAACTGTATAAATCTGCACTTATCTTGTTCCAGAAAAAGCACGTCAGCAGTCTGTGTCTCCTGTAGGAGTGAGTTTCACACCCGAGCCTGTCCTCCATGATCACCTGCAGTCTGAGATACTGTACTCAACACTGGGTGACCATCATCCAGTCCCGTGCAGCCCTGCCGTTGTCCGATCATTTGTATAATAAACACTGAATGAGCACAATGTCGGATTTGAGGGTATCTTCTTCACTACACTGATACAACACCAGTTAGTTATGAGGCCAGTTGCATGAACTTGTCTTAAAAAATAAGTAATCTAATTTGTTTTCTTCAAGACTGGTCATACCTTTTTAAAGTCAGTTACAAAAAGGTTGACTGGCCCAATTTGAATAAAAAAGTAACACGATTACTTCTTGGCAAATTGCTATTGGTCAGTAGGCAATAAACAGCATGTAACAAAATATGTATGTCTGAATTTACAATACTCATGAAAGAGTGGGCAAAAAGTACCTGGATGACCTAATACTTCCAGAATATTCTGAAGTGTGTATACGATGGACACTTTACTATCCCATGAGGCCACGGGAGAGGATTTTTGAATGGCAGTGACACAACGCAACTAAAGCTGGTAAATCACGTGATAATGACAATGTGGCAAATATACAGTAGAGCATCCAGATTGCATAGAACATAGAAAATACGACATAGAGCATACTCTTTTAGCAGTCACAGAGTAATTACTTATTCAAAAAGTACCTACTCAAGTATGCCATATCGGACGCAGCCACAGTCTTAACATAGTGGCTATGTTAATGCAACTGGCTCTTAAAATTTGACTCGCTAAAATTTGATTTGATGCAAAAGTGCATTAGCAAAAGAGATTCAGTGAGTCTGTCTTGCAGGTTACATTAATATGACAAGCAACAAGTGACCGTTTTTATAAATCTGTCTTTGAATTATGCATTCAGTTGATTTGTTCAGAATGATTCAGGAACGAAACGTGACTCTTTATGAGTAATTTATTGAAACGTTCCCCTAACTGATCAGTTCAAAGACAGAAATACCATTGCTTTTGTTATGAGATGCTCAGTGGTTCTTTCTGCTGTGGCTTCCTTTCAAACTATTTTCATTGGTGGAGCCATAATGGACAAAGTAACTGGCAATATTGCTTCTAACATAGAAGGTACTATTATAAGTAACTTAATATTAACACTCACATACATGCTGCTTTCCGAAATATATTAGCATGGTTCTGGTTATCTGTGGCTGCCTAATTGTCTCTCTTTTTCTGTAGTGTTCAATCATCACACAAAAAGCTGAAATACACTACACAACTTTTGTACAGATTTTTGCCCAATTTTCAGTCCAAACATGCCAGTTGCCAAAAGTTACAGCCAGTCTGCAGATTTTGGACAGTTGGGTTGACAGATTTTGGGTTGACAGAAAATTGTGTAGTGTATAATAGGCATAGCCTCAAACTATTTCATCCAGTCAAACTACATTTGTTATGCATCTCTTACATGATTCTGTTTGAGTTTGTTGTGTTTGAAAGTCATTTAATGTACAATGTCCAGTTTTCCTCCGTAACCATATACAAAGTCGGAAAGCGTATGATGCCTAGTGTTTTAAAATCTGTTCAGATTACAAAATTGTTTAGAGTTTTCCAACCTGGATAGCTTCAACACACAAAACTGAAGTCTAAAAATAGCATTCCACATTTTGTATGAATACGTAAACATGAGGAAGTCACTTTCAAAGAGCTTCCTCAGACAGCTTTAAGATGCAACTGAAACTTGTGTGCAACTGCAGGCAGTAATTCGATCTGAGCACATCATCCATGCACTGACTTTGTGGTCATGGCATAATTCATTCTTTTATTTCTTATTGCCGTTTTCACACGTGACCTAAATGACAGCTTCCCTGCATCACACGTGCTTACAACCTCCCACACTGTGTGGTTAAAATAACTAGACCTCACCGGTTCTTCAGTGCACGAAGATGCTCTACAAAAGAGGTTAAAGGCAAATGAGGCATGGAGGACATTTGCTTTAACCATTTGAAGTCCCTTGCACTTGTAGATTGTCACAGCAGCAGGCCGTTATGTTACTTCTCTATTGTAGCTTAGACAATGAGTAACGCCTCTTTTATATTGGTCCAATGAATGAAAGAATGAGAGAAAAGAACATTTGTGATTGGCTCTGGATGAACAGATAACTTTGTAGGTTGTTTGTCACATAGTAACTGCATGAGAACATATTGCTCTTGATTGTCATGGCTTAAGCTTTAAGTTGTTTTTCTTTCAGTCTACAAAATAGGTACTATCTCTGTGCTACATCATATTGCTCGAGCTTGTATCTGACTTGACCAAAATTACACCGCTACCTCAAACCAACATCACTTCTACATTTGCACCATCATGAGTTAGAACATCAGGTCTCTGCAAAATACAAAAGAGGATGCAGTTTCTGAAATGGTGAGAATTTTTCATATTACATAAAATCAAAAATAATATATATCTGCAAAAATATTATTTGTTGAATTTGGTAAATAGCTTGAATCAGCTTTTGCTTTCTGACATAATCATGTACAATACCTGTTTTATGATGCATATACAGTAATGCATTTGGAATTTAGTCTCGCATTGTATCACACCACAGAAAGCTTATATTTTGAAACGCTTGATTCTGATTGGTCAGTCTATTGTTAAATATATTTAGTATATTTAAAATAACCGCTGAAGTGTACAACTGAGAGATCGGCTTGGCAAGCAATTTCATACTTGTGCTAGTTTCATGTTTTTCGTATTCTCTGATTTCTTTTGTTTAACAAAGTAATTTCAGTTCAAATCAACATTTAATTTACGTTTAACTAAGCACCCATGCAGTGAGTTAATATACAGCTGGTCATTATAACAAAACAAACCACAACAAAGTATCTATAATACAAAATGTATCACTATCTTCTCCACTGACTTATCTTGCTGTTCTCAATAGATATTATCAAAGTATAACGTGTTGACCACATGTGCGTGGATGCTGCTCTCTTTGTTTGCAGGTAATGATTATGCAATTCTGTTCAAAATTTAAGCATAGATTATAATCATTTGTTGGAAAATCACTGAATTAAATCTTCATAATACAACAATGACAATAAAATGGCTTCAAATGTAACTGAATATTTATTGGCTGTCCTGTCTTTTTCTGTATTTATAGCTGGACATGCATTATTTAACGGCAGCTCAGTTCAGACTGTTCATCGAGGAATGTCAGTCAATATCAGCTGTAACTACAAACCATCAAATGACAGTAATGACATAGTGGAACTGCAAACTAATAGTACATTGTGCTCAGCAACGAAAATGAACAAATCATGGATATATCACCCATGTAGAAATCACTGTAGATTTATTTGGATTCCAGAAACTGTGCAAATGTCTTTTGAGATATCAAATCTGCAGATAAATGATGCTGGCACTTACAAATGTGTTGTGACAAGATTAATACCACCTCCTTCTTTCCTTCTGAGAGAAGAAAGGACATTTGTTCAAGTGATTGGTAAGTTTATTATGAAACAGGAATCACAATGACAAGTAATTTGAGTGCAGATATGGTATAACCATGCATCATATGTGCTCTTGATAAACAAGCATTTTATTATAACTGTCTTATATTTCTTATAGCACAACCCAATGTGTCTGTGTCTCATATAAGAGCATTGGGTGGATTTCCCATGATGCTCTGCAGCTCTGAGGGGTTTTACCCTTCTGCTCTAGAGCAGCTGTGGATGAGAAATGGAGAATTTCAGAACGCCTCTCTCACATACAGCAATAACATAACCAACCCAGATGGATCATTCACCCTACATTCATACCTGAATGTATCTGACTGCATAAACTACACGTGTTGGGTAAACCACTCTTCCCTGAGCCAACCAACAATACTCCACGTGTCTCCTGATTGTTACGGGAACAGAGGTATTACGTATTTTTTATTTAAAGTACATAATAGCATTAAATACCATAGTGTGTCTCATGGGATAGTTCTGTTACATGATCAGTTTTGTTATGTAATTCTGCTCAATAACCTTCTTCTATAGATAAAAATGTATGGATAGCTCTGGTGACCTCTGCGCTGCTGATTCTCACCATACTGATTATCACGGCTGTGTGCGAGCATTCCAGTGAGTTTAACAATTGATCTCCAACACACAGTGTCTTTTTTTTCTTATCAATTTAAATCTCAGTAACCAAAGTTATCACTCACTGGAAAGTTTTTCATGGCAGAATAATGTTGTTAGTGAAATCTAAAACAAATGCTATACTAATCAGAAATATTCTGATCAAGTCATTATTCTCATGTTCATTCAGGAAGAGCACATCACAGGTCTCCTGTAAGAGTGAATGTCACACCTCAGCCTGATCTCCAGTCTCACCTGCAGTATGACATATATTCATTGTTGGGTGACCATCTTCCAGTCCCATGCAGCCCTGTTGGAGTTCGCTCATGTCCACAATGAACACCAAATGTTTACATTGATATATTTTACATTGATAGATATCCAGATCCATTTCTATCTTATTCAGTAACCTGATACCAAATTTGTGTATGTAATATATAATTTATATATGATTATTTAACCTTCCATTAACATCTTGTTGACTGTATTTTTTTGACAGAGTATATGACACATACAAAATATAAGATCTGTGTTCTTTGCCAGCTTCAGCATGTAAAAACCAATGAAATGGCTTGTAGATTGTAGTTTTCTTTCCTGTGTTGGCTTACTAACTATCTAAAAAATAAATTCTTTATTTATATCACATGTACAGTCTTTGACAGTTTTCTCATGACCTACATCACAAATGTAGACACTGTGGTTAAAATAACCTGACCATTTCATCGCTTTCTCAGTTCAGCTGTACAGCATGAAGGTGTTCTAAAAAGGAGTTTTGTTGGAGATAAATACAAGCAAATACATTTGGTTTCACTATTTGAATTCCTATACACTTTTTAGACATTGTCACACAGCTGCAAGTCATAATGTTTAACTAAGGCTGAAATAGTACTCAGTTTGTAGGTTGAAGTGGAACAAATTAAAGTTGTTTTTAATCTATCACTCTTAGTAATTTATAGTAAATACTATAGTGTTTTTGAACCACACTATAGTAAAGTACTTGAATTAATTTGTTGTGGTAATTCTATAGTTGCTGTGATAATATAACAACTATAGTATAATATAAACAAATGACTTTACCCAATACTGTACTTTGTACTTTCTAACTAAAGGGTATATTATACTACAATACACTACAGTTTACTGTAGTAAAACTAAAGTATACTACAGTATTTATTACAGTTTATCAGTTCACTATGCTGTAGCATTCATTAACAAAGTGTTGTAAATACTATAATATATACAGTATAATACACTTTACTTGGTTGCTGACGCGTGTTTTGAGTTTGAGCTCCGTCAAGTTATTTCTTTATCATCTATTTTCTCTCTTAAAATCAATTTTATACACCATCATTTTTCGTTTCTATAACGTGTGAATATATCCCCTATCGCATTCTACAAAAAAAAACAATCAGAGCGCCTTGTTATCACTAGTTTTATTTTGATTTCCCGAACCCGCTATTAGCTTATAGCCGGTTAGCACCGCCAGCACGGCGGCCGCTAGGTGCGCTAACACAGCTAATACCCTATTCACACACATAACCATTGTTTCACTGCTACTTACTTTAATGGCAGATTTGTGTCTACCTTTGAGTGCAGGTGAGGACGTGTTCGAGCTGCATTCGGTGCAGCTGGAGTTGGAGGCTGTGGAGAGGCAGGCCCAACTGAGGGAGCGGCAAACTGCGCTGGAAACATCCCGGGCTGACGCTCACAAGTCCGGGGTAAGTATACAGCGCGCTGCTAACACTCCTACCACCTCTACTCCGTGTGTTTCTCTGCACAGGCCCCATGCACCCAGGACACGATCTTCCCAGATGTCCTTCACTCCGGCGCCGGGACACCACGGACCCTGGGTGCAGCAGCAGCGGAAGACGCGAGCCAGGCCTCGGGCAACAACATCTCCCCCTCCACCGGCTCCGGTCTTCGAGATCTCAACCCGGAACCGCTTCGCCCCCCTCCGCGAGATGGAACGTGACGCTGTGATCGTCGGAGACTCCATCGTCCGGCACATCCGTGCTACGTTTACTTTGCAGGTAAAGTGCGCACACACTGTTTCCCTGGTGCTCGTGTTCTCGATGTTTCTGCGCAGATACCCACGATCCTGAAGGACGACGAGAGCGTTGGAGCGGTCGTGCTGCACGCGGGCGTGAACGACACCAAGCTGCGGCAGATGGAGACACTGAAGAGGGACTTCAGGAGCCTGATCGAGACGGTACGCAGCACATCGCCCGCGATGACGATCATCGTGTCAGGACCGCTTCACACATATCGACGAGGACACGAAAGGTTCAGTAGACTGTTTGCTTTAAACGAATGGTTATTGTCATGGTGTAAAGAACAGAAACTGCTCTTTGTTAATAATTGGAATCATTTCTGGCAGCATGATAGCATGATTTTCCGTGCTGATGGCCTGCACCCCAGCAAAGTCGGAGCGGAACTCCTGTCGGACAACATCTCCAGGACGCTACGCTCCATTTGACTAGTAAGCCAATTCTCAAATAACTGCTATGATGACTTTTGTTCTACCCACTTTAATGATAGAAGTAATTGCGTTGTCCAATCTATACATACTGTGTCTGTTCCCCGAATAGTGAGGTCAAAATATAAATTGAATTCAGGATCTAGAAAAAATCTGATCATGATTAAACCAGAAAATGCTAAATAAATGAACAAAAACAATTTTTAAAGCTTGGGCTCCTAAACATTAGATCACTCACACCTAAAGCAGTAATTGTAAATGAAATGATCACAGATAATAGTTTTGATGTACTCTGTTTGACTGAAACCTGGCTTAAACCAAATGATTATATTGGTCTAAATAAGTCTACTCCACCAAGCTACTGTTATAAATAAGCATGAGCCCCGTCAGACTGGTCTTGGTGGCGGTGTTGCAAAAATATATAGTGATATTCTCAATGTTACTCAGAAAACAGGATACAGGTTTAACTTATTCAAAATACTTCTGCTTAATGTTACACTGTCATATATGCAAAAGAAATCTATCTTATCTCTTGCTCTGGCTACTGTGTATAGACCGCCAGGGCCAGATACAGATTTCCTAAAAGAATTTGCAGATTTCCTCTCAGACCTATTGGTTAATGCTGATAAAGCGCTAATTGTCAGAGATTTTAACATTCACGTTGATAATACAAATGATGCATTAGGACTTGCGTTTACTGACCTAATAAACTCTTTTGTAGTCAAGCAAAACGTCACCGGGCCCACTCATCGTTATAATCACACGCTAGATTTAATTATATCGCATGGAATTGATCTTACTGATATAGATATCATACCTCAAAGTGATGATGTTACTGACCATTTCCTTGTATCTTGCATGCTGCGTATTACTAATATTAACTGTAGGGCCCCACGTTATCGTCCGGGCAGAACTATTGTTCCAGCCACTAAAGACAGATTCACAAATAACCTGCCTGATTTATCTCAGCTGCTCTGTGTACCCATAAATACAAATGAACTAGACAAAATGACTAGCAACATGGGCACTATCTTCTCTAATACGTTAGAAACTGTTGCCCCCATCAAATTAAAAAAAGGTTAGAGGAAAACGTGCTGCGCCATGGTACAACAGTTATACCCATTCTCTCAAGAAAAAAACTCGTAATCTTGAGCGCAAATGGAGAAAAACTAACTTGGAACTTTTTAGAATTGCGTGGAAAAACAGTATGTCCAGCTATAGACATGCTCTAAAAGCTGCCAGGACCGAGCATATCCGCAAACTCATAGATAATAACCAAAATAATCCAAGGTTTTTATTTAGCACAGTGGCTAGATTAACAAATAACCAGACGTCACCCGATCTAAATATTCCCTCACAGTTTAATAGTAATGACTTTATGAATTTCTTCACTGATAAAATAGATAACATCAGAAATGCAATAACTAATGTAGATTGTACGGCGTCTAGTAATTCAGCCTCATTCATCACACCCAAAGAAAAACTGCTGTGCTTTTCAACTATAGGACAGGAAGAGCTAAATAAACTTATCAACACATCTAAACCAACAACATGTCTATTAGATCCTGTACCCACTAAATTACTGAAAGAGTTACCTGTAGCAGAAGAACCGCTTCTCAATATTATTAACCAGAGGTGGGGGCAAGTCACACATGTTCAAGTCTCAAGTCCCTACCATCAAGTCTCAAGTCACAGTACAAACAAATCAAGCAAGTCAAGTCAAGTCAGTGGCTCACCTCAAGCAAGTCAAGTCGAGTCCTGATAAGGGTCAAGTCAAGTCAAGTCACAGTATCAAACAGGAACAAATATATTTTTGTCACACGACCTTATTAATTTTTCCTCAGAAATTAACTTTTTTAATTATACATTTTAAATAATAATGTTTTAAATATAACATTTTGAAAATAGGCAAAATACTACTTTGTATACCGATAAGTCTGTAATTGAGATGATAAAATTATAAAAATATGTATCTCATAATTATGTTATATTGAGTTTGACCATACTAGGAGACACAGATAATATTTAACAGATGTTTGAAAATTATTTTGCAATAAATATCTCCAGCGAAGACTGGGATTCAGTCTGGGAGCACGCTAAAGAATTTCAGTGTGCAACAAAACATGCTATTCAATTTAAAATAATATGCTGACTACAAATCACCCCTTATATCAGAAATAAAATGGACCCAAAATTGTCATCGGATATAGAACACCCTATTTGGACTGTTTCTTTCACTTTGCATGATTGCCTACATTGTTCTTGAAAACTATTGTCATCATGACTCAAAACAAGAAGCCTATTGCTGTTAATGTTTATGTATCTTCCCCTGTAACTTATCGATTTCTTTGATTTTATCTTAATAAGAACTAAATTGACAGCTGTGCTTTTAAGGTCTGCCTAAGCTTTTTGTTTTGTTTCGTTTTTGTTTTCTGTTTGTTCTGTTGGAAAAAAAACATATTTTTTTTAATTGAATATAGAAATATGAAATTAAATGATAGACCTACTCAGGGGCGTTGCTAGACCTAAAGCTCTACTGGGGCACAGGCCCCCATTACTTCTAAATTATCTAAGTTAACCGAGTGTGTTAAAAATGTAAAAGACTGGATGACCAATAATTTTCTCCTATTAAATTCAGATTAGACAGAGATATTACTTATTGGACAAAAAACAGTACACAGAATCTCTTGGATTACAATTTGCAACTAGACAGATGTCCTGTTACTTCCTCTACAGTCAAAAATCTGGGTGTTATATTGACAGCAACTTGTCGTTTGGAAATCATATTTCCAATGTTACAAAAACAGCATCCTTCCATCTTAGAAACATTGCCAAGCTAAGGAACATGTTACCTGTTTCTGATGCAGAAAAGCTAGTTCATGCATTCATGACCAGTAGACTGGACTATTGTAATGCACTGCTAGGTGGTTGTCCTGCATCTTCAATAAACAAGCTACAGGTAGTCCAAAATGCAGCGGCTAGAGTCCTTACCAGGTCAAGAAAATATGATCATATTACCCCAATTTTACAGTCTCTGCACTGGCTACCTATTAAGTTCGGTATCAGTTACAAAATATTATTACTTGCCTATAAGGCCCTAAATGGTTTAGCTCCTGCGTACCTAACTAGTCTTCTATCTCGCTACAATCCATCACGCTCCCTAAGGTCGCAAAACTCTGGACTCTTGGTAGTACCTAGAATAGCAAAGTCCACTAAAGGAGGTAGAGCTTTTTCATATTTGGCTCCCAAACTCTGGAATAGCCTTCCTGATAACGTTCGGGGTTCAGACACACTCTCTCTGTTTAAATCTAGATTAAAGACACATCTCTTTAGCCAAGCATTCATATAATGCATTCATATAATGCATCTCATAATCTTGTACTGCAGTTATATCTGATCAAACGCACATTATTATTCTTTAGCTTGGGTTGAACAAATAATTTTTGCTTGGATGGAACAACAGCTACGCTAATTATATCTCTTTGTTTCTCTGTTTCTGCCACGGGATTAACAATTATAGTATAAATTACTATAGTATTTTTTTCATGTGAATACTAATTTTAACACATGATGTAACAATTCAGATCAATAAAGTTTATTAATAATAATAATAATAATAATAGTAGTAGTACATTGTGCTCAGCAATGAAAAGGAACAAATCATGGATATATCAGCCATGTAGAAATCACTGTAGATTTATTTGGATTCCAGAAACTGTGCAAATGTCTTTTGAGATATCAAATCTGCAGATAAATGATACTGACACTTACAAATGTGTTGTGTCAAGATTAATACCACCTCCTTCTGTCCTTATTATGAAACAGGAATCACAATGACAAGTAATTTGAGTGCAGATATGGTATAACCATGCATCATATGTGCTCTTGATAAACAAGCATTTTATTATAACTGTCTTATATTTCTTATAGCACAACCCAATGTGTCTGTGTCTCATATAAGAGCATTGGGTGGATTTCCCATGATGCTCTGCAGCTCTGAGGGGTTTTACCCTTCTGCTCTACAGCACATATATGTTGGCGGCTGACTGCAAATTATCATAATTGACGGACAACTATACCCGGGAAAAGACATCAGCAATCCGGCTCCAAGAAAAGAAAAAGAACAAAAGATGAAGCCCGTGCATTACTTCCAGGTACATTCTTAATCCTGTGAAACTTTTTTGGCTGTTGACGTTAATAACGTGTTTTAATGTCGGCAATAATTTAACCACCAACAACGCATCTAATATTCTCTCCTGAGTTTCCATGTTCCCTTACAAAAATTAGCCATGGTTTTACTACGAATAAAACCAAAAATCATGGTTCTTGTAGCCATGGTAACCACAAATTAACCATGGTTTTGTTACTTCAAATAATAGTTTATGTGGTTATAAAAACAGACCTAAGCCAACAACAGCCTTTAAAATTACTTAAAAATGCATTATATAAAAACAATGAGGCAATAATGGTTAATTAATAATTATATGGTTTCATTGAATAACTCTGTTAAAATACATGTAATACAAAATAAACAATTTATGTACATTACATATTATTACAAATTAGGGATGTAACGGTATGAAAATTTATTATCACGATTATAGTGACCAAAATTATCAGGGTTATCAATATTATCACAGTATTGTTAAAATGTGATGGAGATGTTCAAAAAGTACCGACACATAAATCACTTCACCAAGTTTTATAATTAAAAATCAACAAACAACAAATAAAATGACTTTTTGTTTGCATAATCACTAAAACAATAACATGACCAATGATGTTCGGATTTTAAATGACAACTTGACTGACACCAGTTTAATAGCATGTTCAAATATCTAACGTTCAAATAAAGCTTTGAAAAAGTTCACATTTCAGAAAAGGGTTAAGTCAAAATGATAATTAATAAATGATTATATGTATTTTATCTGCTCCATAAATAATTCTAGATAACTTATCTGAATTGTTTAAATGTGTAGAATCCACATAAGCTTGTTTTTCATCAACCGGTCAAAATGTACAGCAGGGCATGCAAATTCGGTCCGTTTGTGGCCAGACAGTAAATATAAGTCTCTGTAAATCCACTTTCTGACCCTGGGTGGCGCTTATAGAAAAGCTGAATACAGCTGTTTCCAGTAACCTCCGTGAACAAAGCAGTATTGAGATTAAGATTAAGAACACTTCCTTTAGGTATTACATGGAGCGAAGATGAAAACAAAATGCCATCGAATCGTTTCTGAAGACAGTCAGAACCTTCAGAGGTACATTCATATAATTAATTCATTCATTTGCATAATTCCCTCAGCACTCTTTTAAAACCTCCCAGCTTTTCCACCGTGTTTTCACTCAAAACTAAACTACTCACGTGAGACTGTTACTGAAAACTGTGCTTTAAGCTGGACAGTATTTATTTATCGTGAGTTGTTCAAATCGTGGTAATCGAATACGGTTTTAATGATAATTCAAATATGAAACGGTAATACTAACCGTGGGGAATTTTATCATGATTTATCGTCATACCGGTAATCGTTACATCCCTATTACAAATGCCTGTAAAAGGCACCAAAGGCCTGGTAACTTCTGCTGTTACACTTACAGTACGATCAAATCCTTGTGTAATATTCACCAAACATTTCATTCAAATATCCACTTAATCTTTCATTTTTGGCCACCTTTTTGCTATAAATGACACAGCCTCTATAATTTCTTCTACAAAAACATGTTGACATCACAACCCTTACAAAAATGAACCATGGTTTTATCTAGTAAAACTGCTTAATTTTCTTTTGTGTGATTTCTGAATGCTTCAGACTATAAAATCAAACAACTGTATTAATAAAATCATACCCAGCCATAGGTAACTGTCTAGAGCTACATTTGTATTTGTAAGTTGTAAATAATATAAGTACAATTTATTTATTAACTTTTATATTTTATTAAAGTTCTATTTTAACCCCTATATGTGTTTTATTATTATTATTTTTACTTCCATAATATTTGACGGAGGGGGCACAACAATATATTTCTGCTTAGGGCACCCGTTTGTCCAGCAGCGGCCCTGAAACTAGTCATAACAGGTATATTTGTAGCAATAGCCAACAATACATTGTATGGGTCAAAATGATAGATTTTTCTTTCATGCCAAAAATTATTAGGATATTAAGAAAAGATCATGTTCCGTGAAGATATTGTAAATTTTCTACTGTAAAAATATAAAAACTTAATTTTTGATTATTAATATGCATTACTAAGAACTTCACTTGGACAACTTTAAAGGCAATTTTCTCAAAATTTAGATTTTTTGCACCCTCAGATTCCAGATTTTCAAATAGTTGTATCTCGGCCAAATATTGTCCTATCATAACAAACCATACATCAATGGAAATTGACTGGTGGTCCATGGTCACAATTCATCAAGCAGGCTTCTGGGTAACAGCTTTGCCTGCAATACACCCCTTTTGTAAGCTAGAGGGCGCCATTGTCCAATTTATAGAAACGCACCCCAACCTTTACTTTATCATTATTTTTCCAGAAAAAAAAAAAGTCTCCCTAATAAATGACCACACGGGCCCATTACCCTTATACGTCACGTTTACTGAATTCGGAGCTGTATGCTTATTTTGATTAATTGTTGTTTGATTTGGTAAAATTTACGGAGTAAAACACTTCCGTCCTGTATTTATTTATATGCGTGCTCTTCTACCATTAGACATAATAAATGCTTTTTATTTTACTGTATCGATTTAGTTTTTATCTATTTATCATGTATGCCTCTACCAACTACAATGAATCTTTCGCTTCACGAGTCAAAAGAATCGACTCCTGAATCATTTCCTTTGAGCATGCGCACAAGACAAAGTCACGTCACCCGTATTCGCGCGGAGCAGATCTGCAAGTGTCTTGTGCGCTAGGCAGCAGGAGTTGTCCACATGTGGATGAAAGGAAAACACGGTCAGTATATCTGTTTGTAGTGATGTAGCGAGCTCGCGTGTAACTAATATATGTTTATAAGCTCCAAATATTAAATTAATTATAGCTTGAAACTAATGTTTGTAAAGGAAACGGTCAGAAAAGCCAACCGAAAATGGAATCGAGGCCACGTTAACTTCGGCTAGGCTACAGTTAACGTTAGCTAATTTCGGTTTGTGAGAATTATTTTAATATTTCTTGAAGCGAAATACAAGTACTGACTGTAGTTTTAATATACTACATTTAAACAAGGCCGTCGTTTGCTCGTGTTACTTAAGTTTAGTTGGGCAACTGAATTTTTCCTGTGTGACTAACTGGCCAAAACTGTTGCACAAATACTTAGCAATAATCATCAATCTGTTTAAAAAATAAATGAGTGAACAAAATGGTAATTTTGTTCTGTGACGTCTTTTATCCGCAAGTGCCCTAGATAATATTTGGTAACGTTAGGTTTAACTACAACGCAGAATTTCAAAATGATGAGATAATTATTAAACGTAATGTACTTTAGAAAATCAAAAACAATTTTTTTTATGCTAGTGCCGTTAAGGTCCATAGATTACTACTGGTCGTTTCTGTTATGGTCTTGTGTTTCAAACGGTCGTCATGTATTTAGCGCGCCATCCTGCTGTCCTGTCCCGCCGTCTGAGTGACCGCCCAGCTTTGTGTTGATCATTTGATGTAGTGCACACTAGATGAAATATCCATAGAGAGAAGATCCTAGGAGCTTATGTTTCTGGTACATTATGTTTTCGAATTTGATGGTTTAGAATGAAACCTGTTCTGAAATGATTCGTTTTTATTATTTAATGCATTAAGAAATTAATAAACCATTTGCATTTATGCTAAAATGTTTGGGCTCGGTCTTCTGCTCAAGGCTGCATTTATTTGACCAAAAATACAGTAGAAACAGTAATATTACAATTAAAAAAAACTCTTCTATTTTAATCAATTTAAAATTTTATTTCTGTGAAGGCAAATCTGAACTTTCAGCAGTCTCCAGTGTCACATGATCCTTCACAGGGCTCTAGACTCATTCTTCCCACTGGTCGCACTAACTTTCTCAGTTGGTCGCACGAGCACATCATTTGGTTGCAAATTTTTATTTATTTATTTGATACAACATTTGATTAATCAATGCATGCTGATGAACTTTTATCATATTTTATAGTTATATGGTAACGAAAGTGTTCAACATTCAACCCGTTCTTTTTCATCAGTATTATTTGTGATTTAAATTTTGTGACAGGAATTCCTTTTTTTGCTTTCACTTTCACTTTCACGATCTTGGTGTCACGCTTTACAAGAAAAGATAATTGTATGTTTTGCTTATCTATACACCTTTCACTTTTTAAGACTAAAACAAAAGATGGATTCATTGTTATTCTTAATTAAAAAGCATAACAACAATAAAACAGTAGGTTACAATGACAAACTAGCTTACATAACATTTATTAACAAAAACGAATAAGACGAGGTATGGCATAGGACACATCACATGCTGTATTATACCGACTAATAAATTACAGAATGTTTAGCAAACACTGAGGAATCAAATAATAATAATAAAAAAAATTAAGGAAAGCCTCCATAGCGTAACGTGAGGTAAACAGCAAAGATAACAAGCTTTTCAAAACAAATAGAAAAGTAAAACTAAACTGGCTGTCGCTGACAGGACTTGCATGTTTTCTCTACAAGAATACCAACATGTTCACCTTCTCTGGTTTAAGAAGCGGTCTTTTGCTTTAGTTTGAACCAAATCCTCCCTTTGTGCTCTGTCCGGGGCGCACACCTTTGTGCTCGTGCTGACGCGGCGAGTATAAACCAGGCTCTACTGAAGCGCTCGCGCTGAAAGCGCCTCTCTTCACGTGATCATTGTAATCTGACTCCTGCTACACTGTGCCGTGGCTCTGCAGCGTGCGCTGTATGAAGCAGACACTTTGGAGCAGCGCAGACCATGCACTCGCACAAGTGCGACCACGTCAAATTTTTACTCGCACACTACAGTAGCCTTATGAAATGTTTTTCCTCCCTCAGACATTCTGTGTTGTGGATTTTCATTTTACTGGTTATCAGATGAAGGCATAAAACATTGATTTAATTTATATTTTAATTAATGAAAATTAAACATTTAAATTTTTGGCAAATAAAGGGGATTTACTATTAAAATTAAAATATTTTGATTTATTTCTTTAAAAAAATAAAGTTTTATTATTTTTCAACAGTAGTAGTAGTAGTGTTATGATGTACATTCTACTAAATAATAGTAATATAGCCTATTTCTGGCACAATGTCTTTAATAAGTTAAACCAAACTTTTATTTTGACGGGTTGCCGTGAATACCTTTAAAGTTCTGTGTGTGTATATGATACGATGCTAGTTTTACTCAAATGAAATGGTAAAATGCTCATGAAGTGACTCTCAGATCAGTTCTGGAGATGTTGTTCATGTATTTATGTCCTCATTGAGACGGCAGACGCTGAAATCAATGTAACGTTAGTAAACAAAACTGCGCGTCTGCCCCATCCATACAGAGACTCGCAGAACATGCAGGATTCATATTTAAATCGACTTTTGCGGCTTAATATTTACAGATACTAGTCTATATCGCGATTTGATTTAAGTGTAATGACCTACTTTTGATTAATTCATCCAAACTTTGACAAATTCCGTGACACTGTAAATTCCGTTTTTATGACTGGCTTCTGCGATTCCGTCCGCGTTTTCTGCATCGCGGAAATCATAAGGCCCTATATTTGTACTCATGAAAGTCTCTGTATTCACAGAAGTTGGACCTGGATTTCAGTTGAACAGCTAACGATGAAAAAAGAAATAGCAGCGGTGGTATTTTTCCTGAAGCGATTGATAAAGAAGGCTGAGAAGTTGGATGCAGAAAAGGTGGACCTGTTTGTGGAGCGGTTAACGGTAGCATTACAGGAGAAGTACAAGGGTCATTGGTATCCAGACAACCCCAGCAAGGGCCAAGCATTCAGGTACAGCACTCCGATAAGCAGTACTGTTCATTGACATCATAATGACAAAGATTTCATGTTCTTTGGGTTCACAGATAGTCAGAACAGATGCGTCATGTTAAAATGAGCTATAAATGTATCCTGTGCAGGTGCATCAGAGTGAACCGCTTTCATAAAGAGGATGCTGAATTGCTCAGGGCGTGTGCTGAGAGTGGAGTGCAGTACAAAGACCTGGGTCTGCCTAAGGAGCTCACACTGTGGGTCGACCCTGGAGAGGTGTGCTGTAGGTAAGTTCATGAAATAAAGCAGATGTGCTTCTATTTGTTTAGAAGTGCTCTGCTGGTTTGTTTTTTTGACATGTCTTTACATCTGAATTGGCCACAGGTATGGCGAGAGGAATCATGGTTTCACTGTAGCCACCTTCTCAAGTGATGACGATGATGATAAAGAGGTTGTGACAAAGAAAGTGACGAGTGCTGTGGAGAGGGTCACGTCAGATTACCACTCCGGATCCTCCTCAGATGAGGACACCAGCTGTAGAGAGGTCCAGTACACCCCACCTCTCCACAACCACACTCCATACCAGGTACAAAATGCCTTGTTTGCCACAGGTACACTACTGTTCAAAAGTTACTGCTTTTTTGCTTTTGGAAGTCTCCTCTGCTTACCAAGTGACATTGATTTAATCAAAAATACAGTAAAAACCATAATGTGAAATATTATAATTTAAAATAACAGTTTTCTATTTGAATCAATTTAGTAACAATTTATTCCTGTGATGGCAAACTGCAGTCTTCAGTGTCACATGATTTTTCAGAAATCATTCTAATATGCTGATTTGGTGCTCAAGCTAAAAAAAAAAAAATGATCCCAGTTGAAAACATGTGCTGCTTAATATTTTAGTGGAAACTGTTTTTTTTTTCTTTTTCTTTCAGGATTTTAAATAAAGTTCAAAGCAACAGCATTTATTTGAAATATATTTTTTTTGTAACATAAATATCTTTCAGTGTCACTTTTAAACAATTGAATCCCTCCCTACTGATTAAAAAGTTGAATTTCTTAATAGAAGTCTTACTGAGCTCATGATTTGAACAATATTTTAGGTCTGTTGAATAAAACAATATTTATAAGGATTCTCCTTTTAATGTTACTAGTCTCTTAACGGTAATTTACCAATAAAGACTGTATGTGTAAAAGGGGCTCTTTTTTTTCCTTGAAGAAAAGGTGCAACACTCACTAAACAAACTTTGTTTAAAAACAAGTAACATTTTGGCTATCCTCAAGGCCTTTGAGTCTTAAAGTTAAAGTGAGTGTTGCACCTTTGCTTCAAGCAAGATGGACCTTTGATTTTTGGTTGCACCTCATTCTTCTTCAGCTGGTTGAGCACACTTTCTTAATTTTCATGTGAATGTTAGTTTTTATGCAATGAGTATAATGGATATAGCATGAAAATAATATTTTGAGTGTACATTTTATTGAAAGTGGAGCTATGATTTGTAGACCATTTTAAAGGGTAGTTCAGCTAAGTTTTAATTTTATCAGCAAACTATATTGATTTTTTTTAAGCATTGTTTCTTACTATATCTGCTGTCATCTTTTTTTTAATTAATACAGCTTGTATATGCCAGTGCCCCAGTATGGCATCCTGTACCAAGGAAGAAGTTCATCCCCGGGAAAGGGCATTACCCTCAGCAGCCACACTACATGATCCGCCCCCCTTGCAGACCCAACCATTCCTTTAAACCGCACAGCTGGGTCCAGCAGGGGTACCGCAGCAAACACGGCTACTGGAACAGCACTTCAAACCTAGTACACCAGCTTCAGTGACCACTGTTACTACAGAATGAAAGTTCATTGGTGTCAATGTGAGGGGTGTTCCATTGGAAAGTGTTTTTTGAAGTTACCACTAAGATGACTGACCAAATTTTTTAAAAATGTATTTTTGTAGTTCTGCCGTCACTGTTTTTTGAATTTGTGACTGGTCAATTTTTTTTTAAAGAATGATAACCGTAACTGTTTGCACTTTAGAATATTTGTAATAGAACATGTATAAGGTAAACTTCGTACATATTGGATTAGTAATATTTCAAGTATTTCAATTTTTATGGTAATGGAAATGTGCTGTATTTATGTTATATGGGATCATTTGATGACACTTTACATGTTTTTGTCATAGTTTCAGTGACCAACTGTTTTATTTATTCACAGTAAAGTATTATGTATTGCATAGACCACTTAAATTATGGATAACATTAAAAAACATTTTCAAGAATATGAAATCTTTGATTATTTGAGGTTACTAATGTGTTTGTAGTTTTGTTAGAACAACACTAGGTGGCAGTACGACATAATATTTCACTCCTTTTCTTTATAACTGCGCACATTAAATTAGGGCACAGCCAACAAGGTCCTAGTGTACAATACTTTTAACTTGTTTTCTAAATAGTATATAACTGCAGTGCTCTTTTTATAGTACAGTTTTATTTAGCTCATTCTCAAGCGGTTATTTTGTGGTATTTGGAAGTTTTATATGGACACACAAGTAGTACAGATGTGTTTCTTTACGAGTCAGTTCAACAAGTTCATTATGCTTGCCAGACCTTCCTCTGAGCAGAGCAAACTGTTCACAAACTCTGACCAAGTTTAAGAGGAAATGACTACAATTCATGGCTATCAACCCCACCATTACAGACTCGAGAGGAATTGCCTAACAAATGCACTTCGATTTTTTCCACACCCTTGTCTGTTAGACTTTACTAGAGTGTGCATCCAATATGCGCCATGTGCTTGGAAAACAGGTTGCTGTTAGTGCACTGTTCAACAGTATTTGTGTTGCATTACAATTATATTTCATATTGCACAGCACTAATTGTTTTTTTTCTAGTGCTCTTAACCTCCTTTCTGGAATTACACAAAATGAATGAATTAGTGTTTGCTGGTTACAGTTGCACAATTCTAATCAAATCAAGGTAAATTCATGGTAGATTAATGACAATTATGGGTGATCTGTAATAGGCGGAATTTTATATACATTATAAACATAAATGTAAATTAATTTATTCAACTGATGTATTTGACCTAAATAGACAGCATGCTGTTTTTATACGATTAAGCTTGAAAAAAACGGATGCACATATTACAAATAATAAATAAAATCTTGACAGTCAAGTAAATAAAACACATGTATTCAAAACATAATTTTCCCAAAGTAGTGCTACCAGATTCGGGCATGATTCACACAGGAATCATTCTTTTGAGTCGGCTCTTTTCTATGAACTAGTCAAACGAATCAGTAAATCGGTCAGAAATGAATCGCGAATCAATTCGCATGAGTCGGACAGCTCTCTCAGGCACTGAATCGTTCGGAGCGCTTTTTCAGTGTGAGTAAAACATGGGATACTTTGAACACAAATAGCAATTAAATTGAAACCAAACCTGTAAATGTATCCTATCGTTTGCTAACGACGAAGGAGATCTGATTTAAGCTCAACACCTGCATTTGCTGCTTGCAAACGACTCTACTGCACTTCCTATCAACAGACAATCAAAACATTACCAATATACCGAAAGCGCTTAAAGCACCGTTCTCCAGTACTGACGAAGGCCTAGAAACGCCCCTGCCTGTAATGTACAAATAAAACATGAGAAATAATATCGGAACTGACGTCAATTCACGAGGACGAATGATGTGGCAAAAAGCAAAGGGCGATTCGTAAAGAACTAGTACCGTCAGCCTTTTCGCTCAAACTTATATTAACTTCTCCCATATCCAAATATACTCTGTGTATATATTTCTGTGTATCTTGCATCTAAGTACTAAAATGTAGTTGTCAAACAAACTAAAATCCCTCTTCCACACAGAACACGTATCCCTCCGCCTCCATTGAGGTCTACGTCTCTTTCCGGTGCGTTTCTCCACCGGACGGGTTCCGCCGCCATTGCAGGTTTCTAGAGTTCCTCTCAGCGGCGGTTGACATTCTGGAGTAGAAGCGCCTCATTTACATTCAGCGGGCGACTAGAGTAACCTAACACATTCCCGGTTCATCTGCCCCCCCAAAAAACACAAGACCACCTCCATTCATTCCCGGCTCTGGAGTAGTTTAGATTAGGCAGGAATTAGAGAGGAAAGCGAAGAGGAACCACCATCATCATGGCTCAAATCCTGCCCATCAGATTCCAGGAGCACCTGCAGGTAAGGACTCTAAAACATCTTCAAATGAGGGTCTTATTTATTTTATTATGAGTTTATAGTGAGAACGTGAGTGTGTTGTTAAATAAACAATTGTAGTAACCCATTCCCCGGTGAATATGACCTCCCCTCAGCAGCTGTAGTAGTAGCAGGGGAGCTAGCTTAGCTTCTGTCGGTGTTAACCAGCTGAATAATACATATTCTGGTCGTGTCGCAAATAAAACCCTGTGAGTTGCCTTCCCAGACAGCATTTTTGAGCATAATTCTTCAATCTTTTAGAGGGTTGCTTAAGTTATGTATATATGTATGGATGTAAATGCTGTGTATTGAAACTATAATGTAACGTTAGCTTGAAAAATATTTATGGCTGAAAAATGAAATTGATTGTTTCTAGAATATATTGAGATTTGCAGTCACATGGCTTATCGAAACTAGTCAAATGTCTTTGCCTCTGGTTGTGTCCTTGTATATAAAATCACTTGCAGAGGAAAACTTAAATAAATAGACTCTATATTGCTTGAAATTAATCACTGTTTAGGACTGAAGGGATCCAGTCTTGTTTTATTCCCTGTCCTATTATAAGAAGACAGATTTGTGATTGAGGTGTCGAGATTACCTGCTTCAGGTAGCAGGTGTAAAATGCCCCACCTATAGACATGTGTATGGTCCCATGATGCCTCTGCAATTTTTTTATTATTATTTGCACTCAACTCATATGTTGCTTGCTGTCACTTCTTCTTTGTCTATATCAATTAAGGCTCTCATTCAGCTTAAAGCCTTTTGGACTTGGTGTAACTCATTTTAATCACCAGTTGTACGTGTAATTTTTTTTTTTTTTAGTGTATTGTTGCTTCTGTGTCCTTGACATAGGTCATATATTGACAAACAGTCCTAGTACTGGATCAATTAGCTGTTGTTGAACATCATATTTACACAGCGTCAGGCCTGCAATGGTCTGTGTTTGTCATTTGTCATAGTTTTGCATCGTAAGTGGCCACTTGTCCACATCAGAGCTTTTTTTTGTACAAAAACCACTCATTTAGACATGATAAGATGTAAAAAAAAAAAAAAAGGCAAACTTTGCTATATTATTCACTCATTATTTCAATACAGTTGTAGTATCGAACTGGTACCAAATAGGACTTTGTTTTCAGGCTGTTTGATTGAACATTTTCTCATATGTTTTATTAAGTAAGCCAATCAGTGTTGTTGATGTTATTATTGTTACATAAAACTAAAACTATTAAAATAGTTTCTGTGATGTAAAGCTGAAAAAATTTGAAATCAACCTAACTTAATATCTTAAAATGAAAATTAGAAATACTGCCTAAGTACTAAAATTACTAAGACTGTAACTGAAATATATAGCCAAATAGAAATACAACAAAAACAACAGCACATGAAAACTAAAAGCTAATTCAAAATATCAATGAATACTATAAAAGTTTATAAATAATACTAAAATAACATTGCAGCCAATTAGAGTTTTCTAGATTGAAAAAGCGTGCAGACTGTCTGTGGATGTACATTATGGTATATATCTTTTTGGACTAAACATTCAGAGTTACCATATTATTGTGTGTGGAAATGAGTGTTATGTGTTTTTAGTTTGAGCATGTCAAATGCACTTGTATATCCTGTCCAAGTTTGTCAGATTTTGGGATACTGATCCTAGAATAGTGCAAAAGTAAAGAGCATAATGGACCAAAAAGAGCCTGAAGCCCTCTGGTGGTATTTTAACTTAATGAAATGCAAATGTGGCACAGCACTTTTCCAGTGAAGTGCCAGCTAATGGTCAGGGTACAATAGGAGTCAGTGGCATAATGCTGTAAATGGCACAAGGAAGACAGTATCACTAAGACAAAACTTGCTCATGTTGTTTGATTCACATTGCAGTGCTGCTTTATTTTGGTTTGCTGAAACCTCTATGGCAACATGAATAGTATAACGATATGTATGTTTATAAAACTGGTGTCTAACCACCATACCTGCCCCCTGTTTCCGTATACATCATTTATAGTTTATTGTTATACTTTATTAGATGATTTTATGTATACAGGTGCAGCAGGCCTATATGTAAGATGTTCTCAGAGTTATCAGTTTGCAATTGCCTTACCTAAGCAACGCAAGCTGTAAAAACCTGTAGTGCATTGATTTCAATGCAAATCACTTAAGTAAATTACTCTTTGGTTTTAAGAGTAACATATGCATGATACAGGGGCAAGTCAGATGATCTGCAGATGGGTTTCGTGTATTTTATGTGATGCTGTTTAATACGTTACCTTGAAGCCCTGCAAATGCATTTGATCTTTGAACTGTACCCTGCTGATCACACATGACTACCTCGTGTGGATGGAGATCTATTATCCATTTTGAACTGCTCAGCACTGAATGAACTTGGATTGCATTGCAGAGAGGAATCTGTGCGTGTTCATTCCTTCTTTTCCCTTTCCCGCTCTGCTGTCCATACTGAACCTGCTAGGCTGGTCACATGTCACCTATGGTCATATGGTCACAGCTTTTAACATGTTGATTTAGCTTTCTACACAATGGGTCTCGGCTTCCTGTTATGGAGGACAGTGGCAGTGTGGTGCAAGCCTCAGCATATTGTGTATCCTTCCCCGAGCCTTCTGCTATCAGGGTTTTGTGCTGAGCAAGGTGCCATTTTTTCCTGGACGGAGGCTTTGTGCTGAGCAAGGTGCCATTCTTCCCTGGACGGAGAAGGAAAAGGGTTAAACGAGCACAGGAGGTTGGAGAAAAGAATGCACTGACAGCTTTAAAAAGTCATGAATTTAAACGACGTGCTGAATTTATCTGCTCAGACTCAGAGAAGCACTTGACGCTTCAAGTATTAAACATTTCTCACACGCGCCCAGATTTGTGAAAGCAAAGCTTGCCCATAGAAATGTGCTAAATGCATGAACACTTCAAAAGTAGTGTAGGTCAGCATAACCGAACAATCACTCGAGTTAACCCGGTAAAGTCAAGTGTCTGTGGCAGTTCTTAAGGGTTAATGTGGAATGCCACACTGATGATGGTCAGTGAAAGTGCCAGTAGTTTAATATGCTCTGATGATAGCATGTTATGCAAGTATTTATGAAGCAGAATGATAAGAATGCTGCCAATAAATTTCTACATGCACATGATCCTGCCTCTAAAACGTATGTTAGGTATGTTTTTTTTAATCAAAAATAGTCAAAACTGTAATATTTTGACACATTATTAATACATTATTAATGTATTTTAAAATGGAATTTATTCCTGTCGTGGCAGAGCTGAATTTTCACCAGAAATCATTCTAATATTCTGATTTGCTGCTCAAGAAGCATTTATTATCAATGTTGAAAACAGATGTTCTACTTAATATCTTTGTGAAAACTGTGATACATTTTTTTCAGAATTTTTTTTATGAATAATTCTAAAGATAAGCATTTATTTGAATTGAAAAACTTTTGTACTGTCACTTTTGATCAATGCATCTTTGCTGAATAAAAGTAATAATTTAATGCATTAATTGTTAAAATAACTTATAGTTAGTGTATAAATGAAAGAATCACATGACTTACTCTTATCCTCTGCATCTGAATCTTGTTTGAATAAATCTCAATGTGTACATTGAAAAGCACTGTTAGGAGGTTTCATGATTCAGCTAACGGCTGTCTTTCCTTTCTTCATCTGTTGTTTATGCCATCATCTCTTTTATCTGGCTTGTAGTTTGCTAACTCGCTGGTGAAGTTCACTGCACTGATCTTTATCTAACCACTGTAAAATAAACAGTCTAAAATGGGAAGTCAAGTAGACCAGCAGACAGGATTGTCAATGCTTGATAATTACAATTTGTTTGCAACTGTGTCTGTTTGTATGAATTGGACAAGTTCCAAGATTACTATTTTAAAGAATAATACTATTATTGACCTGTAGTGTATATCGGGTCTTGCACAAGTATGACATGCATGTATTTTTTATTATTATTATTATTATTTTTGATTAATAGTCTGTAGTCAGTATGTTCCTGTTGTTGACTGGTACAAAAAGAATGGTTTCCTTGTACCAGCTAGCAATTACTGATTCAAATTCTTTGCCAGGATAAAATCAATATCACATCCTCCTCCACCAGAGATGTCTACAAAAATCCAAGAAGGAACTGGCTATTTTCGAGTAGATGTTTCTCGAGCCACACAGCATGTTCTTGTGGGCTGGATAGTGAGCTACCTAATGGTAAAGAGGGTTAGTTTCTGGGCATGTCTGAGACGACACTGAAGCAAGCAGCAGTTACATGCTGTGGATGAATCACGCTTGGCCTAAGGCTGATGCTACGACAGCGAGCTCTCTTTCCCTTACGTTTGCTTCAGTGTCTCTCGTTACGTTTTGAGGCTTACAAGGGCAGGCTTTCCCTTCAGCCAATCGGAACGGCCTGTTCAGTAGTGATGTCATCATGTGTGATGTCATCTATGAGATGCAGTAATAAAGGTCACAGAAATGTGCGTGAGCAGGCTACTGTTCCTCTTAGTAGCAATGATTTTTTTAATTGTTTTCAGATTTATCATTTTATATTTCTGTGAATTGTTTATCTTGTCTGTTTATCTCTTATCTCCTTTTTAAATATATGTATTTGTTTATATACCTAGTTAATAACAATTTGTTACTCTGTTTCAAGGGAAATGCAGAATTAGTCATTTTTCTATCCATCTATATATATATATATATATATATATATATATATATATATATATTTTTTATTTTTTTTTTCATTAGTATTATTTCACAATTCTTGGTTCGTAGTGATGATGTGGCATTCTGTGCCGCATGACAAAGGAATGTGGGTGTGCCGCGTCCGTTCTCAATTGATAAAAGTTGCTGCTGATTCCGTTGAGCTCTTCCTAGAAAATGTGCTTCCTGTTCTTTGATTAGGCCTGAGAGCTGCAGCATGAGCATGCAGCATGATACCTTTAGTCAGTAATGAAATACTTTATCTGAGTGTTCACCGTCTAGTATTAGTTCATATTTAGTCTCTTAGTTTAGTAATTTAGTATTTAGCAAATTAAAGTACAAAACTCAAGTACAAGTCCTTGACACCCTTCTCGATAATTAGTCAGTGATGTTTATTATTTAACCTACAACCTCTGTATTAGATATAATTGTAATTTGGGTTAGTTTACCCAAAAATGACAAATTGTCATCATTCACCTTCATGTCATATCAAACTTGAATGACATTCTTTCTTCTGTAGAATACAAAAGCAGAAGTTCTGACGTGGGTTCGGTTTTCTTCCATACAATAAAAGCGGATGGGGATTTGGCTGTCTCTAAAAATAAAAATCATAAAACCATCAAAAATGTAGTCCAAATGATTCATGCACTATATTCCAAGTTTTGGAAGACATATGTTTGTAGTTGTATAACTTTGTATTAAGCAGAATATTATCACAATTATATAATGACATTAACTACTTTATCTCTTAAATTCTTCTTTGTAATTTCAAGTCAGGTTTAAGTCAGTTTTGCTCTTTGAGACATTTATCAGCGAAAAATGCAATGCAAACTCGTTTGTAAAGTGGATTTTAGACAAAACAAATGGACTTGGTTGAATAGCTTGGAGCACTTTGGCAACTAACTGCTAAACACTGACCGTTGATAATGTCACAGAGGACTTTCCTCCCATCCAGCATCATTCACTGCTGTATGTTACATAAGACCAAGACATCTCATCCCTGTGTGTACAGCTGTCAGCTCTGATCTCTGTTATTCAGCATGTGTGGCAGCTGGTGCATGGTGCATTAGAATCGTGATTGGCGATATGTCAGTGTCACGAACGCGACTGCCGCCTCTGTTTGAGCGTACTGGTATTCAAGATCTGTCTGGCGGCTGATAAAAACCAAGGCTGGGTTTTGGCTACAAGCTACAACTTCAGCCTTTTAGCCATCTGACTTGGTCTGAGAAGAGTCGATACAGAAGCAGCTGTCAGTTTAGTTGAAAATGCCTGAAGTCAAGATGGCTTCTACACTAAATCCTCCTCCTCTGCTCGTCTCTGAACCCATTTCAAATGTAAGTCTCTTTTCAGATTTGATGTTGCTGCATTTTCTCGTCTACATGTGGTGCTTAGTCATATGGTGTGAATCATAGAATTAGACTAATTTACTGTACAAGAAAAGATCAGCATTTATTAGCATGCAGATCACACTGTTTTCCTGTGTGGAAGTGCAGATCTTATTCTCAGTCTCAGGGTCAGTCTTTCTGACGAGCCTTCGGTGACTCAGACTTCAGGCAGCTGGTGTGGTGCTGCTGACTTGGTTTCCCACTGACTTTTATTTTTGTCTGTAATTGACTGATACCTGAGTCTCGTCATGGTTGGTTTAATTCTAATAGTTATGAAAAACTGAGAAGTGTCTCTTTAATAGACTGAAATCAGCTTTGAGAAACACTTCATTAGCAGATTTGAGTTCGGTGTCGATGTTGTTGAGTGTTAACTGGGATAACCTCCTGATGAGGAAAAATTAGTGGGTAGAAATGCGACTGATATTTAGCATTTGATTATTGATCAAATTAAAACCATCAGCATAAGCAAATGCAACTATTAAAGATTAACTGCTTAATAATTAACTGTGCATTATTATTATTATTGCGAAATGCCTATAATTAGCTATTAGCTGTTATTGGCTGTTGTCTTCCAGAATTTTTTTGAGCATCTTGTGCCAGGAAAGTCTGACCTGCTGTGTTTGTATCTGAGGTAATTGAGGGAAACTGAGGATGTTCAAGTGCTCTATTAAATGATGGAAGTGTTTTTGTCTCTCCTCTGATCTTTCCGGATGCAGAGATTTTGTGCTTGTAAAAAAGGTTAGCCTGTTAGTGACTGTTGCAATTTGTACTTCTAATAACTAAAGGGGCTTCTGGGAATGTTCTTTTACTTTTTTTCTATGTAGATTACACAGTACTTTACTAGTTTTTACATGCAAAAACATACATCTCATCTTGGACTATATCAGAATTTTGTAACTTTAATAAGAATAAATTAAAAATAATAAATTTATATATTATGTATGAATCTATACATAATACACGTTAATTAATCTACTAATTAACACTAATTTTACACAAAGCGTTTCTTATTTATGTATGTATTGCTTAACTTAGTTAACCTTATTCATCACTGATTGTTTATTTAGCTTGAGTTTTTTGTTTTTTTGGCACTTTATTGTTACAAAAAAATTGCATCCAATAGCGTTTACTGTCTAACATTAATTCATATCAATACACATTACAATACAATACAATACACACACACACACACACACACACACCATTCCACGCCTTTTTTGTGCATTTTTTTTATGTTGTATTATAATTTCTATTAGCCCTGTTGATTGGTGACAGGTTCATGAAATATTTAGTGGAAATTACGAGAAAAAAAAAAAACACTTTTACCATTTGAATTGTATTTTGTTCAGTTCAATTGTGGAATGCCAGAATGTTTTTTTTTTTATTTTTTTTATTTTTATTTATCCTGTATTATAATTCTGAAATCACTATTGACCAAAAATGTCTGATTAGTTACATATTCAAGACTGCTAATTGTATGTGATTCTAGAACAAAGTTATCAGCAAGGATTCTTGTTTCAAAATGAGTCTATTTTTCTTGTATCTGTTCTTTGTGTCCCTGAGATAAATTCCTCAAGGCCTTTTCAGACAGCAAAGCCATGTGTTTAGCTCAGTGGGGTGGGGAAAGAGAGGTTTTGCTTGTTCTGTGCCTTCATTTTTTTTTAGAAACATATCTCTTGTTGAAATGCTAATCTCATAATAGGAGACACTACTGCTTATTAGGGCTGGTCCGAATACCATTTTTTGAGCTTCGAAGCTTCGGTAGTAATTAGGGCTGTCAAAATGGCTGAAAAACTAAATTCGAATTTTGTACCTAAATATTATCAAAATTCGAATTATATTCGAATTTAAAAGGCATAATTTCAGTTAGAGGAAAAAAAGCTTTTGGCTCTTGCTTTTAACAGGGTTCGTACGGGCATGAAAAACCTGGAAAAGCTATGAAAATTTAAAACAGCAATTTCCAGGCCTGGAAAAGTTTTGTTAAAGTCATGGAATTTTATTTCACAAATTTCTGTATAATAGAGTTATATTTATTTCTGTATAATAGAGTTATATTTAATCAGGTCCTGAGTTTGTGTATATCGCATAGTTTTACTCATTCCCGCAGCTTTCGAGTTTATAACGATTGAAATTCCTGCAAACATTTATTGAAAATAGCATGTAGGTTAGATGAGTAAATAAATCCACACAAACTAGTCAGATTAAATCAGTCATTTGAAAACAGCGTGAGTGATTCAGCTGGACCGAGTCTTCTCTCTTTCACTCTCTCAAAGCGGCTTCACATCAGCGCATCTCGTCTGCACTACAAGAGCTACTGTACGCTGATCCAAGACTTTCGCTCGCATCTCGGGACAGTTGACAGAAAGAAAACTCATGCATCACATTCGGTTTTGTGGTAGCAGAGGGTCCTTTCACATGTCGCGTCTTTTGCGCGCTTAAGTTCATTATTTCAAATGTAGATGTGCGGCAAGCGCGTGCTTATAGCTAATAGAAGATTTTTCATGAAATATATGCATGCTATAGGTCAGCACGAATGTCTTTCATTGGCGAACGGTCTGTTGCTGGTGCAGATGTTCAGCCAGGCGGACAAGTTGAGAACCGTTTCGCGGGGGATGGCAGGTGTTCAAAAAAAAAAAAAGGATATTCGAAATTCGAATCTCAAAATTGAAAATCGAATGCCAACCCACCGAACGAATAATCGAATATTCTGGTCCAGCCCTACTGCTTATATTCTGTGATAAAAAGCACCTTTACATTGGAACTAAGGTCTTTGCTGTTACTGTTTGGTCTGGTTGTGTCCCTTGTAAATTATGCCACAATCATTAGTATACAATACATTAATTCAAATTAAAGCAAATAAAACTTCTCTTTTTCCTAGCTCCAAAATTTGGGGATCAACCCAGCCAACATCGGGTTCAGCACCCTGACGATGGAGTCTGATAAGTTCATCTGTATCCGGGAGAAGGTCGGAGAACAGGCACAGGTGGTGATCATCGACATGGCGGACTCAAACACCCCCATCCGCAGGCCCATCTCTGCAGATAGCGCCATCATGAACCCTGCGAGCAAAGTCATTGCACTTAAAGGTAGGAGATATAAATTATTAGTTCCAGGGATACTCATGTTAATCTAATTGTAATGACTGAATTTTTAGCACAACTGAATCGTAGGACTGATCCAATCCATTGTTGTTTAAACTAGAAAATAAGTGTGTTGTTTTCTTAGCTTCATTCATTCACCCAAGAGTTCCTTTTTAGTTTAAATTATGCTAGACCAATTTCTGTCTAGTGTTTTTTGCATTTTCCTCATTATAGGCTACATCTTAGCTTACAGTAACATGATATGTTGTGTATTTTCTGTCATGCAGCCATAATTGCTTTGTCTTTTTGTTTTGTTTCCTTTTTTGTTGCTGCTTTCTCATGTGTATGCAGACGGTGAGTTAACATTTTGGTACAATGATTTGTGAAAGTTATAATCCTGTTTCTGAAATGAACATTATGTAGAGTTGTTTGGCCTCATTGCTTAACCTTGTGTAGGTGTTTCTAGAGCCTCCACTTCAAGCCAGAAAATTTAATAAATAATACTTAAGGCTACACATACACATTGTTCCTGACCATTTGGGAAAAAAGTATTTATATTTTTATGAAATGAACATAAAACTAAAAACAAATCAAAATATTTTCTGAACTGAATTGTAGTGAATGTGTTAAGAACAACGGCAGTTTCAAAATCAACAATATTGCTGTTGTAAATATAGGAGCGGTTTGCCTCAAGGTTCGGACTTAGGTCCCATGCAAATTCAAGCCATGATAGGCAATGTAAAGCAAACATGTCCTGGCATCTCTCTGATATTGTTTACATGGATAAAGACTGTTTAGCCAACAATGTACCACATAATTAACCCACTTTGGCTAAACAGGATTTAACTTTCACAAAATTCATAGCTTGAATGTTCACATGTTGATTTCTATAGACATAAGTTTCTTTTTCTGGGGTTTGAAATATTGTTGGGCATACATTTGCTTTTCTCTTTGTTTAATTTTAATTATTATAATTTAAATGCTTGCCATATTAAGTCTTTTTCTCCACCCTCACTATGTAATCTTAACATCAAGCATCTCCATGTAAATTTCAAGTTCATGTAAATTAACCTGGGTAAAGGTAGCCTCATAGATTTATGGTTCTTGTGGTAGTTCATAGTCCATTAGGTTTTAATCTATGCAGCTTGTGTTTTAGGTAGCAACTCTGTGACTAACACAGTATCAGTTTCTATTCAATATCAGTAGCTTTTTACACTAAGCTCAGTGCCTGTGTAGAGTTGAAAGATTTGTCATGCTGTACAACTGGCTATTTTATAGTCATCTATCCAATTCTTACCATGTTATTAATTGTAATTGCTACGTTAAACAATGTTAATGGGTGACATGGAATAATAAATAAAATGTTCTGCTTGAACAAAGTTTATTTGAAGCATCAAACCAGTTTGCTTTGCCTTTTCAATAGAGGAAAAAAGAGCAGTGAATGAGCCAGAACAGTCACTGTCGCAGTTTAAAATTAGATTAGCTTTTAACCGATTGCTTGTTTGTGGCTACAGACCATTTTATTAGCTTATTTTAGGTTCACAATATGAATCAACCAGCAAATTTCCTGAGCAATATTTTAACCAAGTAATCTTGACTTGCTCGGTCCTGCTTCTGGCCTTTGTTCACACTGCATATAAACAGATATGAACCAATTAATTCAGGTCTTAAGTTGAGCTTGGTTGGAATGGCACTCTATATAAAGTTAGATTTATGAAAGCAGGATTTTAACTCCTTGACGTATTTATTGTTACGTTAAGATGTTGTTGTTGTCTTCTGTTAAGTCTGTTTAGGACTATAGTGCTGTTTCTTGCTCTCTTATTATGTTGAGACAATCTTGAATGTGGATTCAAATCCCTTCTATCCCTTTTTCATTTCCCAATGCTCTGGCTCCCACATTTGTCATGTGATTTGAGTGTTGTTGTATTATGGGAATCTATCCACACAGGCCTGAAACGTGGTGTCGTCAGGTTTCCATAATCATTGTAAATAGTCATTTATGCTTCTGTCAATGCACATAGACTAAATTCTGACCTCTGCAGTAATCAGCTTCACAGCATCCTGCAATCTTAGACTAGTTCTACATAGAATCTAAAGTCGGCATGAAATGAAAATTCACCCAGTCTATTTTCCAAATGCATGTTATTGATCTTAGTGTGAATGATTAATGCATGTGTATGTTTCTTCTTATTTTTGCAACCTTGATCAAACTCAATCTTTCTGTGAAAACTACAGGCTTACCTTACCAATCATAGGCCACTTAACCCGTCTTTTCAAGCTTGCATTCAGATCTTCCTCCATTTTTAAGTGTAACAGCCACATCTCAAAATCCAATCACCAACCGACAGGTAGAACCTGTCCCTGCCCTACTTTATTTTTTTCTTTCACTTTTTTTTTTGATAACCCTTGTCTCTCTGATGTATATCATAATATGGAAGAAACAATCTGTCACCACTTCTGTTTCATTGCGACTTAAACAATGCCAGCACAGAGAAAATAAGTTTGACCAGAAAGCTGTTTGAAGTCAAGACTTTGGCATTTAATTCCTTAATACACATTTTTTTGTGTGATTCATTTGTGTACGTTTTATTAAAAAACAAAAAACGTATCTTAAGTGTCTGAATAAAATATTATAATTTGCTTTATCTCTGAAACATTTTTAATTTTCTGCTGATGTCTAAGTCGCAGAGGCTGGGGAAACATTAACCAATCCCGATATTTAGGCATTATTTTGGGCTGCTGTTGTACATAAAAGCATGCTAATAGTTTATGCAATAATTTAATGTGTTGGTGTGAAGGTTACCAAAATAATAGCAAATAATGATCGATTTTGGGGGGGGGGGGTCTGTAACTTTTGGGTGAAACTTGACTATTAGCCTCCATATCCTGGTCAAATGGCCTCCTCGAAAGCTAGTACTAAAATCATGTTGGGAACGTAAAAACGGGTGCATTTCATGTTGACTTTAGAAACCTCTGTGTTATTCTGCAATCCTTGTCCTAATTGTAGTGATACGCCAAATTCAGATTAACTGGGGCCTGAAGGGAGTAATTAGATTAGTGCTTTTATAAATTATCGGTTGGAAGTTAATCAGGTGAGTTGCCGCCAAGTTTTCCTTTCCAATAACACACATTATTCGCAAGTCACAGTGTACAGTAAGCCTTGTGCTAAGATGAAATCAGTCTCTGATGTTTAATTTCAGTTGTCTTAAGTTTGTTCCTTTCACAAATTCTCTCTACACTCACTTTGATTGCTTTGCTTCATTTGTCTTAATGAGCTGTATGGTGGGCTTGCCTGATGCATTTCCAGCCATGACTGACAATATTTCTACCTGATGTCTTTGTAATCTAATTCAATTGTTTTATGTGTGTAAATATAAAATGTTTTTTTTTTTTCCGTGGTGTTTCTCCTCTTTATTTCTCCCAGCTGCCAAAACCCTTCAGATCTTTAACATCGAGATGAAGAGTAAGATGAAAGCTCACACCATGACTGATGATGTCACTTTCTGGAAGTGGATCTCTCTTAACACCATTGCCCTGGTGACCGATAACGCCGTCTATCATTGGAGCATGGAGGGAGACTCTCAGCCGGTCAAAGTGTTTGACAGACATTCCAGCTTGGCAGGCTGTCAAATCATCAACTACCGCACCGATGCCAAGCAGAAGTGGCTGCTGCTCATTGGCATTTCTGCTCAGGTGTCATAATCATTTTAAATAATCATTCTGGATTTTTGGTCTACAATTACACACATTATTGCTCTTGTTCTGCACATGCTCAAGTCGTTTTTGTTATTTCTTGCTTTTATCATTTCTTGTTCATTTACATTTGTTTCTGTACCTTATTTCCTTTATTATTGATTCTATATTTATTATTAGTAGTAGTAGTTTTTCAAATCTCTCAAGTGTTCTGTTTCTTGTTACAGCAAAACCGAGTTGTTGGTGCCATGCAGCTATACTCAGTTGAAAGGAAGGTGTCGCAGCCTATCGAGGGTCATGCCGCTGGCTTTGGACAGTTCAAAATGGAGGGAAATGCAGAAGAATCCACTCTCTTCTGTTTTGCTGTGCGAGGTCAGGCAGGAGGAAAGGTGCGTTTCCAGATGTATTTATCACATTTAATTGCATTAACTAGAAATATTTTCTTCAGCAAAGAGGTATAAACTGTAAGTATCCCTAACACTGTTGCCTAAGAAAGAGAGGAAGTGGTCTGGGCTGATTTTTTTGGGTGTAAACTACAGTTTTGAGGAAGAGGTCATTTAGCTTGCTAGTTTTAGTTTCAGATGTATGTTTTTTTTATTATTATTATTCTCCAGAGCTAATTATTGATGATCACTTAATTTGTCACATACTTTATTTTGTGTATTACTTCAAAACATAAAATTAACTAAATAATTTATTATGCAGCTTCACATTATTGAAGTGGGGACGCCACCAACCGGCAACCAGCCATTCCCAAAGAAAGCTGTGGACGTGTTCTTCCCTCCAGAAGCACAGAATGACTTCCCCGTTGCCATGCAGGTATGTGGTTTCTTGGACCGTTTTCCAGTGAAAGAGGCATTACTTTGTTTCTTCCTTCCTCCTTTACTGGATGTCCATTCTTTTTCAAATAAATGCTGCTCTTCTGAACTTAATATTCATTAAAGAATCCTGAAAAAAAAATCATATTAAGCAGCACAACTGTTTTCAACATTGATAAAAACAAGAAATGTTTTTTGAGCACCAAATCAGCATATCAGAATGATTTTTGAAGGATCATGTGACAGGAATAATGGCTTCTGAGTATTCAGCTTTGCTATCAGGAATAAATTACATTATAAAATATATTCTAATATATATTTTTTAATCATACTGATATTTCATAATATTACTGTTTTTACTGTATTTTTGATTAAATGAATGCAGAAAAAAACAAACACAAATATTTTATAACTCCTTGAACACTAATATAAATTCATCCAGATTTGAACTGACCATCTTGGAACATATTTCTCGTCACACAGATCAGCTCCAAACAGGACGTTGTATTTCTCGTCACTAAATACGGTTACATTCATCTGTATGACCTGGAGACGGGCACCTGCATCTACATGAACCGAATCAGCGGAGAGACCATTTTTGTGACGGCACCCCACGAAGCCACATCTGGAATCATCGGCGTGAACAGGAAAGGACAGGTACATACTGAACATTAAATTCAAATGAACCCAAGTGGTAGAAATGACATGTGAATTAAAGTGAGCAGTGATAAAAGTGCCACAATGTTTACAATTTCCTGGGAAATCAACCTTCAAATGGCTCACTTATAGTTGTCTCTGCATATTAAGCTGGGTTAGGAGGAAGTATATTAACTCTGAAAAAACAATTACACGCTCCAGCTGTAATGAGTGTCAGTTTTTCACATTTTTAGCAGCTGTGTCAGCTTTGATCCTGCACCGCGGAGCTCTATATGTGTGTGTTTGGTCGAATCTTCATTCTGTCAGAGGGAATCTAAGGAGGACACAACTCAGCTGATTACCCCAGAGGCAGAACATTTAATACCCTCGTCTTACTGAGACATGGAAACCACCCATCCTCCCTCTGCATAGTTCATCTTCTTTCATTTCCTCTCAGCATAGTTTAAAGCATCTCTCATCCTGAAATTTCCACTTGAACTTGGAGATCAAGACCACCATAGTCAATAGACGCATCATGATGCCTAGATAATGTCAAAGCGGGATATATTTCTGCTGGATCTCAGAACGATATAAATAAACAGGTGTTCAGTATCTCAGGTGAGTCGACGCTCCTGTCTGCCGGGTCTCTCTGTTCACAATGCTCCATTATGAGCTTGTTAATGGATCCCGCGAGCGTGTAAATAATTTTCCATTCGTGCCAGAGAAAGTCTTGAATTATTCAGTGTGTGACAGAAAGCCAATCCAAACTGTGTCACGCTGAACCTGAAGAGCACTGTTTCCTTTGTCAATAATACAGAACCTCCACCTCAGTCAACCAACAATGCCATGCACAACATCACAAAGGTGAAAGGCATAGCATTAATGCATTGATTGTCTGTAGGGTTATTTGTGCTTTATCTTGAGCATTACGTAATTGGGTTACATTAAGCATGTCTGTTATTTAACATGTTGGTAGTAAGATCTAGTATATTATGGATGGATTGGTGTCAGAATAAATTTCATGTCTGAATATGATTTATTTAAGTTTAGTTAAAGGAAAAGGAATGCAGATCTCTCTTCCTGTCTCTGTTTCCCCTGCTCGTACTGGCATTCTCCATCTTCCTGTCCTCTGCACCAGTCAGCACTGGTGGGTGATGAAAAGTCAGGTTCTAACCAGCTGCGTCTGCACTCGTGAGCGTAGTGACCTTGAGAGAGCCTTCACTGAAAATAGCTGCAGAGAATGCAAGAGGGAGACGGACTGAGAGAGAAAAAAAAGTGTCAGTTATCATGTGATCTTGCCGTGGGAGGCATTGACTGGCGTCCTAAATCCTTTCACATTAACAGAGGCAGAACCTGACCGCCAATCACAGTGCGCGTAGGCAGAATGCATCATCATCTTCTGTGACATCACACTTTGCCCTCCCTTTTTTCTTGGATTGGGCCTACTATACTGCTGTAAGATGACTCTCAATAAGTTAAATGTCTGGTGTATTAGTACTTCAGACCCTAGACAGCTCATACAGACTTGAAAAAATCTGATTTTATGTAACAACCACTACACATTGTATTATGTTAACCTATATAAATGGCTAAATAAAATTTGGCATAATAAACAAATAGATTAAAATTATTTTTTTAAAAATCAAAAAGCAGATGCACATTATTGATGCACATTAATAATAATAATAAATTATTATTATAATAATTAGTAATAAACTAATATTAGTAATACTATTAATTTAGTAGTAATAATTTTATTAAATTATGATTTTTAATAATGTATCTATTTGTTAATAGTTAATCTGTTTATTGTAATATACTAAAAATAATAATAAAATTAAAATGTGGTTCTGCTTTTTAACATAAATACATTTACATAACACAAACAATTCATCACGGATCGATAAAACAGTTAAATTATTAACTATAATGATTGTATTTATTATTATAGTTATTGTTGTTGTCATGGTTAATAGCAATATCCAGATTATTTAGAAATTATTTTTGTACACTTTTTAATCTAAATGGTTACATTATTTTGAGTTTTGCCACGCTGCCTAAAAATGTATTTTTCATTTGAGAAGGAATAAAAATTATATATTGCAAATGTATATTAAATATTATATAGCATTATTTATTATTTGGCATTATATAATCCTTTTTTTTTTTTTTTTTTTAAGAAACTAGGATGGTATTATCTTGTCCGACTGATAGCACAGATACTGGGATGTGCTCTGTGCAGATGTTTGTGTTTGGGGTCCTCATCAGGAGTGACTCATTATTACTATCATCTCCTCAAGCATTGGGCCTTTATTGACGTCAATGCAGCGTTCTTCCCCCATGGACCACTGCAGCTTCTGTCTGTCTCTCTCACACACACACACACACACACACACACACACGCAAATGTAATCTCCTTTTCACTTGTCCTCTCCTTTTCTTTCTCTCTCACTGCTTCTTTGTGGAGGAAAGCTGATAGACACAATGAGCTGCTCTATTTTTACTCCTCTCTTTAGTGTCTCTGCCTTCCTCCATCTCTGGGCGAGCTGACCCATATTGTTGGGGGTGGGATGTGAGGGTTTAAGCAGAGAGTGGTGTTTATCCATGCAGAATAACACCTGTGACTTTGACCTGCTGATGCCGATCTAGAACACACAGTAGTGTACAAACACTTATAACATGCACTTACAGCAGAGATACAGAAATATACAGTGTGATCTTGGTCGCAAGCAGTTAAAATAGTTCCAGACTGGGGGAAAACATTTTAATCTTGGCTGTTTATAATAAACTGGCCTCACTTGTCCAGTGTAATCTGTGTTCACACAAAGTTAAGCGTGCGTTAAGCATCATAAATCTGTTTTATTGGTTTGTGGATGTCAGTGTTTCAACCTAGTAGCTGAGGAAATCGTCCTTCCAGGCTTCAATATGTACTGTACCTCCAGAGAAATATTGCAGAACATTGTGCTTTGATGGGCTTTAGCGGCTTCAGATTGTGTCTCTTGGCCAAACATCTACAGTAATAATGTCAAACTTTAAGCATCTCTCAAACAACATCTTGGCTGGTCCGTAATTCCTAGAGGTCTCATTAGTACCATTTTATTGGAAATAAAGATACAAGATGTTTAGTCAAAGCAGTGACATCTTGGTTGAAAGGGGACACCTTTTACATCTCACTGCACTCCTGCATCTGATCATGTTACATACTAGAGACAAGCATTAGTATGCACCTTAGCTTCAGTGTGAGGACGTCAGCTGATACGAGGTGTTATGTTTTCACATTAGGAGTCATTGATATTATATAACAGATCACTTGTGCTGTGTGTGATGGATGTTTCAGCTGCTTTTATGCAGGTAAAAGTGAGCAAGAAAACTACTAAGGGAATTTCCTATTTGTACCTCCTTCCTGTGAAGATGCTAAATTACATTAAAGCTCTGCTGAGAAAATTTGAGAAAAGACATTTAAAACATTGAGCAATAAATGAGAACATTTTACTATTATTATTAGTAGTAATATTAGTATCTATATTAACAAATAAAGTATTAACAAAAAAATAATAATGATAATAAAAATAACAGCAACAATAATATTGTTATTGTAATTTAAAGGGTTAGTTAACCCCAAAAATGTAAATTTACAGTTAATTTACTCACCCTCAGGCCATGTGAGATGTAGGTGACTTTTTTTCTTCAGTGGAACAAGTGAAGAAGATTTTTAGGTGCCGTTGTCCTTGGTAATTGATACACTGCACGTCTCTGGCTGCCTGTTTTTGAGAGTCAAAAAAACATATACAGGCAAGACCAAATTTATAGCCATGGCTCCTGACAATACATTGAAGTCTTATGAAGCAAAACGATCTGTCTGTGCAAGGAAATTGAAAATTATTTACATCATTACTACCTTTAACCCACTTGCCTGGGCAAACGGTTCTCAGCACGCTCACGACTGTCTGTAGCACAAACTTTCTGTCGCATAATAATGTAAGCGTGGGCACATACTCAAACATAAGCTGATGCTGTTTGTTAACAATGTAGAGTGAGGACTCATGTGCAGACCTTCACCAGCGGTACCAATGTGTAAAGCTCACAGTGTAAAAGTTACAGTGGATGATGATTTCAATGTGAAAGAGGATGACATGGAATTGTATGCATAGCCCTACTTGTTCAAGCCAAAATACTCTGACCAAGAACTGAGAGAAATGACCAAGAACACACGTGAGCTTACAACGGAGAGTGAGGACATTTCTCAGTATGTTTAATTAAAAAAGCTCACTGTACGTGTTAGAGTTGTTCATTCTCCTCTCTTTTGTGATCTGGCTCTCTGTAGGTAATAGAAATGTACTCTGAAAGATTAAATCTCTCATCTTGTCTGACCTTACTTTTCGACGGCCTGAAGGTAAATTACTAATTGCAAACATCTTAAACTTTATCACTTCATTTTGTGTGTGTTTCGTAGGTGTTGTCAGTGTGTGTTGAGGAGGAGAACATCATCCCGTACATCACCAATGTGCTACAGAATCCAGACCTGGCTTTACGGATGGCGGTCCGAAATAATCTGGCAGGAGCCGAGGAGCTGTTTGCCCGCAAGTTTAACAACCTCTTTGCTGCAGGAAACTACTCAGAGGCAGCTAAAGTGGCCGCTAATGCTCCAAAGGTGAGTAGGGCTGAATATTCTTGTAATATGATGTTTAATAATAACATAACATTATAAATTAAATTAAATTAAATAGAATAATTTATTATAATTAATTTAAACAAATCACTTTTTTATAATTATACTTTATTATAATAAACATTTTAGTATGATTATATAATACTTCTCTTCTTGTTTATCTCAGGGTATCCTGCGCACTCCTGACACCATCCGTCGGTTCCAGGGCGTCCCGGCTCAGCCCGGCCAGACATCCCCACTCCTGCAGTATTTCGGGATCCTGCTGGACCAGGGCCAGCTCAACAAGTTTGAGTCTCTGGAGCTGTGCAGACCCGTCCTTCAGCAGGGCCGCAAACAGCTTCTGGAGAAATGGCTGAAGGAGGACAAGGTATGTGGAGGAGGTCGCAGGGGAGATGGTTATCTCCACACACACCCACAAGAGCCTCTTCCTCTGTACACGTGTTTGTGCGAGAGGCTCAGGGAACAGGGTGTGCTCTTCGTATGTGTTTTTTTCCCCCACAAACAGAAAGAATGCCTCCATATTTTTGTGACAAAGAAGGGGTCTGTGTGAAAACAGACTGTGTGGATTGTGAGAACGACCGTGTTTGTGTGTGAATGTGTGTGTCTGTTATCTAAGATGTTTGCTTTAGATGTGATGTCATGTGTTTGTTATGTGGGGCGAAGGGGTGTTTAGGTTTTTTCCTTCTAAAGCACAGAGGAAAGTCTTGGGTTTCATTCCAGTCTGTTTTTTACAATCGGCACTAGGGCTGCACGATATATTGAATGCGATAGTCATGCGCGTCTCGTCAGTAAAGACGGTTCTGTGATTAGCAGTAAATCTCCATCACCTGTTTTCATATGGAGCGGCATTTAATACACAGAGCCGTAGATCACTGACAAGCTACGCAATATCACGTTCACTATCACATGCGATTCATCTGCGATTCTGAGCGCGAATTGCGTAGCTTGTCAGTGAACTACGGCACTTAATATAACTGAAATAAAATCTTCTTTCTCATAGCCTCAATAAGTTAGATCTCTCGACTTGGTTTATTGATTGAACTGACGTGATTTGTTTTTCCACAAGCATGATTTATTTAGAGAGTCGAGGACCATGATGCTATGCTCAGTCCTGAAATATTCTGAATGGAAAAATACACAAAGAGCACTATACCAAATAAAGTTTTCCTTGTATTCATTTCAACATTATAATTGAACCCTCAGTGTTTTTTCATCATTTTTATTTTCTTTTATTCAGCAAGGATGCATTAAATTGACCAGCAATTACTGTAAAATAAACTTTCACAATGTTACAATTGATTTATATTTGAAATAAATGCTTTCTAACAATCTATTCATCAGATAATCATGAATTTTTTTTTTTTTCCAGTGCTCCAACACAACTGCTTTTTATCATTGATGATGATGATATTCTATTTAATGTTATTTGAACACCAAATCAGTATATTAGAATGATTTCTAAAGGATCATGTGATATTGAAGACTGGATTTGTGGCATGCTTTTTTGTGAATCATTTTGTCAAAAGAACCGATTCTTAAGAATCAAATGACTTTGAATTAACACCGCATTCTTAAATTGTATTTAACCTTAATTGTAAATTTCTTTTGTTTCTCTTCAGCTTGAATGCTCAGAGGAGTTGGGCGACTTGGTGAAATCTGTGGACCCCACTCTTGCTCTTAGTGTCTACCTGAGGGCTAACGTACCCAACAAAGTCATTCAGTGTTTCGCAGAAACCGGCCAGTTCCCCAAGATTGTCCTGTATGCCAAAAAGGTATGATGACTGATCAGTCAATTTTAAGGTTAAAAAGTATTGAATGAATTAAAATAGACATATGGACTCCAATAAAAACATACTCATACCACATTTGGTGTTTATAGGTGGGCTACACTCCAGACTGGATCTTCCTGCTGAGGAACGTGATGCGGATAAGTCCGGATCAGGGCCTGCAGTTTGCTCAGATGCTCGTTCAGGATGAGGAACCGCTGGCTGACATCACACAGGTCAGGAACAGAGGAGGAGAGGAGAAGAAAGGAGTGGGAGGTTGAGAAGAAAGATTTCAAATGATTTAGAGAGAAACCATGTGACCCAGAGACTGCTTGTTAAGACTCATTTAAGGAGCTCAGAAAGACGTTCACTGAAAAATGTGTTTTTCTCCCAGATCGTTGATGTGTTTATGGAGTATAACCTGGTCCAGCAGTGCACGTCCTTCCTTTTGGATGCTCTGAAAAACAACCGCCCATCAGAAGGTCCACTGCAGACCCGTCTGCTGGAAATGAACCTGATGCATGCACCGCAGGTACACACTGCACACTGAAAAGCATCTGGATACACTTACTGTCATGGTGTTAGACAATTTTCAAGCAAAACGGTCTCTTGCAGGTAGCAGATGCCATCCTAGGAAATCAGATGTTCACTAACTACGATCGTGCCCACATTGCCCAGCTGTGTGAGAAGGCAGGGCTTCTGCAGAGAGCTTTAGAGCACTATACTGACCTGTACGACATCAAACGAGCTGTCGTACACACACACCTGCTCAACCCGGAGGTACCCAACAAGTTATTTTTTATCATACTGAATTGAAGTGTGACCTTCTTTTTCATCCTGTCTCTCTTCGTTTTGCACTCTGTTAATGTCTGCAGTGGCTGGTGAACTTTTTTGGGGCTCTGTCAGTGGAGGACTCTGTGGAGTGTCTAAGAGCCATGCTGTCCGCTAACATCAGGCAGAACCTTCAGATCTGTGTCCAGGTGGCCTCCAAGTATCACGAACAGCTGACTACCCAGGCCCTCACTGAGCTTTTCGAGTCTTTCAAGAGTTTTGAGGGTAAGAACTAGATTCCTCATGATTTATTAACCTGGTGTCTCTGGAAAGTTCAAACACTGACAACATGGGACAACCTGGAAATATCAGGGAATATTAAAACTTTCTTTTTTTAGACAAGAAAAGTCTGTTTTAAGTGATTTAACGAACAGATCAACAAATTTTTAGCTAAAACCAATAACCTTATCCAATAATCACAAACAACTGTAATGTTCATAAAGTACTTTCAAAAACAAAAAGACTGAATAAAAAGGGTTGGATAGACAACATTTTTCCTGCATATGAATCCCACTTAGAGTATACATTGCCCATGTAGTTTCTTCTGATATATCTGGCAGGCCTAAGAATTCTGTTGGCAGACACTGCTAGAAAGTCATTCTTGAGTGTATTTAAACTTTTACATAAACACTCGTGGTCACTCTGCTGGTTGCCTTTCATAGTGCAGACACAATCTGACTAGTATATTGGCCGTATAATGCCTCTATTCTGTGTGTGGAGACGCATGTAGCCTTCCGTTCTGGGCTAAGTAGGACAAAAGGTTTGGCAAGCAGCAGCACAGGGCCTGCGGCCACCCACAATCCTTCAGGCTTTTCATATGACAGCAAAAGCAAGAGTGCTTTTGACAAGAAGCTAAATTTTAATGGAAACGCAATGCTCATGCAAATGTAGCGGCCTAATCGGTAATTTAAAGGGTCTGTGCACCCTGTCATCATTTACTCACCCTCATGTCGTCCCAAACCCGTTTGACTTTCCTCTGTGGAACATAAAATATTTTAAAAGAACAAAAATCCCATTAAAGTATCATACAAAATCTGCATATACGAAACGTGTAGATCAAACCGTAACCACAATCAGACGTCTGTCCAATAACAGTCAAGTATCATTTGTTGTTCTGTGCTGGATGCAGGTCTGTTCTACTTCCTTGGCTCGATTGTGAACTTCAGCCAGGACCCAGATGTGCATTTCAAATACATCCAGGCTGCATGCAAGACGGGCCAAATCAAAGAGGTGGAGCGAATCTGTCGGGAAAGCAACTGCTATGACCCTGAACATGTCAAGAACTTTCTCAAGGTACTGCCAAGACTCTGTCAGTGAAACCCCTCGAAATGATCCATAGCTGACCGCAAAAAGCACATTATATTCTCTAGTTTCTCATCCGTTAAAACTCTTTCCATCTTTTTTCCTCATTACATTTCCTGTTTTGTTCTCTTCTACTTATGTCTTTTATCATTTACATGCAAGCCTTTTGCAATTTCAGATGCAAGCGGACAAAATTGTAACAGATTTTTTTTTTTTTACGGAAATGTCTGTTTGATCCTTCTCATTTTATGATAAAGGAATATTCTGGGTTTAATACAAGTTCTATTAGCTCTATTAACACCATTTGCGGCAATTGTCAATGTCAGTTACCACTGAGAAAGAAGAAATATGTTAAGGAATATTTAAAGAGTTTAAAATTCAACACAAATTATGGTAACTAAATACTGTTAAAATAAATATTAAATATGCATGTTTTGGAAACAAGCCACAAGATTGAAACCTTCATAATGATCTCAAATTAAGCTCTTTTATTAGCTTTTGTATTTTTATCTTTTTATTATTAATTATTATTATATTTTTTATTATCATTTATTTATTCATTATTATACTGACAAGGTTAGTAAGTGATTCCATCAAAATAGTCTCATGCTAAAACATAAAATTGCTTAATTGTAATAATTGCACATAAAATCACTTGCTAGCCTTGTGTGTTAAGTTAACTCAATCCACCTTTTTCTTCAACGCGGAAGTAAGCCTATGGGTGAGACTTCCGGTTCATTAGCCGCTGTAGGTAAATAACGAGGAGCATAACAACGTGCAGTAAACGGTAAAAAACTTGTTTGAACTACAAACCAGTGTGTTCATAATTAAGATAATACATTAAAATTAAAATAATATGATAAGACACACCAATTTTCAATATCAAGCAGCAAAATTAACTGTTTTGTACAGCTAAAAATAGCTGGATGCCGATGAGACCGGAAGCTAGACCCATAGAATTTACAAATGGTAAATTCGCACCCATTTTTACGGCAAGAAAAAGGTGGATATTCCAACTTGGTTTGATGACATAATGGCCACAGGAATTATGTCAGAAATGCATAACCAGAAATTCATCTACTTTGAAGGGTATTCCTAAGTCAAAAGAGCGATTTGGAAAATTCTCCAGCTCAAATAATAAGCAGTTTTTACTGAACAATTCAACAAAAATACCAGCTTCAGATTTCTGCTTCTAAACCCTCCAGAACCCTGACTTGGTTTACATCCATTGGACATGTTTTACTGTGAAAATAGGATAAAAAAAGAAATTTAAGATAAAAAATTAAGGCTGTTGAAATTATTTTATGTTGTAGTCTACATTGTTACAAATGCTATTAAATGAGCTTGATTTATATTGGATTCAGTACATTGTTTTAGTGTCATTGAAATTGACTAAACATGCACAATAAAACAGAACATTTAATATCTTGGAAGTTTAGGGAAAAATCCAAAACAGGTTGTATTCTCTCTTTATTAACAAATGTTCCCCGTTTAGATCAGGCAGACATGTGCCAGTAGTTTTCTAGTTTTAGGGAGTTGATCTCACTTTTTTATCCTGATGGTGGCTGTTGTTATCTCCTGTGCTTTACCCTGTACTTGTGGGATGCTCAGGACTTGTATCAGGTAATTTAATCCTAAGTACTACAAGACTCTCTTTACTTTATTCCAGGGTTCCTCAATAGGCGGCCCGCGGGCTAGAGAGAAAAATGTTTGGCCCGCGCTAATTTAAAATAACATGGCATGAACATTCAAACGCAGCATCAGAAAGCAACATTAACTTGCATCGTGTCTACACCAGACGCAACAAAATACAATAGAGCCAATCAGTGATGCTCACACTGGATGCGGCCAGCGCGGCGTGACAAACCCCCGACAGTAAACTGCTGACTCGTTCTATTTATAATGTACTGACACAAAGTTCAAATGATTTGCAATGCTTTGTCGCGTCCAGTGTAGATACTATGTGACAGCAAACACATGGCAAGTGTGAAGTAAAGAAAAGTGGACACGGAAAATAGATGATTCAAATGTGAATGGACTGAACAGTTTGTGAGTGATACAATCTTTGTTATGGATGTTGGTTCACAGTGAGTTCACAGTTTTAACGTAAGTTTACTTGAATTTATTTTCAAGATCTGAGGTAAAATATCTATTGTTGCTTTCACTATGGCTATAAACCTCACACAAAATAATATTCAAACTCACATTAGACACTTTTAACATTGAATAAAGCACATAATCATTACCTGAGATTATCACTGTCATATTTTCTATGTTGTGCCTGCCGCGATGTCGCAGATAATAAAAACCTTTTCTAAAATAGAATCCCACCCCCCCCAAAAAAAAAAAAAAATTAAGTATAAAAATATTAATGCTGACAGATCTAATAATTGAATCTGCAATTAGGGAAGTGGAGAGAAGAGATCCAGTCTGAAGATGAGCAGGAATGGTTGATTTGCATGTATATATATATATATATATATATATAGATAGATAGATAGATAGGTCAGTGGCCCTTGGCTTGGTATTGTTGGCAGAATTGGGCCCTCGGCGAAAACTAATTGAGGAACCCTGCTTTATTCCCTTCTCTTTTCTTTTGTCATCCCTTCTTTTCTCCTAGTGGTCTGTTGAAGGATTAATACTGGGATTGGTGTGTGCGATGCACATACAGGGAGGTTTCGAAAAGCATTGACTGCTGGGAACAAACCTCTCTTGGCCTGAACTTGAAATCGTAGCGAGTGACCGGGCTTTGAGATTGAGTTTGTGGTTTTGTGGTAGTGTGTTGACGTGTGTTTGGCTGTGGTTGATTTGTGGTGACCATGTTCTGCAGAAATGGAAGCCTCGGGTCTTTTTCAGAATCTATTCCAGCAGAGTCAGACCTTATAAAGTTGACTTCACTGTTGGACTCTGCCAGCTTCAAAGGGTGGATCCGGAAAGCCAAGTTTTGTGGAATGATTTTGAGACTTGTTCAAGTTTAATATAGTCTTGTTTAAGGCTTCACTGCAAATGTGCAGCCTCTGTAGGCACGCTTAATGTGTTGAAGGTTGATTTGTGGCGTTTCTGTGGAGTGAATAGTGCAATCCCAGTTCATTAATCCTATATGTGTTGTAAACTGTACTGTGTGGCAAAATAAGTTTTAAATGTTTTAGCCAGCAGGGGGAGTAGTACTGCCACCTCAAAGTTTGACATGATTCAAGCCTTGTTTTCAGTTATAGACCTTCTTTTAACCACTAACCACACAATTCTTCAAAAGACATTTTGTGGACTACTCCGTTATCCTCGAATCATGTTTATAACATTCTCAATTTGTCATGGTTGATTTTTTTTTTCTTATTGCTTTAACATTTTCTTTTATTATTATTATTATTATTATTATTATTATTATATCTTTAAATTGTAAATTATTTGGTAGGTTTTTATAGAACTTGTTTTAAATATTAATTACTTGGTAGGTTTTTATAGAACTAGTTTGTATTGCTTTAATGTTTACTTTTTTAAATGACGAATTAGGTTTTTGTAGAACTAGTTTTTATGGCCTTATTTTTTTCACTTTTTAAAAATATTATTTACTTGGCAGGTTTTATACAACTAGTTTATTGCTTTAATATTTACTTTTGTAAACTATAAACTACTTAGTAGGTCTTTGTAGAACTAATCATTTTCAGTGATTTTAGTACTATTTATTTTTAACAAAAACAGTCAAATCTGTTTCATAACTTAAAACAGCTTTGTCATCCTTTAAGTTATGTAACGTTAAGTCTTATATTGAATAATTAATGAAATGTTTTGAAATTCATTTTAGAATTTACTCTTAAACTTTATCATCTGGAGTCTTTTGCAGATTTGACTGTATTATTGAACAAATGACTTCTTTGTCTGACATCTGATGTTATCTTCTCATTTCCCCATCGTTTGACTGACAGGAAGCTAAACTCACCGACCAGCTGCCTCTCATTATTGTGTGTGATCGCTTCGACTTCGTCCATGATCTTGTACTCTACCTGTATCGAAACAACCTCCAGAAATACATCGAAATCTATGTGCAAAAGGTGAGTAAGCTTTACTTACCGTTCACATAGCCTCTGTAGTCAAGCAGTGAACAAACAGTAAATGCTCATTTTTGTGTATATATAGGTGAACCCAAGCCGTCTGCCTGTGGTAATTGGAGGGCTCCTGGATGTTGACTGCTCCGAGGACGTCATCAAAAATTTGATCCTGGTTGTGCGTGGCCAGTTTTCCACCGATGAGCTGGTGGCAGAAGTGGAGAAGAGAAACAGGTATATACTTTGCATCCAAACGTCAATATCAAACCAGGAGTTATCAAAACCAAGCACTTGAGACGATGATGTTATGCTATCTTGGATTCAAAACTACTACAGGATACTTCTGTTTATTTTAGGTGCTGTTTAATCATTTGTTTGTGTACATCGTGAGAGTTTCCAGATGAAACTTTGATTGCACAAGTAAACAAAGAACACAAACAGCAGTAGCTCTTCTGATTGTTTAACAACAGCGCTAGCAGTTGCAATATGCTATATAGTCATTTTTGTGAGGGGGAAAAATGACTGATTTTGGAAAAACACAAAAGTTAACTAAACATAAACAGCTTTAGATATTAATGTCTGTCTTTAAATGTCTGTCTTCTGCAGACTGAAGCTGTTGTTGCCATGGCTGGAGTCTCGTATCCACGAGGGCTGTGAGGAGCCAGCTACCCATAATGCCTTGGCCAAGATCTACATCGACAGCAACAACCACCCAGAACGCTTCCTGCGGGAAAACCCGTTCTACGACAGCCGGGTGGTGGGGAAATACTGTGAGAAAAGAGACCCTCACCTGGCCTGTGTGGCCTATGAGAGAGGACAGTGCGACCAGGAACTCATCAACGTTAGTATGCTTGTCCATAAATAAGCTTTTTCATACCAAGTTTAGAGCAACCAACAACAATATAAAACTATATTTTTCTTTACAGGTGTGCAATGAGAATTCGCTGTTCAAGAGTTTGTCCCGTTACCTGGTGCGCCGCAGAGACCCAGAGCTCTGGGCCAGCGTGCTTTTGGACACCAACCCCTACAAGAGGCCCCTTATTGACCAGGTACACATATGTGTGTTACATTCATCTCTCACAAAATACAAACATGGATCATAGAGGAATTGAAAGTGCATGTTTGTTATGTTTTATCAATTTCACATTAATATTGGGTGGAATAGATGTGTTATCGACACTTGAATGCATCAAATTTACAATTGCCATCTGAGAATCATAATCTAAGTTATCTTAGACAGCATAATTATTCTACCTTCTGTTTTGAACAGTCTTTGGAAAGCGTTCCTGTGAGCCCTTAATATTCTTCCTAGATAGGCTCACTAGGCTTAGTAACAGACATCAGAGTCAGTAATTTTTCTTCAACATTGATGCTTTAATTGATCAAAAGAGACAGTTAAAACATTTATAACAAGGTTCGTATGGGTGCTTGATTTTTTTTATGTAGTGTTTTCAAGGTTTGAAAAATGCTTAGATTTTGGATAAAGTGCTTGAAAGTGCTTGAAAATGCATTTGCATTGGCTTCATAATAATTAGCTTTCTTACTGAATAGTTCATAATTTTTTACATGAAATAAGCCTAAAACAGCTCCGCTCCGCGTGTGTAACTGTAGTGTGATCTGCCGGTCTTTATTGGTTCACGCCCTCTGATGGAACAGAGTTGGAGATAAAAACATGCCAGGAGGTTGCCGCTTCAGTCAGCGGCTTGAAAACGACAAATACAAAATATGGTTACAACGAGAACTAAATGCTTGAGGAGCCTCCTGCTAAGTGTTTTTTCATGGAAGAGTCTGCGCTTTCCAGCCATATAAAAGGTAAAGTTAAGCAAAAATGCCTCTGCTCAGTTAAACTAAATCTTTTAAGACCGTCGCGATTAAAGTGAAATGTGAAAAAGAATGAAAAGTGTTTATTGTGGCATACGTTTAGATCTGCTCACAATGCATCAAAGATTTCTTTATGCACATTTTTTTATGTTCACATATGCCCAAACGAACCAAGCTAAGGGGGAAACGCGCCAGGTTCCGAAACAACGGGCCAGGTATGAAAGCACCCTCTGATTCCCTTTTGAATATCAAGTTGTTATTTGTGTCTTTAGGTGGTGCAGACAGCCCTGTCAGAGACTCAGGACCCAGAGGAGGTGTCCGTCACAGTGAAGGCCTTCATGACTGCTGACCTGCCCAATGAACTCATTGAGCTGCTGGAAAAGATCGTCCTGGACAACTCGATCTTTAGTGAACACAGGTGCATAAACCCAAAAATATTCCAATATATGAACATTTGGAACAGGCCATTTTTGTGTTTTCTGACTTTTACGGACATGAAATTCTTTGCCCAAACAGTCTTGTTCAACCGTTTAATGCAATTTAATTCAAGTCCAATCTTCGTTTCATTCCTAGAAACCTGCAGAACCTGCTCATCCTAACAGCCATCAAAGCAGACCGCACCCGCGTCATGGAATACATCAACCGCCTGGACAACTATGACGCCCCAGACATCGCCAACATTGCCATCAGCAGCGAACTGTTCGAGGAGGCCTTTGCTATCTTCAGGAAGTTTGATGTCAACACCTCTGCAGTGCAGGTATGTGTTTGAGCCATACTTTCAGTAACCTTCTTTTTCAAGTGTAGGCTTTCTGAAGTGATTTATTGAATGGCAGATAAGGAAAGAGCTGATGTTTTCTGTCCTCCTCAGGTTCTGATTGAGCACATTGGTAATCTGGACCGGGCATATGAGTTTGCGGAGCGCTGTAATGAACCTGCAGTGTGGAGCCAGCTGGCTAAGGCTCAGCTGCAAAAGGATCTCGTCAAAGAGTCCATTGACTCTTACATCAAGGCTGATGACCCCTCAGCTTACATGGAGGTGGTTCAGGTCGCTTCCCAGAGTGGTACGTCCTCATCAGTTCTAGTTGTAGATAATAAATGATTGTATTTAAGGACATTTTCCCTCTGATTCTGTATTCACAACTCTATTTCCTGGCTCAGGTAACTGGGAGGACCTGGTGAAGTTTCTGCAGATGGCCAGAAAGAAGGCCAGAGAGTCATATGTGGAGACAGAGCTGATCTTCGCACTGGCCAAAACCAACCGTCTCGCTGAACTGGAGGAGTTTATAAATGGACCAAATAATGCACACATCCAGCAGGTAATGCACAATTGTGTTTTATGAATTCCTTAGTTCTTTAATTCTTATAACAGTGTTATAATAGTATTATTAAAATACTGTTAATGAATTCCTTAATTCTTTAATGTCTTATAACAGTGTTATTATTGTATTATTAAAATACTGTTACAGTATTTATTAGTATTTTGAATTAGCTATTATTTTTCTATTTTCAGTTTTCAATTCACTTACATTTGGTATTTTGTTTTTTATTTTTTAATATTTTATTTAGCTTTTATTTTTATTAACAATACATTTTTATTGCATTAAAAAGATTTATTTTTTTAACAATTTTTTTATAAATAATTTAGCCTCTCTCTCTCTCTCTCTCTATGTATGTGTGTATATATATATATATTAATATTTGTATTTTTATTTTATTTCAGCTTTATTTTAAAACAATATTTTTTTTATTTTATTGAAAACAATTTCATACAGTTTTAGTTATCAGTACCAACACTGGTTGTTAAGAGTACTTTATTAAATAAGTATAAAAAATATATTATGTAACACTGTTTATTTATTATTGCTCACAGGTTGGAGATCGCTGCTATGATGAGAAGATGTACGAGGCGGCCAAACTTCTATACAATAACGTCTCCAACTTCGGCCGCTTGGCTTCTACCCTGGTCCACTTGGGCGAGTATCAAGCCGCCGTGGACGGTGCCCGCAAAGCTAACAGCACTCGCACATGGAAGGAGGTGTGCTTTGCTTGTGTGGATGGGACAGAGTTCAGATTGGCTCAGATATGCGGCCTTCACATCGTGGTTCATGCCGATGAACTAGAAGAGCTCATCAACTATTACCAGGCAAGTTGTGATCCTCCAAGAAGATTCTGCAACTAACTAAAAATGGAATTGAATTATATGGTTTAAAAATGCTCTCTATAGGATCGTGGCTACTTCGAGGAGCTGATCACCATGCTGGAGGCGGCGCTGGGGTTGGAGCGCGCTCACATGGGCATGTTCACAGAGCTGGCCATCCTCTACTCTAAATTCAAACCACAGAAGATGAGGGAACACCTGGAGCTCTTCTGGTCCAGAGTCAACATCCCAAAGGTACACAGCACTACTAAAGTTGATTGTTATTTCAGATGTTGGTTTGTAACACTCTTCTTTTTTTAAGTGTCCTTCGCTCAGTTCTGTTAAACAGCAGGAGTTCATTGAATTCTTCTTCCATCATCCCCCTCCAGCTATAATTTAATTCAACATGTAATCTGATATTCTCCAAAGGGATGATCATAGTATTATCATCTGCAATGCACAGATGTTACAAAGTCTGTCTCCTTCACTTCTTGACTTCTTTTCTTTTTCTTTTTCAGGTCCTGAGGGCCGCAGAGCAGGCTCACCTGTGGGCAGAGCTTGTTTTCCTCTATGACAAGTATGAAGAATACGACAACGCCATCATCACCATGATGAGCCATCCCTCAGATGCCTGGAAAGAGGGACAGTTCAAGGACATCATCACCAAGGTAAAGTTCAATAGCTTTTCCTGTTTAGATTGAGTTTAAACTCAGATGATGTTTTACAGTGTTACTACTGTTTTATAAAACTATAACAATCGGTGGTTGCTAACAGAAATAAAGCCAAATTAAAATATAAACATGATCTAAACAATTTCTAAACATCTAATTATATGTCCATTTGAAAGTGATTTGTTAACATTTACATAGTGTCAATTGTATAGTTATTATTAATTATATATTATACTTATAAGTATAATTATTAGTATTACAAAAACAATTATTAGACATCAATTAATATATAATATTGCTGAGTATAATTACTATTAATTATTAGTATAAATATACAAAATACACAATTTACAAAATAAAATTAAGACATTAATTATTAATATACATTAAAAAATAAAAGGGAATAAATGTTAAATGAAAAAGAAACATAAATGAAAATAATTAAATACATTTTACATGTTATTAAATAATATAATAGTATATAAACAATACTATTACAACACCAGGAAATGGAATTAAATTACAGTGATCGTATTTCTTGTTTTGTTTAGGTGGCCAACGTGGAACTGTACTACAAAGCAATCCAGTTTTATCTGGAGTTTAAGCCCTTGTTACTGAACGACATGCTCATAGTTCTTTCCCCGAGACTGGATCACTCACGTGCCGTCAACTTCTTCAGCAAGGTACAGAAAGCAAGCACAAGGCCTCCTTGCCTGTGTGGTGAGCCTTTGAACTTCATGCTTGTTTAAAATCTGCTAAAATGACATTTTGGTTTCTTCAGGTTAAGCAGCTTCCTCTCGTCAAGCCTTATCTGCGGTCAGTACAAAATCACAACAACAAGTCTGTCAATGAAGCACTTAACAACCTCTTCATCTCAGAGGAAGACTATCAGGTACAAACAACAGTGTCAAGTATTTTTCAGAAAAACAAAAAAAACAATTATAGTAGCTTTTTACAGTAGCTGTTGTCCGCCACCTCATCATCTGTTCAACTGTCCCGTCCGCAGGCACTCAGGACATCTATAGACGCATACGATAACTTTGACAACATCACACTGGCCCAGCGTCTGGAGAAACACGAGCTGATCGAGTTCAGGAGAATCGCTGCTTACCTCTTCAAGGGCAACAACCGATGGAAGCAGAGTGTGGAGCTGTGCAAGAAAGACAAACTCTACAAGGTGAGGTGGATGATGGGGTAATTGTCTAGTCATGCTATGTGTAAATGTAGTTGATCTGATTTGTGACAGCCATGCATGTTCTTCTACCCAGGATGCCATGCAGTACGCGTCTGAGTCGAAGGACATAGAACTGGCCGAGGAGCTGCTGCAGTGGTTCCTTCAGGAAGATAAGAAGGAGTGTTTCGCCTCCTGCCTCTTCAGCTGCTACGACCTGCTCAGGCCTGATGTGGTGCTGGAGACGGCGTGGAGGCACAACATCATGGACTTTGCCATGCCTTACTTCATCCAGGTGATGAGGGAATACCTCAGCAAGGTAAGGATGGGCTGCTACTCTAAAATGGGCAACAAATGTATGGAGGACTAGGAATGTCACTTAAAAAATAAAATGTACTTTAATTATTGTGAATTATTTCATAACTGAAAAGTGATTTAGTAACATTTACATTCAGTAAAATTGTATTTGTACAATTAGTAAATTATTAGTATTATATTGATTTATTGATATGATTCATTTTCTTAATTTGAACGTTAATAAATTTGTCTAACATTTTATAATGGCAAATATTAAATTTTCTAATATTAACATAGTAAATTAACATATATTTTATATACTATATCATATACTATATATATTATATACTATATGTATTAATATATAATAAATTAGATTAGTATAATTTGTATTAAATAATAAAAATGAAGACATTAGTTATCAATATATTAATAAAAACATGAGAAAAATTGGGCTAACATTTTAAACTAATTAAATTTTTTCACTTTGAAATGTGATTTAACCGTCACATACTTCAGTTTAGTATAAGATTAGTATAAAATGAAAACAGCAATTATCAGAATACTAATTTAAAAAGTCATAATGTTGGCTAAAATTAATCAAATAAATCATTTTAAATGTCAGTTTGAAAAGCGATTAGCATTTACATATAGTAACAGTACAAGTATTTTTAAATAGGCCTTATCATAATTGATATAATGTAAAATGAAGACATCAATTATCAATATATTAACCTGAATATAAAACCAAGAATAGATGTTATAGTTTAAACATGAATTAAAACATTTTAAACATACATCAAACATGAATTAAAAGCATTTTAAATGTCAATTTGAAAAGTGATTAAGATTTTTATATTAACATTATTAATAAGCATTAGTATAATTATATTTGTATTTATACCATTTTCTGAATTAATTTGAATACATTTACATTTACATTTATGCATTTAGCAGACGCTTTTATCCAAAGCGACTTACAGTGCATTCAGGCTATACATGTTTTATCACTATGTGTGTTCCCTGGGAATCGAACCCACAACCTTTTGCGCTGCTAACGCAATGCTCTACCACTGAGCCACAGGAACACCTCAGAATAATAGAATTAATAGAATAGAACACCTAATTGAATAATAGAATTATTCAACAGAATTATCATATACAGTATACAGACTGAAAACGTATTTTTCTCTGGTATTTAGGTGGACAAGCTGGAGACCTCCGAATCCTTGAGGAAAGAAGAGGAGCAGGCAACAGAGACTCAACCTATTGTTTATGGTAAAACAGTGAAAGCACATTGCAATGGAAACTGAATACTATTTAGCATCTACTTTTTTTTTTTTTTTTATAATGCATTTTATTAAATCAATTATTTATTAATTTTCTCAATATCTCTCATTCCTCAGGCACACCTCAGCTCATGCTGACAGCAGGTCCCAGTGTGCCTGTCCCCCCGCAGCAGGCTTACGGCTACGGGTACACAGCAGCGCCTGGCTACCCCCAGGCTCCTCAGGCCCAGCCGGGTTTCGGTTATGGCATGTAAGGACCTCCCCGTTTCCCGCTCGCCCCTCTTCCAGCTGCCGCTTGGTTCGGTCCAGCATCCCTATGGATCTCTCTCCCTCAATCCTCCACCAGTCCGACTCTACCACTTTGTGCTCACAACGGGGGATTTGAGCAAATGTTATTCTTTTACTTTACCTTTTTTAAAATGATTGTTTTGTTTATCGTGTTTTCTTTATACCATCATGAAGGACTTTATTTCTATATTGTCAAAGATTTCATCAAGAATAATTTTTTTTCACATTCCAGATACTTACTAGATTTAATTTCCTGTCAGTTTTATGTCAATAAAAGGGGAATGGTGTCTACAATGAGGAGACTTGTGAGAGAAGCAAGTCAGCTTAATTAAAATGACAAAACTATTTCAGATTTGCACTCCGTAGTCAGAGAAAAACAACTAATGTAACATTTTGGTGTGTGTGAACAACTTGTTCAGTCTGTCAGCATTTAATATTGTATATTCCAGGAAAGAAAATTAAATCGAGAAAAAAACGTACAACTACCGCCTCCACAAACAAACACTACTCAATACCAGTAATTCAATGGGGGTGCGTAGCTCTCGAAATATATAAAAAAGGTTATTTTAAATGCATAAACATGCATTCATATGGCAACTTCAAACTTTTTCCCTGACCTATGCAGGCAGTTTTTGTTTTCCATATGAAAAACAAACTTTTGTTGTGCAGTAACCGTACTCATTGTGTGGGACCATCCATTTGAGGAGGGATAATGATTAAAATATATATAAATATATGCGGCTCTCCACACCTGTGTGTTTTGCTAACCTTACCTCTCTGTGCTGTAGTGTGTATGTGTGCGTATGTGTGTAAGCTGGTTGTTGTGATGTTTAGGTCACTGTACGGCACCGAAATGAGACTAGAAAGCCAGTTTATCCTGCCAGTTATTCCTAAACTCAATTTACCCTTTATTTGTAAAGAGAAGTGAAATCAAAAATGGTTTAAGAACTGATTAAACTGTGTGTCCTGTACTCAGTTTTCACTGAGTTGAGATTAATCATACACGTATATTGTAGTGATCAGATTGTGCACAAAGAGAATGAGATTCCCCCCCCCCCAGATTATCATATAAATAAAGGCTTTCTTGTTTGTCAAGAAAAATCTGGTCTGAACATAGCTTCATGTGCCATGAATTCTTTTCCCAACACACTTTGTAATTTCTCCCCCTTCATACTCACTGGACAGTTTCAGACATTCATAACATAAATGAAGCTTTAAGGTGGGAATTTGTGGCTTAATCACTCATGTAAATAAAAATGTTAATACTTAAGCCAGTTTGACAAATCCAGTGTTTTAAATCTAAATGTTCACAAAATTGATTATACAAACTTTGCTGTGTGATTGAAAAATGATCAGGAGGTGACTTTTGCACCAAAGTTCTAAGTTTTACCAAACAAAAGTCATTTATTCCATTGGGTATGAGGGGGGCGATTGAAATATGATAGAAATGAGATTCCCCAAAATAACATTTTCTGTACATAAGACTTATAATGATAAAAAAAATGTACTCCTGTTCAATGATGGAATGGGTGAACCGTTTACTTAAAAATAAATGGTTAAACCTATAAATCAATGTGTCATTTTAACCTTTTTAATACATCTTCACCACGCTTGCTAGTTGTATAAAAATTATAAGAAGTTTAGTCCCATCTTAATCCAATAGTGTTATTCAATACAATTTTAGGTGTCCGGTCACTTTATTAATAAGATCAGCTGGTCCCGGTCCCACACCAAGAACCGTCCGAGACCCTGGTGCAATTTGGGTTCTTCCAGCATCTTGGATTAAACTGACCGGCAATCCGACCTCTTTGGCGTGGGACAGCAGCTCCAGCAGACAGTCCTCGTCTGGAGCCTTGACCACCACTTTGGGCTGACCGCAGTACTCCCACTGTTTCAGGAGCTCTGGGTTTCTGCGCTGGACCTGCTTGTATGCAGACACAGCGGCGTGGGAGCACTGGGCCGCCACTTTACCTTTGCCCATCTTCAGATCGGTTCGGACCACCAGGATCATTTTGAACTCTCCGCTCTCGCCCATCACGCTGGACTCGCTGCCAGCACCGCCGCTGTTTCCTAAAGCTGCCATCATGCTGCGGGACGATCTGCCAAAACGCCCACTGAGGTGCCATCCGAGGCAGAGCCCACAGCCTACACCTGCCAGTATACCCAAAGCGACAGGCCCATACAGAGAATCCATCCTCGTATCTGATGAAACACAAGAGTGATCCATAACATAAACATCAGTGCAGTTCTCTACCCTGACACAAAATGACCATGTTACCATAGTACAAAGGTGAATGTTACTGCAATAAATCTGGTACTATCTACAAATGGCATATAAAGTGAAACCAAATAGCAGAAAGATTTGTATCACATATTAATTTACTAATTATATTAGTAACAATAGTATTTTAACCACAGGAAGCTGTAGTTTACCATCCATGTAAATACAAATATGATAATACGTCTTAACAAGAAGCCAGTTTGACATAAATCCAGTTTTAAATCTAAATACTCATAATTGATCATATTAGCCTCGTGCAATTGAAAAAGAGCAAATATAAATAAACTAAATGATTAAAAGATTATGAAAACACCTTGTGGAGGATATTTGATGTGTATTATGTTTCTATATTAGTAACAATAACTGTTACTATAGTATTTTAGAGGAACCACTGGGATTTGCTGTATGGGTACAGAATCAAATAAGCATTAATATTTGTGCTACTAATAATCTATAAAACGATCACTTTCTGCACTACATTCGTCAATGTCAATGCTGTCAGGCTAGCCGGCTGGATTAAATCTAGGTAAAACGTGTTCGCTTAAACGACCCTCTAACGAGCTTTTAAGTATACTAACCGGTGCTGGTGAGACTATTGAGCATAAATGTGTTTCTGAACATTTGAAACCGGACTCACCAGAAATCAAAATGATTCAGCAACCTGAAGTTCCCTGCAAACTCCACGAGCCGCTTCTTTCAAACCGACGCTGAATGATGACGTCACGTGTTTAAAGCAACCGCCAAAACCCGAGAAAAATTCTGCAAGAATCCAGTCAGGTTTCTATAATGTGTGATTTATCCTCATGAATGAATATTTTTGTTGAGTATGTGTCTGTTGTTTTGTTTTGTTATATTTTGGATGTTATGTTGTGTTGAATATGAATGAATATTTTAATGTCTTCACCTCTCACACCTTTATTCTGAATTATTTAGGAAAGAAATTGTCCATCATATTTCATTAGACGGTGAAAAGGTGTTGTTGCTTTTTTTTTTTGCCTAATTATAGCAAAACATTTAAAACGTAAGTGCCTCAAAATCTAGCAAACTAACGTTAACGTTACCTTCCTAGACAGCATTTTGAGTATCATGAGTTAGTACCCAGCTACACGAGTCATTTATAGACAGGTGCATGCATTATCAGCAGCCTATCTATTCTAATTAGGGCCCAAACTCTTATCTGGGCACTTAAAATTCTTTACTTTTTTGGACCCCAGAGACCCAGCCTAATTTAAGACAGTGTAAAGAAACTTTGAAACCAGACACTGTGTTTCGGGCCTGGCCTCTCATGGTTTTACACCCTTAGTGTACCCCTGGGAGAGCAGGTGTGCTGTGGATTGTGTAAGATTTAAACTACTGACAAAATGTTCATGATTCTGACATTCGAGATTGTCTTACCTGCTGGTTCTTTTCTTTGTTTGTTTATCCAGGCTGCTGTTCATCAGCTGCGTTGACACCAGCAGTGAAGGTTATTCATCCCCAATGAAGTACTATGTGAAATCGGTAATCGTTAAGAGCACAAAAATGAATACAATTACAAAGGTGCATTACATTATGTTAAGTGTGCATTTCAAATGTTGTTAGATCAGTCCCCCCCCCCCCCCCCCCCAATGATGTCTTTGTTGCTGCACGGTGAAACTGGAGAAGCAAGAAGTTAGAACAAGTACTGAACGTTTTTACAAACAAAGGAGAGAGATGTGAAAAGATTGTGTTCAAGATAAAACCAGCATCAAAGTGTTTTCACACCTTCCGCAGTGATGGTACTGTTAAAACTTTTTGTATGCCTGTTGTCAAAACTGCAGTACTTGGGGTTATTTTTGGTGCATTTGTGGTGGGCCTCAGGGTTTTTTGTGTGGTTGGTATCTGGAATGAGAGTCTTTATATAGACTGTCATGTCACTGGCCTATTTAGTGAATGTGAGATCTCACTAGGGTATCATTAAGTGCACAAATATTCATCCTTCCTGTGAATTTGTCACATGTAATCTTAAAGGGATAATTCAACCAAGAATGAAATAATGTCATCATTTACTCACCCTTTATGTCATTTTAAATGATCTTCTTTCTTCTGTAGAAAGTTTAGCACAATCTCCGAGAAGATTACTATCTACTTTTACTGTATGTAAAAGTGCAGCAGGACCACTTTGCTAAATATCTCCTTTTGTGTTCCACAGTAATAAATATTTAGAATGAGGGTGAGTAAAGTATAACAGACTGTTCATTTTTATGTGAACTATCATTGGGTTGGGATGTTTAGATTCCAGATTGGAATAATTATGGAAATTAATCATTTTTTTTTTTTTGGTTTTAGCTTTACATAATGTGGTTTGTACTCTTGATGACTCTGGCAATGCAGTTGGTTGCATCACTGGGTCATACACAGGTCCGATTGGGTTACAGTAATCTGCAAAACACAGTAAAGAACTGCAGCCACCAGAATTATCATGGACAGAGAAGAGAGAAAACGGACAAGAATGTGAATGCAGACTCTGTATTGCTCTCTTCCCCTTCTCTGTCTTCCTGTGTGGGTCTAAAGACATTTTAAACATTGTGATTATCTGTCCCACAGGTGCATGATTGTCTATAATTAGATGGCTGAAAATGGGACAGATTTGAAGTTTCCTTGAAGAAGAGTGGGACTGTGGGACCAGCACAATCAGAGCTCTGGAAAGACAGGTCAGCCCTGCAGGCGTTCTTCTAATGTACTCATTGACCTTTTAGAACAGAAATGTGCACACCTAATGCTTGTTCTTTTGCAAATGCAATTAGATAAAAACAAGTTAAAAACTTGACAAGGCAACATTTCTCATTTGCAAACTTTTAATCATTGTACTATGCTAAATTTACAATGTACAAGTAAATATACAAGTATATATATATATATATATAACTTTTCTTTGGAACAGCAAAGTAGTAACAGAATCCCCTATATGTGTGCAATGTGCATATATGTGTGCATGTAAATGTATGATAAGCAGTAGAAACAAATGGACAAGAAAATGTGCTGTAGAGGACACTAGGACACTCATTAAGCTAGAGACATTCATATTGAAGAAGTTGATGAAGAAATAGGAAAAATTCTCAAAATTAAATCTAAATGCATTTGACAGAAAAATCTACTTGATTCTTTCTGCCTCAAAAAGATTTAAGAATCACCATTAACAGTGTCATTTACATCTCAAAGCCTCGTCTTAATCCAATAAAAGAACTCGCAGCGGTTCTTGCAAATTAAGACTGACATCTAACTGCAAATTGGAGTCTTTGCCAAGTTAGTCTGGGTTTAATAAAACCCCCTGAGATTATTTTAATAGATTTTGTTTCAGTTCTGCAGAAGAGGCTTGAAAAGGCTTAGGTGAGTAAGGCTGTTCTTGCGAAACAGCCGCGGGTATGTAATACCAGTAGTTAAAAACTTAGAACCAGGGGCCTCTGCGCAGTTTCCTCCCACACAGCTGAATGTGAAAGAGTGTGTGCTCTACGTGTGCTTCAAGAGAACATAGTGTTCAAGTAGGCCACTTTAATGTTTATATAGTGTGATGTACATGACAAATTTGTAAATATTGCATTGTATGTCCTCCTGTATATATTAGATAATACAGAAACTCGCTTCTTTTAGCCTACCATTTCTTACTGTCTGAATACTTTTTCTCATGGGCTAATAATGCGCAGCTTTAATTGTGCTTTAACTGGCACGTTTACATGGAAAAACAGATCTTTCATGTAGAGAAATTCAAGTCGTCTCTCAGCATGTGTGGGAGCGTTTAATAAGGCGAACCGCTCTGACTCGTAAGACTGACGTGGAAATGATTCTAATATGACTAAGTCTGACATTCCCGGTCCAGGCGTCTTACTTCGGCTTTTCCAACACTGCTGCGTTCAATTGACGCAAATGACTGCTGCAAAATAGGCCAGCGGATGCTCCACTCCCCTGAGCAAGTTCCCATTTGTTCAGAGCTCATTTTTAACATGAGAGGGAAAGGGATAGTTCTCTAGTGAAGTAGTGTCATTGTTGCCTAAAAAGTATAGTTCACCCAAAAATGAAAATGTGCTGAAAATATACTCACCCATGAGTTTTTCTTCAAATAAAAAGAATTTTAGCATCACTTGCTCACCAACGGATCCTCTGCAGTGAATGGGTGCCGTCAGAATGAGAATTTAAACAGCTAATAAAAACATCACAATAAAACCACAAGTATTCCACACGACTCCAGTCCATTACTTAATGTCTTGTGAAAAGCTGTGTGTTTGTAAGAAACAAATCCATCATTAAGGTGTTTTAACTTCAAACCGTTGCTAAAATATGAGTGTTCTATCCACAATATTGCATTCTCCAGTGAAAAGGTTAATGGATTCTTATGTGAGAGAACAACAGGAAATTGACTTTTTCATTGGAGGAAGCATTATTATGGATTATGGATTCATATTTTTTTGTTCAAAAGATGTTAATTGATGGACTAGAGTCGTGTGGATTTTTTGTGAATTATTTTTATCATTTTATTCTGACGGCACCCATTCACTGCAAGATAATTTGGTGAGCAAGTGATGTAATACTAAATTTCTCCAAATCTGTTCTGATGAAGATATAAACTCATCTACATCTTGGATGGCTTGAGTACATTTTCAGGGTGATCTGCTCCTTTAAGAACCTTCATCTACCTGATCAGACTTTTAAAATGACTTTTACTGGTAACATCATTTAGTTAATGTTGTCAAGACCCTGCCCTGACTGTCTTGTCTTTGTTCAATGTCTGTTTGTTCATTTTGTGTCTAAGCACATGGTTCTGTCTCTGTTTGTGTTTGCCATGTGCTCCTCTTGTCCCACCTCCTTGTTTCGCCTGGTCACGCCCCCTTGTTTAGTCCTTGTCTAGTCCTCATTTGCTTGATTGTGTTCACCTGATCCTCATGTGCTCTGCTGCTTTATATTGTGTTCCTTTCCCTTGTGTCTTTGCTGGTTCGTTTTGGTGATTACCTGTTTCCTGGTCCTAAAGTTATCCTTTGATCTTGCGCTAGTTATTGCGATCTTGCTCAAGTTATTTTTGATCTCTTATCTAGTTTTTATATCCTCATTTCCTTTTTTTGTTTTCTCTAGTTCTGCCTAGTTCTTGTTTGTTGCGTTCTATCTTGTTTTGTTTTCTCTTTTGATTTAGAATTTCTTTTACCCTCGTTTTTTGCAGTTCCAGTCCTTTTTGGATCTTGGCCTTGTTTTTGCTCTTTGATTACTTTCTTTAGCTTGTTTTGGTTTATTTATTGTTTTTTGCTTTTGTTCTCTCTTTGTCTACTTTTGTCTGTCTTGTGTCTTTGTGTTGTCTTGAGTCTTGTCTTGTTTGTTATCGTGTTTTGCCCTGTCCTGCCCTTACCCAGATTCCCTGGCGTCTGACCCCTACTACCTGGAAGCAGGCCTCCACTCCCTCGAGTCAAGTCTCTGGTTCTGAGAGTCCCTACCTGGCGGCTAGACTGGTGTGACTTCTGAGATTCACTTCAAGCTACTCTGTCTTCCTGTCTAGCCCTTCCTCTGGAGCTGCCGCCTCCGTGCTTGAGTCCGCTGCCAACTCAGACAGACTCAGTGGTCATTCCTCCTGCCCGTAGTGTGTTGTCTGCCCTGCCCCTCTGTTTGGACTGGTTCACTTCTCACTCTCCCTGCTGTTTCTAGTCTACGTCTTGTCAATAAACTACCATTGTCTGCTCATTTGCATCTGGGTCCCATTTCTTGCAGATCCCTGACAAATGTAGGTATTACCACATGAAGCACAGTTGTTGATGTCCAGACAAGACATTTTTACAACGTAGACTCTTACAAGTTTCTTCCACTTATTTTTGTTAGAGATAGCAGAGATTTGAATTGGAATTATTGAGGTTTGGACTCAAACCAGTGTCTTCCTCCTTGGCCTAATGTGTCGTTGCTTACTGCTAGACCACAGCTCCGACCTAGACTGTTTTTAAAGACTCTGTGTCGGTTTAGTTTGCTTTGTTGCTATATTAGCAAATCCTCAGTTTATTTAATTGTGCACATAGGGTCAAATTATGGCCTTATTTCCTCCTCATCCTCTTTGGTGCCGTCTCCATTCAGGCAGCACTTCAGAAGGTGAAGCTGAGCCTGCTGTTATGTAACAATTATGAAATCTTTCTGTCTATTTTTAGACTCCAATATTGTCAGGTCTTTGAAACTATGATGAGCTGGTTATGATCTTGGATCACTTTGCACATTGATTTGATTGCTTTAAAACTCTAATGTATGATGCTGTTATTTTAAAGATTTATAGTAGGTTTTTTGTTTGTGAATATGGTTGCATAATACCTCCTCTTGCTCAGCAGAAAAACATGCCTTGACATCTCCATCTCTTCACAACAACAAGCTCTCATTATTGCTAAACCTGACACCAGTGATTTACGAACGATGATTTTGCAGATTTTATGTCAGCCTTATATAAACAGTTTCTACCTGCATCTTGCAAAAAATCATATATAAAAACCTTATTTAATCAAATACTTAAAGGGATAGTTCAAGCAAAAAAAAAAAAAAAATCTTTCCAGACCTGTATAACTGTATTTTCTCTGAGAAGAACATATTTTGAACTGTTTTTGAAGAAATTTATACAGATTTGGCACAACAGAAGTTTGGGTAAATTATTATTTTTGGGCAGACTATCAATTTAAATACAGATTCAGTAAATCACCAATCACCTTAACCCAGCTGTGACCTTTCATCTAAACCAAATCCTCACCAAAATCCAAATGCACATGCTGTGCTTAATCTCTTACATTTATGCTAGCTATAAAAGCAATCCAGCATGCTTTAATAATGGCATTGAAAGGTCTACACTGACAAAGTATGTGTCGGATGAAGCGGGGAATGAGACTATTACTGTTTTGCTTTCCTGGAATTCCAGTGATGCAGATCTCTTGCCCTCTTCCAGAAACCCTTCAATGCTTCCATAATAACCTAAATCCACAAGTTTCACTGCAAAACGACCTGCCCTTTTCACCAGCAGGAGCCAGAGGAACATTTTACAGCTCAGATCATCCTCTTTCATGGCCACTTAATGGATTTGCCTCAGATGTTTCTTCGAAAATTCCTTAAGAGCAATAAAAATAGACACAAATTATACTCAATTGCTGACATGCAGCAAGAACGTAGAGCTATAAAATGACCGTGAATCGTGTTTGCTCTAGGAAGAATCTTGGAGGAGTATAGTTTGGGATTTTTTCTCAAAGGAAAATAAATGAAAAACTGTCATGGTTTACTTACCCTCATGTCTTTCTATAACTATGACTTTCTTCTGTGGAATATGATTTTTGTTGTTATGTTTAGTCTATACAATTAAAATCTGTGGGTTCCGATGTTTAGTTCTCAGTGTTCTTCAAAATATCCCTTTTTCCTTCCAGAGAAGAGTTATTCGGGTTTGAATGACATGAGGGGGAATAAATAATGACACCGTTTTCATTTATGGGTAAACTATCCCAATAAGCAATTTGCTCTGTATGTAATTTGAAAAGAGATTAAATGGATTTCAGTTGTGCTTTCATCTAGGGAGTGATTGAAGAAAAATCCAAGGGAAAGAGCAACCACATAAGTGAAACAGAAATAGTAGAAATGGAAAGAATAGGGAATCATTGAGTGAGGAAACGAGACAGTGAGTGAGTTGGTGAATGAGTGCGAGGGAGGGAGAGATAGGCAGAAGGAACTTGCTGCCCCTGGTTGGTGTTGTGTAAGACTTGGCTGGCTGTAGCAGAATAACACTCTTATTCTCTCAGTGCTTTGAACTCTGGTACCCTGCAGCTCCGACCACCCCTCTCTGCAACAGCAAGAACTCACACTGAGGTGCTCTCTCTCTCTCTCTCTCTCTCTCTCTCTCTCTCTCTCTCTCTCTCTCTATCTTTCTATTTCCCTCTCCTCTTTCCTGCTGTGTCGCACTTCTCTTTCTCTTCCCATAAGTTGTACCTCTCTCTGCTCCCTTCTCATTTGTCTTTCACTTTCTCCCACATGTGCTTGTCTGCTTCAGATGTGCTGCTGTACCTTTTGCACTGAAGAAAGTTTCTGATGTTTTATTTTCTGTCCTTTTGGACTGAGAACATGCGTGCACAGCTTCTTCAGCTGGTAAGAACCACCTGCATCATGTCTGTACCATGCAAATGTGTTTTATTATAGTTTCATATAGGAGGCTGCTGCATGCAGAAATGTATACTGTATGTATATCAGGTTGCGTCTTTCTAAACGCGGTTGTGCAACCCACACATTGCTTCCTTGTTTCATATGCGTGTGTAAACATTGCATGTTGTTCAGGGTGAAAGTGAATCCACGTGCGTGTGATGGTCACACAGCAGTGTATGGGGTCTGCAGGTGCGTGCGTGCGTGCGTGTTCATATGTGTTGATAACGGGTGCTGTTTGGTTCCGTGCTCTGTGTGTGTGTCAGAACTGCAAATCGTGTTTCGGATCGGCTGTCATTTCACGAGGCTATTGGAATGAACGAACCCGTTGACCCGCGGTTTAGCCGAGGACACGCCCCCTCACGCACGCACGCACGTCGCTCTGCCTTGTTCTCATTGAACCCTGTTGTGTTTTTCCTTTCGTCTCGGTCTGGCGCTGCTTTTTTTAAATCCTATATCGCGAAGTTGTTTACTTTAAGCTTCTGTTTTGACATACAGGTGTTGGCACGGCCACAGACAGAGGCTTCAAACAGCTAGTAGGTTTTAGAGAGGGCTGACTAACTGAATATACTTCTGCGTCACACGCGCTACGCAGTTGCTGTCTCAGTTGGCACAATCACTGGATTCAAGCGCTGATAGAATGAACTAGAAACTTTCTCTGGAAAGAGAACTTTCCTGCCCTAAATGTAATTTGAGAAGGTTTAGTGACTTGATTTTTACAGTTTGGCATGTTATGCTTCTCTTGTTATCTGCTAGAGCTGCAGCGACATCGTGTGGTTTCGTTATGTAACACATGAACCCAGTGACCCCTCGGATTCATTGAGGCTTGCTAGAAACTGATCTGCATCGTTGCCTTTAATTAACTCTTAGCTTTGGGTTGGTTTAGTTAGAAACTACAAATATTGAATGTAACTTGAGCTTATTTAAGCAGATATGATATTTATAGATTCATGCTATGTGTGTGTGTGTGTATAGGTTTATAAATATGTTTAGTATTACATTAAAAATGTACAAATAAATTTAAAGAGTTGACAAGAGTAACAGTTTGATACTGTGTTATGGATATGGATTAAGGATATTAATTATATCAACACTATATTGCCTAAGATTTATTGTTTGTTTGTTATTGCCTGATGTTTGATTATTATTTTTTTCAGCCAGTATTGTATAATTAGTTGTTTCTGATTATTTTAAGATTAGTTTTGCACTGTTTCTATAATCTGGCAATAATTTAATAATGGAATATAGAAAAGATTTAATCCTTTGAAGAGAGGTTTTTTTGGGGGGGATTTATTGCATAGGCCTACAAGTAATGATAGATAAAATGAATTGTTTATAATGTAATCTAATCAGCATCCCAGATGTCTATATTATTATAAGCACTTACTTGTTTTTCCTACTTTAAATATAAATTATATATTATTATATTATATATTTTTTATTTATATTTTAAAAGGAATATTTTTCTTATTTATATTGTTTATTATAATGTTAAGATTCCTAAATTCACTTGAACCATACAATTACTTTATTTATTTATTTTTTGGTCAAGTAAATTTTTATAAATACATTTTTAATATCATCTGTTCAATAAAAAACAATAATAATAATCAGTTTAACAATTTAGAAAATTTAAAACAAGAAATGTTTGGGACTAATACTGACATAATGCATCATACCTAGAATTTATTACAGACCTTCCTTATCTTGTATTATTTTTCCTCCAAGTCTACAAAATGTCCAGAAGATGGCGCCGTAGACCAGTGAGTTCTTGGGTCTGCTGTTACTAAAGAGATGTTACTGTTTCTGAGATCCACACGTTTTTGCCACACATTGTGTTTAAGAAATGAATAGTCTTGTTACCTGTAGGGGCATTAAACTATTAAAGGAGGCTTATTTAAATTTTTCGACATGAATTTCTCTTATCTAGAGAGATAATTGGTGTCTTTCTTTTAGCCCATGAAGTTGTTGCCTGACCTGCGTTCGGCAGTCATGTTTTCTTGTTGATCTTTTGTGACACAGAACAAATGTACTTTGTTGGATGATGTAATGACACGCCTCAGTCATATGATACACTGTGTGTATATAATATATGTCATCTCTATGTAATTTTCTGTGAACAGAATTGAAGTTTTTTTCTTCAATTTCTTTTTACAGTTTTCTTTTTTTGGGGCTTGAGCACATACATTGCTGGAAGTGAAAATACATTTGTAGTTGTTCTGTTAGTTCTGACATATCCAGGTGATCAAGAAATCTTTTTCTTGGCAGTTCTTATATTATACTTTGCATAAGGAAAATTACCCCAAAAAAGTAATAATAATAATAATAATTTATTTTCATGCACGTTTGATGCTTACATTGCAGATTCACTAAAATAATTATTTTTGTACAGAGTTATTACATTTTAATTTGACCTAGTTCATTTTGTGGTCACTTAGAACTTTAGAGTTTATTTGTTTGATGCTTTACAAAACACAATTGTAAGTACACATAATGGTTGTATTAGTTAAGTTGTACTTATTTCCTTCTGATATTATCTATTTCTGTTTTACACAGTATTAAGAATTAGAGGGGAATGAGCTTAATTTGTGAAAATAATGTCATATGGTAAAACCTACAATGATCCTCATAGGCTTTACTGTCTTCATGCAAAATGTAATGTCTTATTTTATCTCTTTTTAAGTTGAATTATGGCCTGGACATTTTGCCCATTCATTATCACGTCAGAACTCATTTAGTGCTATTTAACAAATTTAATTTCACAACCAAATTGATCTTTTTTTTGATGTTATCTGAGCATCAATGACTGTTTTTGATTAAGTGATTGATGACGCACGTTTAGTGTTCACTGTTTTCCAGCAGAGGGTGAAGGGTATAATTATTTGATGTTAATTCAGTCCCACTCTTGTGGAGTCACTCTTTCCTAATGGAGCTGTCAGTCCATCAGGAATATGGAAAGGATACATAAAACTGATGAAAATGTTCAATATAAATTTATGGAGCTGTAAGTTTTTACTGGCCTCTAATGAATGACAGGTGACCCCGTCGCAGCTTATTCGGAGCCGCAAAAGACCGTTACTTACCAAACAAGACTTTTCTTTACGAAGTTCTCGTGATTTGTTTCTGATGGCTTTGTCTGGTATCTAACAGACTTGTGAGCGTCACAGTTCGACCCCAACATCTCTCTTTGTGTCTCTCTCAGTAGGAGGCAGTACCACGTGTACTCTACCCCCTCGCAGGAAAGTCAGTTGTTATAACTTCAACCAGCGGGCACTTTTATGGACCTTTGAACCAGTCCGCTGACCACTATTTTATTTGCATTGTAAAATATCTTACTTTGTCCCTCTTATTTTTTATTTCAGAGGTACTGACTCAATTTTAAATTAATTGGACTATTATGTTAATCACTATAATGTGTGTGTGTGTGCATTTAATGAACTATACAATATATGCTGTATATATGAACAAGTTATATAAAATATTAGATGATATTAAATATATTTTATATATACATATAAAATAAGAGGAAAATACTCATATCATATACAATAGTATTTACATGATTGTTTAAGGTACGTTATGGAACACCATGGTATTACAGTAGTATATTTCCAAAAAAAAACTTGTATTATCATGGCATAATTTTCAAAAAACACAGTAGTACCTATAACCATATTGCTACCTATTACCATATTGCTGTCAATAATAGTTGTTGTCATTGCTGTTTTTGTCAGTTTGGAATTTGCCACATTTTTACTGTAAATCAACAGTTTATTCTCAATTTGAGTATAAAACGTGATGGCTTTGTATTTCAGTGTTTACACTTGAATAAAAGCCGTCATTTAGACAATCCCTCATACAAGCGTGTGTGGCAGTTTTCCTCCAGCTATTTACACAGTGTGTTCCTACAATATCATTTTGCCGTAATCAGCTTTGAAACACGTTTGTGTATGTAAGGCAAAGAACTAGTAGTGTTTTTAATCAGTGTGATTTAAGCCCCTCGTGCATTTGAAATAGCGCACCTGGCTACACTGTATTTCTCTATATAAAGATTTACAACTGTTGCGGAAAGAGCAAAGTGTGTTTTAAGGACTGTGCAGTGTGCACAAATGAAAAAGATCCTGAAATAAAATTGCAATTGCTGCCCTGAAGCTGTAACCAGCTACAACAATAAAAATGTCAGGGTTGGGTCAGTGAATATTATGTTTCATATCATCTTCCAATAGATTTGGAAGTGTGTCGCTGTCTATTCACAAACTTTCAAATGCACTTAGCCAAAAAAATGAATTACCTGTTAAATATCATTCTGGTACTTTAAAATGAATTCATACAAAAGTTACTTTTATAAAGAGTGGACATATACTTAAAAAATATTGTCTATATTCATCACGTTTTGGCATATTGTCATAAACTAAAATGTTCAAGAGACTGTATTTTCTTCTTCTGTCTTTCAGTGCGTTACATTTGGTGCTTTATCACATTATTGTTCCACCGTCCCTTCATTGCCATTCTCAGATTTGTTTATGTGATAAACAGTTTTACGTTAGATTCTTATTTTATTCTTAAAATTTAAACACAATTAAAATAGAATCAATACATACATTTGGACAAAAAAATCCACAGGTTGCTTAAAATTTTTTACAGAACAATTAACTATTTGTTTTTAAACAGTTAGTCTAACGGTCCGTTAACTTGCACAGGCACAAATTTCTCTTGCTATCCAAATGTTTTGCGTGCCATGAAACAATTTTAATTGGTTTCAAAAGGCTATGGAGAAATTTTAACACAAACTCTACACCTTAAGTAAAACACAGTTTTTAAAATTAAGGGAAAGGGAAAAAATTATATTTGTTCAATTTGTGAATTAAATAAAAAAATTGAGTTTAAGTTTGTTTGAGTTTGCTAACTTCTGGGCATATGTTCAGTAAATTTGTCTATGTTAGATACATACACACACACACACACACACACACGTGCAACACACACACTATTAACCATTATCCAGATTCTGAAGCCCTTCTCACTGTTTTGGGCAACTCTTTTTGTAACATAAACTTGAGTAATATACCAAATCCACTTACAATCATAAATGTGAACAGCATTGCCCAGGTGCACACAAATACACACTCACATACCTCACCCTTCCCTGTCCCCTCAATCGCCACACAATGGCATTGTAATTGTGCACGTCATTCATGATTGTGGGCGGGTCTGAGCTGTGAGTCAGACCTGTACCTGCTCAGGGCTGTGAAACCGTGTTTGAGACACACGAAAGGAAACGGCCAATTCATACGGGTGGTGTGACAGGTGTAAATGTGTGCAGACGTGCCTGTTTATGTGTTAAAGGTGAAGCAGTACTGATGTTCGGCACGAGGTCTTAAGATCCCAGTATCATTTTCTCTCTATTTCATTATTTGAATATATATCCTCTTTGTGCTAAGACATGGACAAAAGCTCTTTTTATATTTGGAGAAACTTGTTTGTGGGATGAATGAAATGCAGGCGTTTTCATTGATTCATTTCTCTCATTCACCAGAAGGACAATGGCGTGACACTCATCCCATGACTGATAAAACTAGCAGCTCAGCCTATGAGTTTACCATAGTGTTAACATCTTAAAGAAAAGCTCTTGATTACCTAGAACATGATAGTGTGCAACATTTTTGATTGATAAAGGGTCATAGAATTCTGTAAGGGGATGTTTTGCATGACACATGACATTGTCAACTTTCATTGAAAATGAATGTTGTGCAACTGCTGCAAAGTTTTTTTAGAGGGTTTTATAAGAAGTATGTTAGAATAATCTGTACCATCTTTGTCATAGATTATAATCTCATTTACATCCTGTAGTCCGTTTAAAGCATTTCTTGGTAACACTTTATTTTAAGGTCTCCTTGTTATACAATGTTACATGTACTTACAATTATAATAACAATAAATTATGCATAATTACATGCAAATAACACTAAACTAAACCCTAATCCTAACCATATAGTAAGTACATGTTAATTAATATTTCTCATTACTTAAATGTATAATTACACTGTCTGTAACCAGGACACCTTAAAATAGTGTAACCCATTTTTTTAGTAACTACATTTAAGATTTCACTTGTTATCATTAAATAAATGAATTCACATGAACTAACAATGAACAATACTGCAAGTCTTAATGTTGATTAACATTTACTAAAATGTGTTAACATTAAAACAGTAAATAATTGTATTTCTATTAACTAGAATTAGCCAATTTTAATAAATGCTTTAAAAATATTGTTAGTTTGTTAGATAATGCATTATCTAATATTAACAAATGAGACCTTATAGCAAAGTGTTATTCATTTTTCAGTTGCAGGACTTGTCACCTGCAGACCGTTGTCTTAAAATATTTGTAACAACATAAACTCTAGAGAATCTGGTTCTGAATAGGAGCGTTGGCAGTTTTTTCCATGATGAGGCCAATAAATTATGAATTAGAAAGGCGTTGGTGTTAGTGCCACTTGATGTCTTTCTAGAACGGGACACTCCCTTCCCTCCTGACAGATCAAAACAAATTAGGGCATAAATGGCTGGGATTTTAATTGTTTTGAAATTTTTAAATCAGCCTATGTCATCGGGTAATGTGTGCAAGACCAAATGTGTCTGTAACCAGTCAATCAGTGCACTTTTTGTGCCAGGAATGGTCATAATAAATGTTTGAGGCCAGTCTCCCCGATAGCCTCACCTCATTGTCCTTGGGCCGGACAGCATGTGTGTGTTCCGGTGGCATTGCAGTGGGTGGAGGAACTAGAATGAGCTCATGTGGTTGAAAATCCCACATTGATAAATCATGGACTAACCCCCACACATGCACACACACCCAACCACACATTATTTCAACCCAGGGGACACTGTCTCATAGTCACCAAAACGCACACATACACACTGTCTCTCACTCCAGATTGCAAACTGAACATTCCCCGTCACTGGAGATTGATCATGCAGTCCAAAGTCAACTGCATGATGTTTCCTACACACATGTGAAAATGAGTTTCACAGAAGCTTTGTGGGTGCCACAGATGACCTCACTGATAGTCTGAAGTGACTGTCCAAGCCTGATATAGAGCTTGTAACGTAAGAGAACAGCATAATGAAATCAGATCAAATTCATTTTGAAAATCTTATGAAGGGATCGTTTGTTGATGAAATTGGTTGATATAATTCAAGCAATTGTATCTAATATATTTATTTTTTATTTATTCATTTTTACATACCTTTATGTATTTTTAATGTGTGTGTGTGTGTGTGAGAGAGAGAGAGTGTGTATACACTGAAAATTGCTAATAATTTTCGCCAACAGTTACAAAGAAATAGGAAGTAAAACACTGAATTAAAAGTGAAATGTTGAAGTGAAAAACTGAAATATGATGTATGAGTGTTTTTTTGGACAGCATAATCCATCTTTGTTTTATTTACAAATTTGAAAAAAAATATCTGAATTTTATATAGATTTAATTTGATAATATTAAATAATGTAAATAATTATTACATGTCTCCTCTGAAATACAACAGAATGATGCTTAGTTGGTTATTATGTATAGTCTGTTATATGATCAACATAATTCATATTTTCATATTTTAGCAGACTTATCCAATTATAGTAAATGCGTAATGATAAGTAAATCAAATTTTTATTTTACCTATAGGTATAAAACATTTTTGTTGCATTGTACTGTTTTATAGGACAGCTAAGTGTAGACAGGAAAGCAGGGGTGTGAGAGGGGGAGTGGGAATGGGACATGACCCAAGTCGGACTCACACCTGGGTCGCTGAGCCAACAACTCTTATGCATGAGCATGTGCACCACAAATATGACATTTAAATAATGTTTTTTACTTGAATAAAAACAGGTATGTTAAACATTATATAATGCTAATTTGTAAATGACATGTTTGTTTTTCTTATTATTATACACGTCCTGTAAAAGAAATTAGAAATTGCACATGTGGTCAGACATTTTCTTCTCCTGTTTCCTTCGTGATTAAAAACAAACATTAGAGGGTAAAAAGTCTGGTCGGCTTAATACAGAAAATGATCCGCAGATTAGTAATAATTCATTCACTTTCATTTTTCATAGCCAAACATCAGTTGAGCCCAGCAGTTAGAGAACAGCAGGTTGCCAGTTCACAGATCATAAGGGAGGGTTGCCAGACCCCAGGTCCTTCCCTCTCATGTGGCGTAGTTGGCTGCATCGTTCCTCTGTTTCAATGTGTGTACACTTTACTAGTGATCTTGTCTGTCTTTATTGCACGGCCCCGGTTTCTGTGGGCCGCCACAAGAATGTCCGCTATTTTCTTTCCATTATCCCATGGCTTAGGCCCCTGGACCGGTGTTTGGTGCAGACGGGCTATTGTGGAAAAAAAGACAAGTACTAGACCATTTTATAGACTTCCCAGCTGCTGACATAATTCAACAGTGTGTTGTTTTTTTTCCGCTGTGGAACATCAGGGAGGGTAAACGGCTCGCTGTGTGGAGGCCGTTATCCGTACACCCCTCTTTTTTCCTCACATCTTCTCTCATTCACTCCTCTTTTTTCACTCATCTCCTCCTCTTCCCCTCCTCTTGTCTTGTTATTGCTAGACGATTACAAACTCCCACTCAAATTAAGAGCCAAGTGCCCGATTCTCAATTTCTCAGTCTAATTTAATCTGTTACCTATAAATGTGCTGCGGAACTTAGTTTTACACCCCACTCAGAATCACAACATAGATAATGTGACATTTTATAATTCTTTTCTTGCCAGTGAGGTGGGAAACATTTATTTAGACATGCATTTTATTTAGAATACATACTTTTTAAAAAAATATTCTTTGAGAATATTATTATGCATGCCGTTTTATAATGTCATATTTTCAGATATGTTCATTTATCACACCACAGACTGCAAAAAGATAAAACAGTTGGTGAGAATTTACAGCAGCTACAATATATTTGTATAATTTTTTGATATTATTTAGATATTATTATTGATTTATAATTGATCAGTGTAGCAATTTAAGTGAAAAGGTAATTGAAAAATGCACATGAATCGAAAGTTTGTGTAAAACCCGAGGATCGTCAGTGGAAGCAAGAACATCTGATCTACTGGACAAATAATCACATGATCAAAGTCACAAATTTACATACTTGATTACTAGCTTAGAAATGACAATATGTTGATATATAAACAGATTTATTCTCTCTATATATTTTTTTAATCTTTCAAAATTCTAAAACATTTAAAACAGTTTATAGAACCCACTGTATATACATTTGAACCTAAGATTTTGATAATGAAACAAGTTTTTCATCAACTACCTTTAAACAGTGAAAGCATCTAATCTTTACGTTAAGAAGTTTTAAAGCGTAAAGAGATATATATTATTACAGTTTATGCATTAAGTAAACACTCATATCTATTCACAACCCTCAGTGCCAGAAAAAAAAATCTTCCATTTAATACGTTTCTCTATTTGTTCGTCTGCCCACTATATCTTGTTTCTACACACGGAGGGCATTTTAAGACAGTGAGGCATCTGAACATGAAGTTGAAAAGAACACCAGGTCAGAGGAGAACACATCAGAAATGCTCATCATTACTCACCTAAATATTTTTGGGAGTTGCTTCACATTTACAGGGGCTGTAGGTGAAATCGCATAAGTCATACTGTAGATTTTTTAAAAAGTGAAATGGTCATTGTTAAACAGTTACAACATCTTCCCCTCATTTGGCGTAATGGTCCGTTGCGACAAATCCTCTCTAAGGTAGAAACTACACCTCAGAATCCCTCGCATCATTGTGTAATCCTCAAAAACGCATTCGTTTTTTGAGGAAGCTCTCGCCTTTGCTCAATATCAGGAGTACTCTGACTCATTAAAGCATAGATGCAAACCCTGGAAAATGAGTGACAGTTTGGTATGATTACTTGGATGATTCAGACTCCTAGAAGCATTCCTGACACGAGAGGAATATGCCCGACGGCGATAGTGCCATTATTAAAGGATCTGTTTCTCTGGCCTGGTTTAGTTCTGATAGTTTTGCTCTACTTTGTAACGGAAGTCAGGTCCCCACCCTGTTGCAAAAGGCCTTTTCACTGTTCAATTGCATAATCCTTCTCAGGCTTGTTTGTAGAATGTGCGTCAGCAAACACTCCTATCTTACACCCTGTTAAACAACCAATCATTCATAAACAACTATCTGAAAGGGCCACGTTTGTTTACACAATGAAAAGGCCAGTGGTGTCGTGTGTGTATGTGTGTACAAGTAGAAGCATGTGAATGGCGTGTAGGAGAATGTATCGTCAGTTCGAATGTGCTCTTCCTGATTTGTCGGGACAGGCTGGATGTTGGTCATCAGCTGTGTGTGTGCGTGTGAAGATGTGTTGATACAAGCTTAGGATTTATCGTCACAATTCCATTCTTTCCTTCATTTGCTAAGTCATACTGATCCTTGCACTTGCTCATGGGTTTTTTCCGGCCTCCTTTTGGGAAAGAAACACAGCAGAATAAAAACAAACATGGCCTGCTGCAGCTGCGCTCATATAAAAGATGAGAATTGAACCATCACTGTAACTCTTTGCCGTCCTCTCTCTGGTGCGTATCTTAGAGTTTTAGATGGCAGTGACCCCATTTTATACAGTAATTTGTACTGTATAAGAAATACTCATTGTGATGTTGTAAAGAAAAGATTAGTAAATCATTTTCCAAAATTACATAATTATCTTTTATAATGCAAATTGCTAAATTATTATCCAGAAAATAATTGCTTTTAATTAAGTTGACATCATGTCTGAGACTTTCACAAAACAAAATGGTGATCCTGTTAAAACTAGTTTATATAATAAATAGTTATGCTTATAAAATTAATATCTTAAATGTGCGCATCAGCTTTTTGTAAAATACATTTTTTAACAGCATGTCTGAGGTTAACCATTTTCACACTATCCTGAAATTTTTTCCTTTCTGTTAAAAACTAGTTCATGTCAAAATATTTATGTTAGTTACATAAATATACAGTATTAAATATTACTATTTTCTATATTATTATTATTTACTAAAAGCGTCTGCTAAATGATTAAATGTAAATGTATTATTATTTTAAGTGCACACATTAACTTTTGTAAATTACATTTTTGACACCGTATCTGAGATGAATAATTTTCACAAAATAATATGCTGATTAGTCCTGTTAGTGTGCTCATCACAATTTTGTAATTTTTAACACATTTTTATATATTTATTTAATTTTTCCCTCAATTTTTTTTTCCAGGCTACCTAGCACCTCTTTGTTGGCTATGAATTCTTAAAATAAAATAAAAATAACACTACCTCAAAGTCTCATTAAATGTGTTAATCATTCAGTAACACCTTAAAAAGAGATCATGTGCATGAAAAGCAAGAAATCAGTTGTTCACTTCCTTGTGTCTGTTATGAAATTTGATTTTTTTTAATTGTTTAATGTCGACAAAAGTTTCGCAGGAAACTGGGTTAACGGTATGTTAAAGATCAAGGCCGTTCATTCATAACTAGGTAAGGTAACGAGAGCTTCATCTCTGATTAAGGTCACAGGGTCACTGCTTCATCTCTCCTCCCACTCTCACCATTCTTATCTCCATATATGGAGCAACAGTTGGCTGGTGACACATCATTCCTGTATTTGTGATATGAATGGATTGCAGAGAAGCAGTGAGTATGTGTGTTCCTGTGCTTTTTTGTTGTGTGTGTGTATAATGGAAAGTTCTCTGATGCTCACTCATGCTTCTTTGCCTTTTTGTCAGAGTGTGTTTGGCACAGGTGCAGGACTCACCCTTAGTAACGGTCATTTCTTCCCCAGAGTTTCTTTCCTCCTTTGATCAGGGGCTCGTTTCTGCCCCCTGGGTTTCCAATTATCGCCACCCTACATTTTGTCTCCCACTCATTTGTTACAAGGATCATGATGTGACGCTCATTTTTTGTCTCAGTCTAATAAGTTATTCAAATGCAATTCATGCAAAACCATGACTTGAATACACCAAGTCTATGATGTGACGTTTTTAATTTCTGGATTAAATGTTGTGTGTTTTCTCATTTAAAGGCTGAAATGTTTGGAAAAGAAATATATATGAATTATGAAACATTGGTTATGCTTTATGTTAAGGTGACCTCGTTACAGTGTAATTATACATTTAAAGTACTGAGTAATATAAATTAACCACATGTACTTACTATAAGGGTTAGGGTTAGGATTAGGGTTACTTGCATGTAATTATGCATAATTTATTGTTATTATAATAGTAAGTACATGTAACGTGTAACAAGGACACCTTAAAGTAAAGTGTTACCGAAACATTTTATATAAATAATATACAATATTATTGAAAAACTTTAGTTAGTAACATGCAGAGAGGACCCCTATAGACCCTCATCACTTTGATTATTAAACTTTAATTTTCAGTTTAAGTTTAAGTTTAAATAATGACGTGTTGTGTACGTTATGTATTTAATGTGCAAGGAAAGTAGTTTAGTACTTAGTTAATACTTATACTACATTTTTTTAATTATTAATTTTCAGAAGAAAAGATTTTAATTTTTTTTTTTAAATTGTATGAAGCCAACATAACAAAAATTTATTTATTTTTTACTTATTTTTTAAATCATCAGAACATTTTGCTTATTAAGAAGTGAGATAAAAGGTAAAAGAAGGAATAGATAATGAAAAAAGGTTACTTATTTAAAAAAATAAAAATGAAATTGGAAATAATATTGGTAATAATTAATATTATAATGTATTTAGGGACTTATGCCGTTATAAGCTCATGTGTTTTTTTCTTCTGTGTAACACAAAAGGAGTTTTTTACAACAAAAAGTCCATACTGCTCTTTTTCAAAAAATGAAAGTGAGGCCACAAGGGGTGTCCCCGACTAAGGATTTTCAGAGTCGAATCGGGATTTTCGAATCATGCCGATAGTCGACTGATAGTCGAATCATATGTTTGGGGGCGGGGAAAAATACATTACCAAGAGTGAAGTCAGACAGTCATAAATACTGATGTTAACACACACAGAAAATAGCCTAATGTACGCCTCGCAGATACAAACGGGGTAAATAATGTTTTATGTTTTGATTAAAAGATAGTTAACATTAAACGTCAGCGAAACCCTAAGAATTGGCCTTTTTTTTTTACGATAGTGCTCTCATTATAACATTACGTATATGACATAGTTATTACTGTTCTGCATTTCTGTTTCGAGCTGCGCGCTGAAGATGACCAGTAGACTGAAGCTTTTGATAGCAGGGTTTTAATCAATGGGATTTAACTCATTTATCTCATATAGAATACGCTTTGTTATTTATACAACATAACGTTAATATCACGACTTATAGGCTATCTGCACAAAATGCCCCGAATGCATGAACGGATCTGCGCGGCTCTGAATGAACTCTGTGGATGCGTTCTTCACGCAACAACACAGTAAATAACTCTAAATTTCACAGCGTTTTATCATAATAGTGTTCTCATTATAATGTTATTTGTATATGACAGTCCCAGTCATAGTCATTAATATTATGCATTGCTATTTGTCCTGAAGCGCTTTACTGCAGCGTAACTCAACCAAATGCATCTTATAAATAATATAGGCCTATACACAATATATATAAACCGGCTGAAATGTTTTGAAATCACTTGTACCCTACCTGATCGAAAAAATCCAGTCTTTCACTCTGTCTGTGTCAGTTTGAGTCTCGTTAAAGATTTAAATCCGTGCCGCCAAGATGCTTGTCAGTCACGCATGGAAAGTGAAATTTAAATCTATAGGGGTGGTTGGATTTATTCATGCATGTTAAAATATTTATTTAAAGCTTCTTTCTTTTCAGATTCTTGTTTACAGCATTATCATAATAGGCTGTATATTAACTTATTGGGAGAAAACCGGTTGATCTATGTGAAATCAGACATTGAGCACCCATATATAGGCAAAATGGTATGATCATAATACCCTGCAAATATTCGACTGTGAGATTGTAGTCGAATCAGGCTCCTGCTATCGAAGCATCGAATCGTCGACTATTCAGGGTCACCCCTAGTGGCCACAACTGTCAAGCAAGATTTTGTTAAGAAAGATTGTAATATTAATATTAATAGCTGCTTCATTGACTTTATCAGACATGGAACATTTGAAATGCGTTGGAGCTTCACAGCCCCTAGTTCCCATTCACTTTTTTTTTTTTTGGTGTACAGTCCTAATTGTAAATATTGTACAGTCTTTTAATTGTAAATATTGTTTTGTATTAATATAGAATAGACATCAGTCATCATACTTGTACCTTTCTATAATCATCGTTTTTTGTCTTGCAGTGTCGTCACATGTGATGCTACCGGCTCATGAGTGTGACTCTCCACCAAACCACCCTACACTGACCAGATCTGGACTGCAGAAGAGTCACATAGCTGGAGGCAAGGAAATCTGACCTTTTCTTCAAAGGAGTTTATATAGTCAATCCCACAAAATTAGTGACCTACAAATAGTGCATGATCTTAAATATTTCTTACTCATTTTATGTTATAATGTTACTTTATTTTAAGTTGATCAGACCACACAAATTGTTTATTTCCAGATTTAAATGTCATATTTTCACTGTAGTCTCAGATGTTTGGATCACGATACATTTTGGCGGAGTCGATAATGCTTTTAGCAAATTTGTTGCTTTTTGACCATGTTTAAATTCATGCAGCAGATTCAAAACCTGCAAAGTACGTCCAAAAAAGGCTGCAGATTCTGCCTGGGCCTGCTTATGACTCAGTTTTATGATATTAATATTGAGGTCTGATTTCATTGAGGTCTTTTTTTCTGAATGATAAGTGCGCACGGTGGGGAAAGAACCTGTCAATGTTCGTGAATTTCCCTGCTGCTGCATACTAGCGGTTTCACACTTTACACACCAGACATGTGGTTTAGCATTTTTTACTATGAGTAGTACAGCCTGTTCTTTTAAACACGCTCCTCCAATCGCACACGCATATGCATGACCTGACGAGGAAGTGATTCTATTGACAAGGCAAAGCTGGTACAGACTGATCTAGAAATGTTCTTACCATCTTCCTGCCACTCACCTCATTTATTATTTGCGTATGCAGAGTTGTTTACTTGCGCTGTGTTCACTGTTGTGGCTTTAAAGTTAACGGTAATGTAAGGTGACCTTTTATCATTTCCAACTCTCTGCATCTTTATATATTAAAAATCTATATCTTTAAAGCTAAAATAATGTTTTTAACCTTTGCAAATCAATGATTGGCTGATTATGACCCCACTTAGGTCTGTTTTCAGTCTGAATGTACAGAACAGTTTATTTCTTTTCTTCAAATGTCTTCAAATAAACTTCACTGGGGTCATCATCAAGAGGCTTTCTTAGAAAATTGTGGGGAAGGTTTGATTACGGAGAAAAGCAGCACTTTGCTTGCTAATGTAAGAAGAAATAACGAGAAGCCTCCAGTAAATGATGCTCTTGAGCTATTTTTCCACTCAGAAACGGGAAATGCACTTGAATATATGTGATGTCATTATCACCTCATGTCTGTCCACACGTCATGCGCAAAAGACTTTCTTCAGAACTGTTTAACAACTTCTAGAAATGCAAAAGGAGCAGCGATGACCTTCCGCTTGTCGAGAAAATCTGAGATGTTGTTGCTATTTATTAACGGTAAAATGGAAAGTCATATTCAGGAGCATTTGTGCATAAGTGTGTGTGTGTGTGTGTAATCTTGAATTCATAGAAATAGTGTCTTCCAAATACAAAGACTGGCCATCTTTGTTTCTAAATTTAATGAGTTTGTAACACACTCATTATAAATGACAGCATATTGTACTGTAAAAAAACATTGTTTTGTGCCCACTACTGTAGTGCTTGTGGGGATGCACATTTGAGTCATGTGTCGTTCTTAAACGATTCGTTCAATTTGAACTAATCTTTAATATGACTCTGGAACAACGAGTCGTCTCAGCGAGAGATTCGTTCATTTCGTGTTGACCGCACATGCGTCACATCGTATTGGTTTTACAGGAAACAGAAATGATTAGTTCACCTCCACTATACAGTCTGTACCGGAAGGAGAAATGATTATTTCACTTCCCGAGTCTTGAGTCGTTCATTCTTTTGTTACGTGACAGCAGTATTGTATACAGAAATAAGTTAATAATATTCCCAACCTTCCTTACAAACACATTTACAGTTATGTGATGCTTTTCTGGTCTCAGATTGTAGCTTTTTTATTTCTCACAATTTAAACACTTGTACATTTCTGTACAAACTCACACCATTGGTTGAACTAGTGTTATTATGTCCGGCCCATTCAATCCATTCAAACAGATTGCAATTCTGTTTGCTGTCACAAGTGGTGCAGGAATTAACTTAAAAAAAAAAGTTTTTATTGTCTTTGGAGTCTTACAAGCTGTCCGTGCCTATATAAGATCTGTAAAATTGCAAAGACTTAAGAGATATTCTTTATAAAAGTTAATGTTAAGACTCGTCCATGCCTCCCTACAACGCCTCATTTAAACACGCCCCCACATAATTACGTCACTGTTTTGGAAGATTTGCATAACACCGCCCAAATATTTACGCAAAGAAAGAAGGCGTAACTTTTATTCTCACTGTAGTGTTGTTGCCGCTGCCGCCATGTCGTGGAGACACTGTGCATTTCTAAATATGGTAAGGGGCGTAACATTTCCGTCACACGCTTGGGGTATGAATCCAATCACAACGCACTGGAAAGCTGGCCAATCAGAGCACACATCGCCTTTCAGAACGATGAGCTTTGTAAAAAATGTATGCGTTTTAAGGCGGGGCAGAGAGGAGTAACAATAATGTACGGTATGTGGAAAATAATGTGTTTTTTGAACTTTAAACTGCGTAAACATATTGCATTACACCAAATACACAAAATAATGTTATTTTTAGCATCATCACATGTATATTAACATATTATAATTGTTATATATTAACAATATTAAATCCCATAATGGACAATTATCAGTTTTAATTTTTCATTAAATTAAATTAAGATTTTCATGAATTCTTTTTTCAACCTATAAGAGGATGAACGTTTGATACACTTTAAGTTTGATACAAAAAAAAATTGTGTACATTCAGGTTAATACACTGAGATTAGAACAAAGAATAATGTAGAAATTTATATGATAAATTCAAAGTATATTTAGTAAAGTATAAAACGTGCTTTCCTACATTTTCTGTTGGGTTTTTTCCATTCACCCCAAAAATCTGGTCTTGTCCATTCTGAGTCTGCCCCTAACCTGTGTTAGTTTAATTTCAGTAAAGCAAACCGAGAGTGAAGGCAGCAATATGGGTCTCAAAACACCTGGCAGTGCCAGTCTGTCTGCCAGGCTGCGCCCAGTCCCAGGAGACTGACGATGTCATAACTCTTGTTCTTAGCACTGTCATCGGCAGAAAGGATAATAACGACACAATCATGTGTGTGTTTTTACCCTCAGGGCTTTCTATGGTGAAGGGGGCAGGACTCCTGCCGCACACATACACACAAACATGTGTTCCTGTCCGTTCAAAGGTGAGTATTCTCAGGGCAAGGATTGATTACTTCAACACACACACATACACACCCATCCATGTTGTCGGTGGTTTATCAGGGAAAGTGGAGCTCTCCTCTCCTGCAGAGCTCATCTGTTCCCGTGCCACCCTGCAAACCCCCTGTAGACATTAGTGGGCTTTCCACACTCCCCACCCAAGGGGCAGGTGGAACACACACACTCGCACTAACCAAACACCTCCTACTGAGTGGCATTGAATAGGACAGCTGCCCAGGAGATTAGGTCCAACTGCATTGTGAGTAATGCAGTGTCGGCCACCATCAAAGCCAGTTGTTTTGAAGAGACAGGATGCGAAGCAGGATGTCCAGATTAAATAACAGACCTATTAATGTCAGCCTGACAACAGCGCAAGAGAGGAGAAAACTCTTCAGAACTTTAGCTGTCATAATTCAATACGCCATGGAACAATGCTTTTTGATTTCAGATAAAATAATCCTGAAGTCATGCAGTTCTGTGAAGAATTCATTGGCTTTTTATGCACAGTCATATATATACCTAGTCAGTGTTCATGTGCGGTGTGTGTTCACAGGGTGTATGGTGTGGGAACGGAGATAGGGGAGGTCCCTGCGTTCTTCACAGCCCAGGCGGCCGGGTTGTCAGGGACGGGCCCGGGTGATGAAGCCTGTGAGGAGTTTGCAGAGATGTTCCACTCAACAATGGTAAGAATCGTCAGGTGGGTCATATCACATTCATTCACATCCTCCCTCTCTCTCACCTTTCCAGTTGACCTGCTTATTCTCTTGCTATCTTTTATTTCAGCACTCTTTTTATTCCTCTTTTCTATCCTGCATTCAATCCACAACCACACCCCCACGTTTCACATGATGCCTGTTTCTTGTTCTCCTTTCTCAAAAACCTCTTATTAGAGGGAATTGCTAAGACAAGCAGCACTGTTAGCACTAATGCTTATGATTAGGGATTTGAACAAACCCCTAACACCAAGTATTAAAATTTGGCTGAATGAATGAAACCTCAAATATATCACAATCCCATAAAACAAAAGAGTTGCTGGCTTTTTGCCTATCATTAATAAGGAGACATATCACATGATTTATTCCTCTGATTAATCTGCAACCAATAAGGCCCATCACTATGGCAACTGTGATAATGACTGAGAGGAGTTTAACCACAATAGCCTCATCCAGTCGTAAACACAACCAACTGTTCTGGAGAATGGTGTCCAACAATCTGACTTCTCTTTATTTTATGACACTTTTTTTTCGAAAAACTCTTCAGTGTGTAAGTTGTCCTGCATTGGAGAGGTGTGCTATTACTTTTGAAGCCAAAAAATAATAATAAAGCACAATCTTACACTTTAGTAGCGATTTGACCCTTACCACCCTAGAGTAGCTACTGCATAGCAATGTATTGACAACCATTCAGAATGTCATACAATGGAATAGCAACATGCTAACCATTCTGAACACACTACAAATGGCATAACAACTTACTAACAACCATTCAGAACCCTCTAGAAATGGCATAACAACCAGTGCTGGGTAGATTACTTACGAATTGTAGTCTGTTACTGATTTCAAATTACATGACAATAAATCTAGTTAGTAATGTAATCCATTACATTACACATTTTAGGTAATATAATCAGACTACTTTTTAAACTTTTAGATTACTTTTGACCTAACTTGTTCATCACATTGATTTAAATAGGTTAATCTTGTACCATATTGATATAAAAATACAAAGCATAAGAAAATATATTCCATTTATTGTTATTAACAACATGAAGTGCATTAAACATTATATTACGTCAAGGTTTCCCAAACTGGTATTTGTGAAGTAACTGCAGGGGGGTTATGTGTTTAATGAAAAGCTAATAATTAATTAAATCTTTTTTTTTTTTTAATTCAATGAATTTTTTTTCATAATTAATTTAATCTAATCTTAAGTACTTAATTTTTTTAATCTGATTACAAAGTCCACATTACATGTAATCAGTTACTACCCAGCTCTGCTAATAACCATTCAGAACACCCTAGAAAAGGCTAAACAACTTACAAAAAAAAATTCAGAACACCCTAACAATAGCATAACAACATGCTAACCATTCAGAAAAATGGCAGTGGCAGCAGCAAATGGTTATCTATTCAGAACACCCTAGAAATGGCATAACAACATGCTAACCCCCAGCATGGTGGCAATGGCACAGCAACATGCTAACCATTCAGAACACCCTATAAATGGCATAGCAGCATGCTATCCATTCAGAACACCATAGAAATGGCATAGCAGCATGCTATCCATTCAGAACACCATAGAAATGGCAAAACAACTTACAAAAAATGTTCAGAACACCCTAACAATAGCATAACAACATGCTAACCATTCAGAACAATGGAAATGGCAGCAGCAAATTGTTATCTGTTCAGAACACTCTAGAAATGGCATAGCAGCATGCTAATCCCTAGTATGGTAGCAATGGCACTGCAGCATGTTAACCATTCAGAACACGCTACTAATGGCATAGCAGCTCGCTAACCATTCAGAACACCCTAGCAATGGCATAGCAAATAAATTGCTAATAACCATTTAGAATGCCCAAGTAATAGGGTAGCAACTTGATAACCAGTCAGAACATACTAGTAATGGCATAGCAAAATGCTAACCTTTCAGAACAGTTTAGCAACTACATAGCATCACCCTGACAATCATTCTGGCAGTATGGTGCTGGGTTTTGCGTGGGTAGTATTTCCTTAGAAGTGTTTTGCATCCATCTTAAAACATTTTCTTGAAGCAGCCAATAAAAAGATCTCTGAACAGTTTATGTGTGTGTGTTCTGACATATGTTTTGACAGATGTAGTTCTTTCTCAACAGTCTTTCGTGTGAATGGGAAGTTTCTGGTCATGTCAGACTTACGGGGAACCTTTATCTTGGTTGTTAACCTCAAACCGTCACTGATGGAAGTATGTATCGTGACTCATTTGACGTGGTCATTTTGTTTCTGAATTACTCTGCACCTCAGCAGCCAATCATTTCACTTTAAAAATAAATCCTGTGATTACTTAACAGCATTGCTGCATTTAGATTAATGTGCAGTTTCCATCAAATGTGCAAGCCCATATTTTTTATTTTTTTTATTTTGTTACACTTAGACAAGCGTGGTACTCTGACTAAAAATGTATGATATCTCATAAATGGCGGTTGCATTAGATATCAAGTTACCCAATGCAGTACAGTAAAAAAAAAAATTTTAAAACAATGACAACAGCAGCAACAACAATGATAATAATAATTCACTGCACAAAAGAAAAAAACCTTAGTAGTCATGTTGACATTTAATTCAGCTAACTTTTAACAAATTAATTTGCACCAAAATAATCTATCTTCAATTAGACACACAGGCTGTGATGTCAACAATATAAGATATGGGAGGAGTTTTGATTGTTTGTATTCCCCATAGTTTCCCCTGTAGTCCATAACTCCATTAAAAAAAAAGGTGAGGCAACGAACCACCAGTTGAGAACCACTCATATTTTTGTATAAATGTATTTATTTTGTTTATGAGTGTTAATGTGTGTGTCCTGTCCTCACTTTTCTCCCCAATACCAAAAGAGGGAGTGGGGATAGAGAGAGAGAGAGGGATAGTAAATTAAAAGGAGTTCAGAACAGAAATGAGAGGAGAGGATGAAAGCCATTTGTTTGAAGAAAACCGACATGTTATTTTGCACAACTTTTTTCGAGTTGCAATATGTGTCTGTTGCCTTTTCTACAGTACCTCTCCTATCTGTCTCTCTCCTGCACTCTCTCTCTCTCTTTTTCTATCTCTCCTTCTCTGTCGCTGTTTGGTCATTCTGACGTCCGCTTCACAGCATCTCTCACTGGCGTTGCAGGAGAGTTTCCCTGTGCAGTCTGAAGCCTGATTCCCCCCAAATCTCTCCTTTTGCTCCTTATGTGCTCTGAGACTGAAGACGACACGCTTTCTACATCTGTGGCTTTTTTTTAAAAAAATCTTCCGAAATCTTCTGCCACTTTGAATCCGAAATCATCCTCCAGTAGCGTTGCAAGTGAAGACGAAGAGGGTCCCTTTCTCCGAAACGGATTTAAAAAGATGTACCTTGCTTTTTTGTAAACTACATTTTGTCCAGGACAGTATCCGCAATAGCATTGCAAATATTCAGTAGTTGTCTACTTTTTTTGTATGTTTTTCAGCTTTGACAGAGCACAGGAATTGATTAAATGGGTATTTGTGTGTTTTACTAAATTGTTTATATGTTTCTAGGTGTGTTTCTGTGCTTGTATGACGTCTAACAGCATTACAGAATGTTCCAGATGTCCTTTGCCCAAAGGTCAAGATCATGGGATTGTATGTCAAGTGTCTGTGTCGTCATGTTGGTTTGTAGAGATCACCAGACATATGGCACGTGTGCGACTGCACACACACGAGCGAGGCTGGCACAAAGCAGCTCAACAGACGAGACTTCATCAGCTGCATCCGTTTATAGTCATCAACAGCTGTTTTAGTCACTTTTTTTTTACTCTTTCTTATTGATATTTATGTGTGCTTTTGTTTTATTTAAAACAAGTGTTAACAAGACAAGCAAAAATGTCTGGTTTCTTGTTTAACTTGGAGTAAGACTGTTAAAAAATGCTTCTGAATCATTGTTTCCGGCACTGAAAGGGTTAGTTAGTCTGAGAATTCTCCCCTGCCAACTCCCAGGCAGTCGAATAAGTAACCCAATTCGGAGGCATCTGCTTGGGGAAGGGCGTGTATCTGCCTCCCCCTCGCCCTGATTCCTCTGCACTCTTCTCCTCCTCCCGGAGCTGTGGTTAGCCCTGCCCTTACGGGTCATGTGACTTCTCTGAAACTCCCTCCTCCCCCTGCCTCCCCCCGTGTTTCCAGTAAACTGCTGAAAGGAGGGGCTGAGTCAGTCTTCAACCAGCTTCCCTTTGACCACAGCTTGTTAAAGAATTTGTCAACGTGGACTCCAGGGTGCACTTCTTTTTTTTTAATCCTCCTTGTGATAGATAGATTTGAATTTTTTTCATCTCTCCCTCCCTGGAACGGTCCGATTACGTCAGGCACCCATAATCACTTCCTGCACTACGCCATAGAAAGAGAGAGAGTGTGTGTGTGTGTGTGTGTGAGTGTGTGAGCGGCTCATATAAAGGACTTTGATATTTGGTGGCATGTGTGCCAGAGACGTTTGTCTTGGTGCCTGTCTGAAAGGGTTTCATTCAGAAAAAAACATGGGAATAATAATCCGAGAAAATAACAATTTCTTTTTTAACCTGATTACGATCTTCCTGTGATTCTCCCAGCTGGCCATCTGATTTTCCGGTATTAGATCATGCGTAATATTTGCTTTTGCAAACTCACTTGCTCCGCAGACAGACAAATTAACTTTCTGTATAAATTAAACTGAAACTGATGCAAATAAACTCTAAGCTACCATTGAAATCTATTATCTTAATTTAGTAAATTAATAATAAAAATGTCTGGGGGGGGTCCATATAATGAAAGCCAATGTAGTCAAATGTTGTTTTGGATCCCATTGAGTTTCATTATATGCAGAGTGCGTAAATGATAATCGAGATGTAACTCTTCCCTTTAAATGAACTCTTTTAGCATTAGGGTTCAGGTAAATGTTGATGTGTATAGGAGTGTTGCTATTGTTACCCAAGGTGCCATTGACGTAAGGGGAAGCTGTAACTGTAGAATGGAGCATGGAAAGAGAATATTATTAGGTCCGAATGTGGATCAGGGAAGTCTTTCGTCTATATGCGTCAATCTTCGTCATTTCTCTGGTAACAAAAGTCGGTTGTGACTTGCTGTCTGTCACTAAATATAAGTGCAGTATTTTTGGGGTATAACTGTTCAGAAGTTTGTACAAAAATGTATTCTGGTAAATCCACATCCCGAAATATGCTCAAAACTGCTTCCAAAAAAATTATATGCCTTCTGAACTTAAAAAACAAGAATATCATCAAAAAAAGTGATGATGACCAACATCAAAAGCTTAAAAAATATGCTGAATAATGCTGGAAGCATATCAGAGAGCCGAAACTGTCTCCCATGGTTTTACTGAAGGCGCACCTTTGACGAGATCTCTTAAATGTAATTGCTGGTAAACCCTGCCCTGAGGGATGCTGGGTCGGAGCTGGTAAATGTGGGGAGGCTGTGGTGGCTGAACACTTTGCCAAATGGTAATTTTCCATTTGCATGAGAAAAAGTTTGAAATAGATTGAAATAAAAAAGAACAAGCAGCCTGGTTATTCATTCATCGTGTCAGATCCCCACTGTTGTGGTTAGAGAGGGAAACTTCCCACTAGAATTATGAATACGTCACATAACGGCATGATTACATGTGTACCGCTCTATAAAACTCTGAAATAGCTGCTCGATGTAGCTCTCATCAGTTTCCTGCATTGTTTTCTGAGTTAAAGTTAGGCTGTACAGCCAGATAAATGACTTAGTGGAATTAGTCAGCGGCACAAGCAATACAAAAACATTCTGAGAATAACTCTCGGTCCGTCGTATGGGGTCTGTTTTGTTGCAAATATTGGGAATAAACACATTTAGCTGCGTCTGTTCGGTGTGGGGTAGATGAGTGGCGAATGAATAGTGTATACAGATGTCTGGAGATAAAAGATACCTTTGAAGACAGATGAGAGACTTGTGACTGGACCTGAATGCAGTGATTTAGTCTTGACATTACTCAGCAGTTTCTTATGCCCGTTTGAAAGTGACTCACAGCTCGGAGCAGAATGATGTGTTTGTAACGGGGATGGGCATGAATGTCGCTCTTTAATCAACCGCTTTCATCTTGCGGTTTAAAGCTGATCCGGAGTGCTCAAGCTCGGAACAAAAGACATTCCTCTCTTACCAACCTGACATTTGCGACAACCATTTCTGTCTGGTTTACTGTAAAAATGAACAGAAGAATCAATAGAAAGAGAGAGAGAGAAACGGCAATGGAATGAAATGTGCTGTTGCTATGTGTCCAAACAGTCTTTGTGATTGGACAGAACAAATTTGGAATTTTCAAGTTTGTCCAATCAAAACGCAGCTGTTCTGCCTGCTCCACATCACCCCTCCTTTCTCTCCCCTGCCAGCTTTTCTTGGACCGATTTGATGTCCATATTAGGTTTGATTCAGTACAAATCCCCTCCCATGCCCTTTGACCATTATATCAAGTGCTAATGTACTTTTATCTCTAGCAGCAAAAAGCATTCTCTGCCTGTGTACAGTAAATGAATTAAAGATGATCTCATTGGCTCATGTCATCAATATATTAATTGTATTTGCCACCTGTCAGTGTTTCTCTCAGAACCCCTTCTCATTTTTATGATCAGAGGGTGTTAAACGTTTATTTTCGATCATACGAGATACATTGAGAATTATATGTGTATGCATTGAACTGTAAAAAACATATTCGATTGAAAAACATGTAAATGCATTGATCCTGAGATGAACTGTGAATGTTTAATATTCGCAGAAGGATTATGAAATGCATTTATAGAAGAGACAAATCTAGAGTGTTTTTGCAATGAACTAAATCCTAGCATGAAATATTATTTATTGTCTTTTTGTTAACATCTTAAAACATTTATTTAGTAGCCTAAGAATCATTTTCTTTGTATAATAAAAATACTCTAAAATTTTCATTTTAATCTATATATATGAAAATGAAATTTTTAAATAAGTGCAAATGAAGCTACTACAAATTCTGCTATTTTAGAAATATTAACCTTGTTTGCTTGTCTATCTTAACCTGACAGTAAATCTGGTTCAGTCAGTTAGATCAAAATAAATGAAATAAAATGGAATCTATATATTTGTTAATTTGCTATTTAAACCTAATAAAAGTATTCATGTCTGCTAAACCTTAATGCTGGTGTTTATGCAAACATCCAAAACTTCTCTCTTAGAATCTGCTGTTATTATCTTTTCCTAGATTTTTTTCATTATATAGTTTTTTATATATATACCACCCCTCTTCCCAGAAAGAGTATCAGCAGGAAAGTCCATGTAATTTCAGTAAAATAGCCTTTTGAGAGGAATAAAGCCTCAGATATTTCAAGCGTTCAGTGACTCACCGGAAGCACCTAGGCGTCTGGTCTTGTCCCCCATTCCAATTCAAATGGAAATTTAAAATGTGTCATTCAAAGATTCATGGATCTTTCTGGTAAGGGTTAAACATTTGGACATTTTTGTTCATTTATTTTTAGTACAGAACACGATAATTCAATCTGTTAGGTAAGATACATATGCGTTTTACTGAATGTAATGTTTTGGGGAAAATCCTGCAAAAAATGATGCATTTGCAAAGTAAGATTCTGTAGTTTTTAGAGTAGTATTACACCAAATTGGTTTGTTTAAAAATGATATATTTATCTTGTTCTTTTTTTTTAGAATTGTGACAGAACAAGTTCTTGTAATTAGTGTAGATTAACTACTTGTTCTTAAGTGAACACAGACCTTCTCTCTCCCTCTCTCTCTTTGGTTTTATTCTAATAATGTAAGAGTCCCTTCTAAATTAATAAGGAGATTAAAATTAAATAAATAAAATAAAATGTACAAAGAGCAAAGTCCATCAATGCACTATTCCAAACCTGTTTTTGTGCTTAAAAACTTGCCAGTTGAAAATAAGAAGCGTTGTTCTTTGTTCTCTATCTATTCTCCTCCTGCTTTATCAGTTTGTATGCTGGCTAAAATCCCTCCTTTCCTATGATTCCTTATTCTTAAGATGTTTTAATTTATTCTAACAGTTTCATCAAGATCAGTTCGTTCTGATATGCTTTTGCGTACAAACCATTTTAAAAAGATATTCTCAGAATATGTAGCAACATTTTGCCCTCCGTGTGTTAAAAGAACCCTCCCAAATCATGTTAAATAATTAAAAGTGGAGAAATAAAATTCCTAAAAATGACTGTGATGGGAACTATTACAGGTTGTTGTTTTTTTTAGATGAACAATAGTTTAAAGCAAGAGTTGATTGCTTTTAAACTGGTAATGTCTAACTAAACTACGCAGATGATTTAATAAATTTAGCTCATTGTCTGAATGTCTTTGCACAATAATTGGATAATTGTTTAATCAAAAATTAGATAATACTGTTAATACTTTTCAGATGTGTTCGTTACCTTTTTGTTTTTTAAAGCAAAGATAAATAAAACATTGAAGCATGATAGATGCATGAAAGAAATTTGATCAAGCTGTTTTTTAAGTGTACTCAAACTTGCCTCACTTGCCTTATCGATGGGTTTAGGTCATAAAAATCATATGTGACCGGTGCTTTAAATCCATAAAATATATTTAATTTCACTTATTCTTTAACTCTGAATCAAACCGTTATTATATTAAATGGTATGATATCTTTTTCATTACTGTCTTTGTATTATCAAAACTTCATTTCTTCAACTTCATCATTTTTACTTGACGTTATTCATTTTTGGAACGCTGTAAAACCTTGAAAAGCTACAAATTAATTTTGCTCTGCAAAGAGAGTGTGTGTTTTTAAAAAGAATTATTAGTAAAGTCAGCTTTTAAGCCTTTAAAAAATGTCCCTGGACAATGAATTATTCATTTTTGATCAAATGTGAAATCTCAGTTTTCTATATGCTTTTCCTCTTTTTCATGTATAGTTTGTGTTGGTTATATAATTTCAAGTCTTTGAGTATATTATTGCATGTTAAACACATCAAATTAATACAGTTTTAATACTTAAAAATATGAAAATATAAATTGATTTATCTGTAATGTTTTCCTTATGCTATTCTGCATAAAAATGTAGATCACAGCTTTAAAAATAGTTTTTCGTTTGTGTATCACAAGGGCAAACTAAATGTCTAACTCTTCATTGTTTAGCAGTCTTTTGTGTTCATTTGTATCTGACTCGTTTTTCTGATAGTAGTTTTCTCTTACTCTTTTCTTGTTTAGATCTTTGCCATCAGAACAGACTTGGCAATCCGAGAGATTCCTCAGGAATTCTTCCCCGTCTTTCTGTAAGTGTTCTGACGAATAAAAGTGCTTTCAAGGTTATTAGTAATAGCATGAATATGCCACTGTTTGACAGTGATGCATAGTTTTATTCAGAGCTTCCACTTTTAAAAATCAGCTTTAGAGTGAAGGATTCTTGTTCTTCTTTGTGTGTTATCTTATATATATTTACTCTAATATAGAAAAAATAGCCATAGTTGTAACCATCATTGCATTGCATTTATTTAAACTATAGATTTAGAATGAAAGACTTTTAAGTGTTTTTTTGTTTTTTTTTATTCCTTGTGCTTTCCTAGACTTTCATGATCTTTTTGAATATTTCAAATGTCATGGATCACCTCTGGATATTTTCCCAAACCCTTTCTGGAAATTTATTTTCAGTGCTATAAGAAAAACAATGATGAGACGCACACTGAGGTGAGTAAAGACATTACTTAAAAACTGTAGTAAAGTGATGCTGATGCCCCGATAGAAAATAATAAATGATTTGTTCATGCAGGTTGAGAAATGTATGTGTTCACAGGCTTACTTTTGTGTATTTCCTCTTTATATATCTGAATTATATTCACAATAATCACCTAACAATTTCAAGAATTTGAATTAGCAGTTCCTGGCATACAGACTTTTGAAAATGTGCAAAGATAATATGTTCTAATATGTTTAATTCATTTAATTCAAAGACAAAAAAAAGTACAATATATACAAAAATATATCCAAAATGTATATATATGTTTCCATATGTTGCCTATGTATATTAAAATAATATCTATACATACATATATAACCATAAATATAAAGTATCCATCTTTTTATATATATATATTTGTATATTACAAAAGTTAATGTTTCCATAACTTCATATTTGTGGAGTTTAGATGCCAGTAGGAGCATTCAGGTCAACTAAACTCTAAAGTAAAATCAAAGGCGGCCATTTTGTGTTTTATCCACCTCCATTTTGTGAAAGTTGCAGCTGTAGCCTGTCGATTGAGACGCCCTAACATTCATTCCATACTCAGATGTATTAAATTATAGTGGAAATTGTCCAAATATGCTGTAACGCATACTTTCAGTAGTTTTTCTTCATCTTTGCAGAATGATGTAGTGTAGGTTTAGGAAGTCAGATGCACTTTAATATATTTAATACAGGCTACAGCTTGTTTTATGCCGCATCAATACATTTAAAATGCATTTCTATATTTATATATTTAAATACCTGCACAGTAAATGGCTATGGATCAAAATGGAAAAAAGTATTAATTTTGCCTCTTCGCATTCTTAATGATGAAGTGGGCCTGAAAAATACAGTATGAACAGAAAGTTTTCATCTAGTAATTTCAGCACAGTTTACTCACAAGCTGTTAACATAACCGTTATGACAGCTGACAAAACACTCATAGTGAAAATGAAAAAATACTGCCTTCGGATCAGTGTTTGAAATCAACCCACACAGAGATAAATAAACATACTCTTGCACTACATACACAAATGAAATTAATTAATTATAATGTTGTTTTTTTGTTAGAATTAAATGCTTAGAGGAGACACAATCGCTTTATTCCCTTATACCGTTGAAAGGATGTATACAATATATACAGTTATGTTCTTAAAAACAAATGTAAGATTGTGTACAAATATATTTTCTCAAGCCCCCTTAATATTTAATTCATAAATATGTCTCATAACTATATTCATATTCTAAACTGCACATTTAGAACAGTAACAACAAAAGCAATGCCCTCATAAGAATAGATTTGAGCTGTTTTTACTGTTACGGTAAAGTTGTGTGTGTGTGTCTGTGTGTGTGTGTGAGGGTTGGGCAGTGGAAAGTGACAGACATAGGAGTGTGTGTGTATTTAGATGGATAAAGAGAGATTGAGAGAACTTGTAAACTTGTGTGTGAGCAAGAATTTAATCAAATGAAAGATAAGAGGAGAAAGTGTGTGCATCTAGGCAAGGGTGAGAGGGACAGAAAATGTGTGATAGTGATAGTGTCAGTGTTAGTCATACATCTCCCATGTCTGAATGGCCTCACCTGTGGATCAGGTGTCACACAGTATGGTTTTATATATAACATGATACACTCGTCTCAAATGTTCTCTTTTATTTCATTGGGATTAACCCTATTCTGACAAGCTCTTACTGAGATCTGCTGCTCTCCTCGTGTTCTAGTATGTTGAAAAAAGAAATATGGGTATTTATGCAGATGTACTATAACATAACCATATCATATGTCTTAATTACTATTTTTGTGTTACAATCTGTACAATCCATTTTTTTAAATATTTAATGTAGTTTATTTTCATATGAGGTGTGTGTACGTGTGTGTGTGTGTGTGTGTGTGTGTCCACAAAGCCCTCATATAAAAAATACATTATATAACAACATTTTAAAATGTAAAAAAACTCATTATTGATGATGGAACCATGGAAACAATGAAACAGCAGTTACATACATTTAAAAATTTCCACAATTCCCTCGTGTAACAAATAAATGATACAATAAATTGAAAACAATTATTTAAAAACAATAAATAAAACTCATTATTGATGATGGAACAATGGAAAGAAGGAAAAACAGTTGAAACAGTGTAACCATACAGTAATAAACATCGTCACTGGGGGGGGGGGGTACAAAAAGTTGTTTGCATACTAAAACACATACTAAATTTAACTGCACAGATGATGACACAAAAACACTAAAAATTAAACGGCTAATTGAAAATGCGTCCAGATGTGATCATGCAGGCTCCAGACGTTAAGGAGGGTGTTTGCGCAACTCAGCCATGACGGCCGTGACAAACACTGAAGCAGAAAAACATAATGAGTAAGTCCTGACTGATTGAGTTGCACCAGGCACCAGCCAACAAACCCCGACCCCCAACACCCACACCGCCCATCCTGCCTTTTATCATGGCTGAACTTGTGAGTCAGCAGGATCTAGACTGGACAGGAGCCATCTTTGATCCTGCTTTACTTCCAGTCAGGTTTTCAGACATGTTTTTGTTTCTTTCTTTTTTTCACAGTCCCCCTCCCTCGAGTGTAGTAGCTGTAGCCCTGGGCCTTGTAAGGCTCACGCCATCTGTATAAGGCCTTTTTGCATGTCGGTCTGCTCAAAGATGTGTCATATTGTGTGTTAACCTCTGATCACAGAAAAAAAAACTTGCTGACCACTGCCTACTCATTTGTTGTGTTAGAGGGTCCATAGGGGGGCATCTGATGTGGTTACGAGCGTATCACCCAGTGGATAACTGATGGAGTGGTTCTGTCTTTCTCTCATACAGAAAGTCTTTGTGATACCTTCAGCAAGCACATATAGTGGAGCAGATGGTGGCCCTCATTGGGTGAGTAATTCAAGACATTGACTTATATCTGGGAGCCCATGAGCAAATGGAAATGCAAAACGGTGTGTGCACATGGACATATGTGTGAGTGTGTTTGGTTTCGGTGTGTCAGAGAGGGTGGGCGGACTACTTAGATGTATAGCGGAAAATGAAAGAGTTAAATGAAAACGAGGAGAGAAAGTCACCAACAAATGTGCCATTGAGCTCCTTTGTTGTGTACGCTGGGGAAACCCTGTACATAGTCTGCAAGGTGTCTGCCTACAGTTCCCATAAAACATCAAATTGACAGTTTGACTGGAAATTAGTATGGAGGCCGTGCCATTGGTAAATTACAGGCCGAAATGAGATCATGGGGTCCAGACTTTGTCCGTTCCTCTGAAATTCCCATCATCTTGTTTTCAGAGCTAAATGGCCTAGATAGACAGGAGTTGTTGATGCTTTACACCCACGTTGCTTGTTGTTGTTATAACTTACTGTGAGATCGCTTTCACAAACATAGACTAGGCTCAGCTTATGTGCTTAATATGTGTTTTAAAACCTTATATGCTTTCTGGAAGGCATGAAATGACATGTGGATGTAGCTTTGGGATTAAGACTAGACGTTACAGGCGAACAGAGTCAATTTTTTTATTAATGGATATCACAATACTTTCACCTGTTGATTAATCACAGCACATTACAACAATTGTTTTCTGAAATGTTGCAAAATAGACATTATCTAATTAAATTTGCACTTATCTCCATACATCCCCAGAACAGAAATCTATATAAAGCCAGGTTCAATATGCATGTTTCTTTCTTTTTTTGTTGTTGACATATTAGAGTTAAATGTTTATACAGCTAGATAGATAGATAGATAGATAGATAGTGTGAAGTAGAGATTTCTGACGGCTTTTAAATATATTGTAATTGCAATCTACAGATGCAGATAGATAGTGTAATGAAATAAACATTTAAATGTCTGTTTTTATTTTCATTAATCAGAAAGACAACAAAAAAAGCCCAAACTCTCAAAACTGACTAGCGCATGCCTGTACAGTCTTGCCTTACTGCATCTTAAATGCTTAATTTTTTGTTGTATTAGTCATTGTTTTCCCACAGGGATGATCAGTTGTGCCTCAGATCTGATGGATTCTCAGGTTGGTCCTAGTTTTTGGATGGAGTTTTGTTGACAGTGCAGGATGGTGATTTGGCTCAGTCATGTAATGGATCTGACGTCGTCTCTGTCATTGGCCTGTGGCCTGTGGTCCTTCTAATCTGAAGATATGACGCCCACCCAGAGTGTTTCATACGAACCGCCACTTCACATAAAGATCCCATAATGGTTCAAATAACTGTTTTAAAATACTGTGAGTGGGTGTGTGTGAGAAAGAAGGAGAGAGAGAGAGATGGAGACAAACGCTGAGGGAGACAGGGACATGCGATCTAATGCATCTTATGATAAGTTCTAGACTCTTCCTGTCTAGAGCACATAAAGACCCCGAAAACCTATTTGGACACTGAACCACAGAATAGTGCTACTCTTTAAAAAAAATGTTTTAACCAACTGGTCTCGAGGTCATTTTTCATGGATGTACAAAATCAGTTTCCCTCAGGTTCACACAGATGTCCAATCAGAGGAACCACCGATGTAGCTTATCATATTAACTATGAACATGTTCCACAAAGTTTGACAACCAGAGAGTGTCCAAGACTTTTTGTCGTTTTCATTTTGAGCAATATATCTATTGCTTCCTATTTTGTAAACTTAACATTCCTCATTTGTGAAATGTTTTCATTAAAAAGTGTGCTTGTGCTATATTTCATTAAATATACACTACAGTTGAAAAGTTTGGAGTCTGTAAGGTTTTTAATATTTGTGAATGAAATCCCTTATGATTTGATCAAAATAAACAACGATATTGCAAAATATTATTATAATTTAAACTGTTTTCAGAAACCTTTTATCCCTGAAGCATGTTTAATCATATTGTGCTGATTTTAACCCTGTGAGAAAACCTTTTTATTCAGTTAACACTTTTGAAGAGATTTTTAACAGAATTAAGCCAAAAAACTGATATAATTTAGCCATAAATTTTTCTCGCCATGAAAATAGCCACAGAAGCTGGCATGGTGTTAAACACTAACAAACAAACAAACAAACAAACTGTTTTCTATTTTAATATGTTTTAAAATATAATTTATTTCTGTAATGGCAAAGCTAAAATTTCAGCAGCTGAATTTACTCCAGTCTTCAGTGTCACGTGATATTTCAGAAATCAATATTTATATATATTTATGTTTTATATTTGTTTGGTGTTCTGTAAACTATATTTTTTTGGTAAGACTTTGACCTTGACCTATATTGTTTACTAATTTATAAATTTTTGTGGAAACTGATACGATTCTTTTTGTGACAAAGCAAAGGTCTTTACTGTCACTTGCAGAGTAAAATATAAAAATCATAGTGAATGGTAGTGTGCATATATATTAGAAAAACACACTATTCTTTTATATTAAAATTAAGTTAAATGCTAAATAAAATAAATATTTTTTTTTTAGAGTATGATTTAAATTACATAAATGTTACACACTAATGGATACTGTTCAAAATGAAGATGCTGTATTTGTTTGGTTGTCAAATGTTAGTGGGATCATGTTCATAGTTAACTAGGACACCTGTGTGAACTGGAAGGGAAATTACTTCATATATCCACTAAAAGTCACCTTAGGCCTTAAAAAGTTTGTAAAGGCCTATTAGTGTAGCTTAAGTATCTCATGGGTTGTTTGCACATTTACTCTACCTACAGACTTTTGTATTATAGTGCATTACTGGTTGTGCATTTATTTTATTTTTTTGTAGAGACTGTCCACAAAGTGACAGGAAGTAGAGTTATATAAATTGAGCTGTTAAGATCCACATTAATACCATCTGCTGTATGTTGAATCACAAACACATGCTGTATTGTGTTAAACCCCCAGACCCTTTAAGCACCTGTACTGTGGCCAGCAGTGTTGCAACGGGGTAATAGGATGCTATAGGTGGGGATCAGCGCTGCTGTTTTTGGCTTGTGAACACCTGTCTTCGGGGCAGCCCCATCTGACAAAGCAAAGCGTCAATCACCCCGGCCATAACTGCAACGGCACATGTAGATTGCATCAGCCCTTTGCTTTGAAAACAGCTTGTTGCCCTCTTACTTTCCAAAAATTGCTGATGCTATAGGGAATTTCTTACAAATCTGTTTCCAATGAAGCACAACAAAAAAAACTCACTTTTTGTCCACATGATGTTTTTGACCCAAAATTAAGTGGAGGGAATATCAGCAGATTTGGGTTATTTATGGACTTGTTTTTCTCAAGACGTAGTACAGAGAAAATGAAGATGCATTCAAAGAACTGGATGTGATTTGAGAGTTGCGTTTACCATGTCATTACTGTTTATCTTTCAGTGTTCTTTTGTGGTTTTACCAAGTACACGCACAGATATGATGCAACCTCAATCCATCTGAGCATGTTTGTGTGTTTGTGTGTGCATCTGTTGTGAGAGGTGCAAATAGGGTTGTTGTGGTATTGTGTGTGTGTGTGTGTGTGTATGTGTAAGAGAAAGTGTAAGTAAAACTGCAGATATGTGAAGTTTACCACAGATCAGAAAGTTTACTTGTTCAAGTCTTTTATGGACGTGTGTGTGTGTGTGTGTGTGTGTGTGTGTGTGTGTGTGTGTGTGTGTGTGTGTGTGTGTGTGTGTCTAGGTCAGGTATTGTCTACTTTGTGGGCACCAAATGTCCCCAGCATAGTGAAAAGTGAAAGCACCAACATTGTAGCCAGCAAACAGCTTAACATACATACTGTGTGTGTGAGGTTTATGTTTAGGGTTGGATGATGGAAATATTATTAAATAAATGGAAAGTCCCCACCGTGATAGAAAATCCTAGGTGTGTGTGTGTGCTTGTGAACTAACCTGTGAATAGCCTAGATATTAAGATAAAAACTGTGAAACCAAAGCTCTGAGAGCAAAGTGAATTTCTTGGATAAATATCTAGATTTCTTAGAAACACCCTCACTTTGCTTTTTTTAATTCTTTTTTTTTTTTTTTTTTATGACTGCTTATGTGCCGTTTTACGATGTGAAGTAGTCGGTAGGATTGTACCCAGAATTCCCTATCAAAGATCTTTCCTCCCTCTCATTTTTCCTCAAGGCATCAAAAGATACATTTTATTTTCTGCCATTTTTAAGTCATTTTTCTCTGTCAGTGAAACAAGTTCAATTGTTTTTCTCTGTCCTCCTTGTTCCAGATTTCGCATTTTTGGCAAACCGTTCCAAGCTATACATTCAGCTCTCTTACATGAGTTTACATTTACTAGTTTTTACACTCAGCTCATAAATATCCCTTAGAGAGCATTTAGATTTACACTGCAATTATCATAACATCACACAATCAAAAATAAATAAAATGCTGTTATTTCTGGAATATTCATGTCGTCGCTGTGAACTTTCTGGAGCAATACATTTTTAATATTTAGTCGTAAGCCAGTAAAAAGTCACGCGGGCCTTCCTGTTGCAAGCCTGGATGGTGTGCTGCACCGTATCCTGGGCTTTATGACACAAATGTTAATGTTTACCTCTTTTACTACCTTCCACTTATGAACTCTTCTTCCTCTACATTTATGGTCCTGCCTTGCTCCTGTTATGGCCTCCTCTTTGATTTTATAGGTGTGAAAAGATCCATCAATAATCACTGAACTTCGCTCGACTTAATTGCGTCAGTTAAAATGTTATTTCTTTGTTCAGTAATGTGATTTTAAGAGCCATGGAAAGGCATCCATCATTCAGGAAAAGCAGACCCAGGGTGAGATTCATTTAATTTTCAGTGTATCTCTTGAACAGTACCAAAACACTAGGAAAATCAAGGACATATTATTGAATTATACAACTCTGAGACCTGTACACATTTTAAATGTATGGCTCTGTATTGTTTTCCTTTTGTGTGTAGAAGATTATAAATCAAGTTTACTTAACAGACTCTTGCAAATGATTTTAAAGTATGTTCTTATGCTGCGTTGACAAGCTGGGTGTGCAAGTAGTGTTTTTTTTGTTCACACACAACTGTTTGTGCTGTTATATAAATAAACTCTTTTTAGTTTATTTTATTGCTTTGCATTCTTGCTACAATAAACGTATCTTGTTATTATCATTGTGGGAGCATTTTATGAAAGTTAATTGTGTGTTTGGCCTGTGTGTTAATATTGCTTTGGTTGCGCTAGAAATAATGAGAGTTGCTATTTGTGCAAATAGATTTTATTTTAAAGGTTTATTTTAGTCCTGTTTATGTTTAAACTATTGCATGTAGACACTGTGGCTATGACATTTTGAAAAATTAATGAAATACGTAGACATGCAGTGATGTGAAGTCTAAAATTACTTAGCAGGACTTTTATGGCTGATGCAAATATGGGAAATACTTTCAGTTCTCTTTCCCTCAAAGTGAAACTGGGTAAATTCTTTCTTTCTTATTTATAAGGTTGCAGTTTTACCAGGGCAAATGTGGCTTCATTCATACATGTGACACATGGCTGAACATTAAGTTTGAATGTATAACAGACTGGATGTTGACCCTGAATTGCATGGAAAAACATTTTCAAGCAGTATGCAAGCAACAGATAATTTAACCTTTTTTAATATTTAAGATAAAAGAAAAGATTGTTATTTGAAGTACTCCCCAATTGTAAGTCGCTTTGGATAAAAGCGTCTGCCAAATGACTAAATGTAAAATGTAATGTAAATGTACAGTGCTTTCCATAAATGTCTATTATTTTTTAAGCATACATGCAGGTTTATGTACTAGTGTAATTCTGTACCTTAGAATCTGGTGAAAAGCATTTTTACTTTTCTGGCATTTTTGTGTTTTATATCATTTTTTGTTAATTTGCTGGAGATCAGGATCAGATCTGACTAGGGCTGCCCCCGACTAAAGATTTTTCTGGTCGACTAGTAGTCGTTCATTTTAAGCATTAGTCGACTAATCGCATGTTTATTAATAAACAGTTTAAATCATAATACCAAGACTTTAATTGCCTTTATAGCCTAATAAGCGCTCAAGCACACGCATAAAGCTTGCCACAGCGCACCGGCAGAAGTAATGATTATGAATATGTCAGGGAAAAACAATAAGGAGGCTGCATTAACATTTTAATAATTCATTGATAAACTGCTTCCCAGTGTTAATTTTGGCAGGCATTTTTGATTGTCTTAGTCTTGATCTTAAGACGAAAATGCTTAATAGTCTTAGTCACATTTTAGTCATTTGAGTCTTTCATAGTTTTAGTCGACGAAACGCCATTGCATTTTTGTCAACTAACTTTAAGTTAATCGACAACGAATTGTGACTCCTGGGAAAAATGGGACGTCTGGTCACTCTATCCCTAACCATTCAGGTGCTGAGGCCATTGTTTCAGATCACTAGTTCGTGTTTTGGTAGCCTATCCATCCACTGCAGCTGCCATACTGAGACTAGATATACAAACGCACCTCATCTGATTGCAATCTAATGACAGGGACGCACATTTTGAAAGACAAGACAGTTAACTTAGCCTATAGATGTTTTTTGAATGTCCGGTAGTCCTCAAATAACATTCTAGTCCCGTCTCGTCTTGTTAACGAAGACGCAGCATAAATTTCATCATAGTTTTTATCATCAGATATTAGTTTTAGCTTGTCAACATCTCGTCTTAGTCACAGAAAAAAAGGTTTGTTAACGAATATTTTTTGTCGTCGTCTTCGTTAACTAAATTAACACTGGTGCTTTCTTTGTTCTCGGTTTAAGAGATGAAGTCGCGACACTGACTCGTCATCTCTGCTGTAGTAATGCACCTGTATGCATGTTTCATACGGATTACATAATCTGAAAATATTTGTTTTCCATTTGAATTTGTTCATTTGAAAGTAGACATTGTGCGCTCTATAGATATGTTTTCTTATCTGTAAGACAAATATACATAGAGTTTCGCGCTCAAGTTTACAGAGACCGAGACAGCAGAAAGCTCATCCTGTTTGCTTTCATTATTTTACAAAAGCGCAATGTTTTGTTGTTATTGTGAGTGCACACAAATAAATGTAGAGTCTTTACAGATTCAAAAGATGTATTACTTTTATCCGTATGACCAAAAATGACCTCCATCTGTCCTGCAGTGAGCGCTTTTCTCCACACTCTGCATAGAAACTTGAATAGCGCACATTTCTCTAGGATAACATTAGATTGAGCGGTCATTGAACATTAGATTTTAACGATCTGTCCGTCATGGACTGCACCTGTGGATTTAATTTTTTTCTGCGACTAATAAAATTTGGGTCGACCAAGCCTCTTCTGGTCGACTAACGGTTAGTCGACTATTAGGGGGCAGCCTTAGATCTGACACAATGACAGTCTCTTTACTGTAAAAAAATAAAATTAAAATAAAGGAAAAAACAGCAGTTTTTTCTGTAATGTATGGACATGTAATGAAACATTAACAAACAACAAATTACTTTTTGTTCATTTACTATTTTCAAGGCAAAGTTATATGAGACTATACAGTATTACAGATAGGAAAATAGCATGAAACATTTGTCTAAAGAAAAAAGGAAATAAGAAAAACAGCTCAATTTGATGCATCCTATCTGTGAGACATAAAGGAGACACAGACATTACCATTTTAAGATTAATACCAGTGAAATGCCTTTTTGCATTGTCTGCCAAGAATTTTAAATATACATGTAGGCTACAGTTTCTGTATGTATTGTATTTCATGACCAGGTCAGTGGCTTTGACATGGAGTCAAAGAATTGTTTAAATGAAGAGCAAACATACGATTAGATGATGGATGTCTGTTTTCAGTCTGGTCAGTGCGTGTTCTATTATTGCTATATGGATCTTCCTGTCTTAAAGTGGGACGTCTATAAATTACAACTGTTGATAATAGAAAATCTTTTATCTTTGCAGTTAAGAGTTATTTTATGCATTACGTTTTGGCAAAGTCTCTTACAAGTTTAGCTGATTTGTGAGGGTCTGTGCGGCTTAATAACTGTGACGTCAGTAAGTTCAGGTCTTGCCTTATTTTGTGGAAGTACACTTAACCAAATTATCCATCGTGAGGAGATATCAGGGTCCTGAAGCAGCTTTTTACAGGATGCGAGAGGAGAAACAGAATTTAAAATTAGGAACAAAACGTGAAAACAAGCAATTACTGGAATGGAACCGTGTCCTTGTTCACTCAGTGCAAATTATCTTCAGACTATGCATGATTTGACATTACTGTAGTCTAGTAGTCCTGAAAGGCTTTGATTTCCTGTTTAAGGCTTTTCCTTTGTCTCAGATGGAGTGTGGCTTATTGTTCTGTCTTATATTAATGCTACTTATTGTTGTTATTTCATGATTTGCAGACTAATCGTAAGCGGGATCTTAGAACTAATGCCTTGCCCAGGGCAGGCTTGCTTGTAGATATTAAACCACTCCATCTAGGCTTGCTTTCAGATTGTGTTAACCAAAAGGATAAATTGAATAGTTCACCCAAAAATGAAAATGACTTTTTTTTTTATTCCGTGCAACACAGAATTAGATATTTAGCAGATTGTGCAAGCTGCTCTTTTCCATACAATGAAAGTGAATGGTGACCAAAGCTGCAAAGTAACATTTTCAGACGATAACAACTTAAAACTATCATATGGCTTCAGATGACCTTGAATATAGCACATTTATGCTACTTTTATGATGTTTTTTACCTTTTAAAGCTTGACAGCCTCTGGTCCCCATCCACTTTCATTGTGTAGAAGTAAGCAACTCAGATAAATTGCTCAACATCTCCTTTTTGGAAAAAGAAAGTCAAACAGGTTTGAAATGAAATGATGACCAATTATTCATTTTTGGGTGAACTATCACTTTAAGTGTTGGCTTAGTGCCGTGTGTATTGTGTAGTTAGCTAAATCATACTGAAACAGTCTGTGGTCTCACCTCAGTTAACCCCTCCCATTGATGATATCATTACCGTTGATTGGTGAAGACAGGCAGTTGTTTTCATTCAAAAAATGCTTTTGTGTGTGGCTTATTTTGTGCCTATTCAAATACGGTCTTGCCGCCGTATTGAAAGTCATGGACTCAGTATATGAGCTCAAAGTGAACGGCAGCTGACTGATTGGCAGAGGATGCGTCCTTTCTCCACGCATTTCCATCTGACCGTATCTCCTGCTGTTCCTTAAGAGCGTTCGTGAATGGTCACATTATCAAAACAAAGAATATGCAGATGACCCTGTTTTTAATTAAAGTACTTTAAATGTGACTGATAGTGACAAGACAGAAAAGAGAAGTAGGCCTAGAGAAAATAGTGGATGGATGGGAAAGATACTCCAGACAGGAGAAATCAAATCAAAGCTCGACTCATCTGAACTCATTCCAGTGCTAATAGGAGACATTACGAAGTGACCACCATTGCTATTTCTGGTATGCTCATAGGCTTAAAATTGTGGTCATAAATAACTAATTTGGTGTTGAATTTTTGCTCTTTTCTGGAAAGCATGGAAGGCAAAGTCACCTGTTCTCGAGGCATCACTGGACAAAGACAGCATTGAGTTGAAAGTCTCAGGGTTGAGTCCCCATGGAGGGTGACTGGGTGGTGACCAAGCTTTTCACTGGAATGTTAGTACGAGTTATCTTACTAATACTGACCGTAATAATACGCAAGAAAATAATCAGCCCTTTATTCTCAGTATTTGTGAGTAGACAGTTACCGGATCAGAGTCACAAGAGGGTGAATAAACTGATTGCAAATCAAGTTACACCATAGTGTACTACAGAAACTAGGCTTTTTAAGTCTTGAACAGTGAACAAAAGGTCTTTAATTGTCTTACTAAGGCTTTATGCAGCAAGACAGAACAGAATCGATCAATGACTTATTTCATTAGATGTGAGCGAGGTGACAGCTTTATCTGCAGCTACTGTTTCCCTGACCTGCCCAAGTCCTCATGTTGTGCGGTAAGCCATGCGAGTCATTGCAGCCCCATCCAGCCGGGAATCTGAGTCACGGGGCCTGATTTACCACCTTTTTTCAGGTAGACATGTTTAAACTGACCAGTTTCACTACAGTTGCCCCCTGTGCAATGTTAGTGTGGAAAGGGGGATTTTTTCTTTTACTCACAAAAGTTTTAAGTTCAGAAGTGTGCCGAATTTTGAACATTTGCATAGCAGTGTATAGGTGCTTTTGCAGGAGTTTTTGAAAGGTCTGAGATAAATCAGAACCAAACATGAATCGCATGATAGTATAGATTATGCATTTAGGGGAAAATCAGGGGCATTTTGTTGAATTATTTAGATCTCTAGATAAATGCAAATATCTGAGTGAGTTCTTTGTTTATGCAGTATGGAGTATTAAACTAAAAAGGCATTATAATAAAACCCTTCTTGTTTCATGACTTTGTTTGTTTTTTTGTATAATAAACTGTATATTAAATTATCTCTTTTTATTTTTTTATTTATTTGCTTATTTTTTTATCAGAATAACAGGAATTTGTGGAGAGGGAATGAATTCAGAGAATGCATTTTGTTTTCTCTAGAAGTTTCTATGCAAAAGCATATTGTCATTTTAATGCTAATGATTTAATGCATCTGAAATTACAAAATAAATGAAATAAACAATAAAGCAAACTACTGTAATAACTTTCAAGAAATGAATAGTATAAATGAAATGTATAAATGGTAACGTAAGCTATACTCAGATTATATTGAATTGTGTTTTGAAAAACCCTAATAGGACTGCAAGTTCTTGATAGTGGTTTAAAACATTTTAAATGATATTTATCAGCTTTGATTTCTGTTTTTCTGTTCGGCTGTGACTCTTTGGGTCACGGGTGATTGGTTAGGTGACATCCTGTTGAAGGTGAGCACGGTTTACCCGCAGACCTAGAGCTCACCGGATAACTCAACCTACAGCTGCTTCACTGTATGACTGTACAGAAAGCATCGTTTCTGTGCGGTTACAGCTCTGTAGGTGTGTGAATGCATCCGTCTTGTATAGCTCTTCTGCATGTAGCAAAATAAAATTTGGGAATTTGCATGTACAGGTGAAATGTTTAATTATGACATCCTTAAAATCGTTATTATTGCTCATACTTTAGTATTTTCTCAGTTTAGTCCAATCAGTCTATGCGGATATTTTCTATGTGACGTGATCTTCGATCTTCGTGTTTGTATTGATATATGTACGTAAGCAGAGCTCTGTTGCTGCCGTGTGTGTTTCCGCTTCAAAACTCATGTTCTTAATCATCACTCCCGTCAAAACGAGTCTCGTTGCATGAACCTATTTTTCATGTTTGTTGAGTTAGACTTGCAGTGCAGCCGCAAGTGCGTCAATATTGATGCCATTGTGAGTGTTGCTCTGATGTTTAAATATCCTGTTTACTTGTTTGCACACTTTTCATTATCACAAAATTGATCTTCGTTGAGCTTAACGGTTATTTATTGCTTATTTATTAGTCAATACAGTCTGTGTGGTCTTATTGGTAACATCTATTCTAACTAGAGTGTCTTTCAGTGTATTTGCAGTTATGCAGAGTGTCACCAGTGCAGTGGTCATCCAGAATAGACAGATTGAAGACTCGCCAGCCAGTGTGTCTCAGGGCCGTGCCAAAGTGCTAGTGTTTCGTGATTAAGGGGAAGGGAAGGGCATTAAAGGGTGGACTGTGGCAACACCAACTTTCGCCCTCACATCCTCCTGAACCAGACACCCTAGCTTTCCTTCCTCCTCTGGCCCAGCCGTGAGAAGCCCTGCCTGGCTGGGCCATCCTGGGCATGTTTGGTCCTCCAGTGAGTCAGTAAGCAGTCCACCCATAGTGATTTTGTGAATTGTGTTGCTGTGTAATCAGAGCTCGCTTTGAGGATGGCTGATGTCTGACTGATCTCTCGTGCCTAAGCTTGTTGCATGGGTACATAGGAATGATTTGTTTACGTCAATTGGAATTTTCAGCTGATATTTTAGCAGAAGCGTCTTTGATTACTGCTGCTCTGTTCCAAGACCAAGTGAGCGAGCGCTTTTTAGGCAGCGTTTTAGGCTTTATTTAGACAGTGCCGAAGCAAAAGCAGGTCCAAAATGTTCCAAAACAGTGTTCTGAGAAACATGTTTTTGATTAAATTTTATCTGTCTGTCTTTATTATTTATTGTAGTATAAATAGCCGTTTTGCAAAGCTTTTGATTGATTGATTCTTAACTTTTCTTTTGTCTTTTTGTTTTTTAATTTGTAGCACTTTGGGATTCTGTTTGAATAAGTGCATCATAAATAAAAAAATATTATTATTATTATCATCAGTACTTCTACAGTATTTAAGTATTTATTTATATGTATTGCATCTGTATTTACATCCAGATTTGTATCTATCTATCTATCTATACATCTATACATAAGTTTTATATATACTGTATATATGTGTGTATACACACACACACACACACACATTAGTGTGTGTATATATGTATTTATAACAGTATTTATTTTATAAGTATCATTCAGTCCTGAAAAATTATTAAAAATAGAAATGTTAAATGAACGTTTATTAAAATTTTTTACACAATATTTTAATGTGAAATAGACTTATTAGAGTATAATGTTTTTAGCTTATTAGCTTGTTAATGGCAATCTCTATTGAAATAAATTGCAGGTTGAGTGTCAGACTGCCATTTTGTGTGGTGCATGGAATTGCAGCATATGTACACTGAAAAAAAATTGTGGGGAAAAAATTACTTAGAAATTGCTAGTAAATTTCACTCATAATTTCACTCATTACAAACTGCAAGTAACACATTGAAATATATGTGAAATTTTGAAGTAGAAAACTGAAAGTGTTTTCTTGTAAAATATACTTCAATATATATTTGTTTTAATTTACAACTTCGAAAAAAAAAAAAAAAATTACTGTGATAATGTTCCAAATTGATCTCTAATGAGGTTCCATGACTGCTAGACAGCTAAAAAAGTGTCTCACTAGGTTTTGGATCTTTAATCTGATTTTAAATGTAAATGTTTTGGCTCTCTAGTGGAGGTGTGAGTTTGCATGCACACTTGCCTGTTTTGTGTACCGTGTTTGTGCGTTCGAGGTGACGAGTGTCTAGCCGGTGTGGTGGGAAGTGACACTTGTATGAGTGTGCTATAATTACTCAGTTTTTTTCCTCTTCTGAGCCAGCATTAAGACCCAGAGGGGAAGAGATCAGTATTCCCTGTCTCCCAGTCCCGTGCTGATAAGTCTTTTCCAAAATAGGAGTGATCTCACCCCTCTCTTTCTGTCTTCCTCTTCTCCTTTGTTTAGTCTGTTTTTTTACCTCATTCTTACTGTTTAAACATGGGACTGGCACAGCTGGTGGAGAAAACAAGAATGAATGTGAGCACGTAAAGCAATGTATGTGTGTGTGTGTGTGTGTGTGTGTGTGTGAGAGTGATTAATACCCTGAGTTCGGGGATCTCCATTCAGGACACGTCCTCATGGTTTGCTCATGAGGTCATTGGGAAAGATCCTCATGTAACATGGAGCTAGTTTTAACTGACACTTTTAAGAGCCAGACCAGAGGTGAACGGCAGTGCAGTTATCAATTCCTCCACAGAGCGTGACCTTCTTTTGTTTTAAAATACCTGCACTGTAAATGATTAAGAGAAACTCATCAAGGCCTTTTTTAATCCTCTCACGTCATTAGTGTGTACAGATGTGTCTGTGTGTGTGAGAAGCTGTAGATGTACACTGGTGTATGGCCTCCACCCTTTATTTAAAGATGGCGTCCTCATCAGCTGGCGGCTATGTTCCCTCTAATTTTTGTTCCTGCTGAGCACAACCTATTTTTATTGGGCGTGTCCTTCATCCTCCTGAACAGAGAAAAATATAACATTATAGATTATATATAAAATAATGTAGATTATTAAACAGGCATAGAATATAAATGTATAATTGTTAATGATATACATTTATAGACTTATACATTTTACATTTATACAGATGTATTCCTGTGTGTGTGTGTGTGTGTGTGTGTGTGTGTGTGTGTGTGTGTGTGTGTGTGTGTGTGTGTGTGTGTGTGTGTGTGTGTGTGTGTGTGTGTGTGTGTGTGTGTGTGTGTGTGTGTGTGTGTGTGTGTGTGTGTGTGTATTAAATACACAATTAATTAATTTAGTTTTTTAATCTGACTTTAATATCAATTAATACATTTGCATTTATTATATTTTTGTTATAAGTGTGTTTTAGATAAATGTACATGATTAAATGCATAATTAGTTATAGCCTGAGAAACAAATGATTCAGTATGCATTATGAATTTAGATTTTGACTTAACTGTATTATTATTTATTACTTATAAAATATGTTAATATTTAAAAAATGTATTTTCTGTCTTGTTTTCCTCAAGAAAATTCATGATAACTCAATTTGTCAAGATAAGTTTTGTCAGGCTCTTAAAACACAAAAAAAATGATGCATTCCCTCTCTAGATGACTGAAATTCTGTAGTAATGCAGTTTTTATCTTGTGAATCAGTCAGCCCTGAATATTTACACTTCCGTACTAAAAATCAGTGGGCTTGAGTTTGAAATGCTCTTACTCTTAATGATAAAATATCAAGGTTTGTCTCTCTTTTATTTAATTTTTTTTAAGTCTAGAATTTCTTGGAATTTTTTCCCCATCCCATTTACATGGGAGCGACATCAGAAGTGTATGACCACCGTGCACATGCACAGCTTAGAGGGAACATTGGCTGGCAGCTTTAGAGGGGACCTGAGGTCAGAGGTCACCTGTGACTCAAGCCTTGAGGAATTCAGTCTCAAGGAAATGAATAGCATGGGGGGAAAAAATAAGAGACAGAAATTGTAACGGCTGCAGGAAATGATAGCTCATTAGAATGTTGTCAGATGGTGACTGAGAATTATTAACTGTTTTATAGATGGACGAGAAGTAAAGGGAAGCTGGAACCTTTTTAGCTCCAAAAATCCCCATGTTGTTCGCTGGGGAACACAGAGCCATGAATGTTTTCACCTTCCTGCATGCAGATCCCATGGTTCTTCTTACATGATGTTGCTTCTGGGTAAGGTTTAGTCACCTCTCCAAAGATTACAGTTTGTAAAACACAAGTGTTGACAGGTAATTCAGTTAATGGTGTTACAAGGCCTCGTTCTGTTCTTTGCATCCATTATACTTGTTCAACTTATACTCAAAAATGCTGCTTCCTCCATTTATTTGGTTAAAAGGAGCTAATGTAACAAATTTTAAAGTTAATTTCAATATATTTATATAAAATTACTTAATCCGTTTGCCACAGGACCACGTGGATCATTTTTATGCACTCAGGCAGGGGATTTCCAGTTCCCAGCATGCTTTGCATGGAACCGAATGGGAAGATTAAATGTTAGGCAATTTTTTTGCGTTTTTGAGCAAGATAAGGAAAGGAAGGAAACTTTGTTTGTGTTTAATGTTCCATTATGTTGAGATTTAAAGAGTTTTTATTACAGTATGTTGTAGGTTTAAGGCTTACCTTGTGTTTAGATTGAATATGTTCTATTGTAAGTTAGTTTGATGTATTTGCAGCTTAGTTTATTAAGAAAACCCATTTCCTACTGTCCACATTTGAGTTAATATTAGCCAAAGTATTGTTGTTTTGAGTGTACTCGCATGCTAATGTGTGTAGCTAATCACACAGTCTTCCTCTCCGCCGCCATGCCTCACTCCTCAAGTGTGTCAGCCTGTCATCTGTACTTGTCGGGATAGCTTCTGTTGCTCTTTTTGTCTCATAATTTTTCTCGCTGGAACTTGTTGACGTTAGCAAAGACTTCAAGCACACTGAGTCAGAAGCTTGCGCGGTCAAACAGGCCTTGAGCCGAGGTAGCCTGCGCTGTCATTATCTAGATTTCATATCGTCGATGACCGGCAGCTTCATCATCCTGTTCTTGAGGATCATCACCCTTCCCTGCATGTGTTTGAATCATCTCCCATTTCCTGTTGCTGATGTCACTCAGCAGGGAGATGGACAGACACATAGGAGCCAGCATACTAATGAAATGACCTCAGATACCCCTGTCCGCTCACCTGTGCTTTATCCTCAGCATCACTTAAATGTGACTAATCAATACTAATCAATATGGCAAACCTTGATAACTTTGTTAGCTTGCTGCACTCATCCTAGCTGTGAGTTAAACAGGCATTGTGGGAAGACTTGGTCTTGATCTGCTGACATACGCTCATTTGGTGCGTTTGCACAATGTGTATTGGTGTAAATTAAGAGTCTTGTCTTTTGTTTTTTAAATTGTATTGATTTTAACCGATACAATAAAAAATAGTAAGATACAATATGATATGAAATATAAATAACTTGTGCTTGAATTTTAAAATGTATAGAGAGACTAAAAACATGTTGAGTATACATTACTAATTTACTCTAGATTTGTATTACATTTAATATAATTTATATATAATTGCTATATTAAATAGTTTAATACAAAATGTAACATATTTTTAAAAAACAAATGTTTTACTTGCTTTTTCCTCGATGCAAGAGAGCCGTTACGTGATCAGATGTGATAAACAATGACACATGGTTTTCCTGTAAATCCTACTTAACTGAAATAATTAATATGACAAAGAAAATCTTTTATTGATTAATTGACTCATCATTGACTCCTTGTGAGTTGTAAATAAATAACATAGTTTTTTAACAATAGTTAATTATTGATCTTCCAATATTTTAATGAATGCATATCAGTTGCTTGTATGTTGTGCAATGTTATTTAAGTCTTTTACTTTCATAAGAAAAAACATAAAGGAAATTTCGTACAATGAAAGTTAGAAATTGAAAGTATGATGCAATTACAGCAAAACAAGGCAACACCGTAGAGTACACAGAACAGTGTTACACACTTTACATTTAATACAAAAATGAAGGGAAATTTACAATATGCCTAGTATGCACTGTACACTAGAGATTTATTCACAATAAACATAGTATGCACTGTACATTAGAGGTGTGTTTGCACATTTAAGCATTTATTTCACAGTTAAATTAAAAAAAATCAAATCACACCTTGATTTAGAGATTTTCTCCTAATTAACACACATTTAACAGTTTCAACAAAGCAGACATAAGCAAATGGCGTTCGCAAAAAATACACTTTTATTTATGTATCTGAAAAATAAATAATTTAGGTTGCCAAGTTGATAATTTGACTTCAAATTTGAATTTACTTTTTTAATCTTACAAGCGTTACAGGGTTGCAGCCATACGTTTTTTTTTTTGTTGTTGTTTTTTTTTTTACTTTACTTTATAAACAGGGGACAGAAGCAACTTTAGCATTAGTTATTTGTCATTGCAATTTTTATAATAACTTGTATGAACAATTTATTACAAATGTTCTTATATTGTTAGTGTATAGTTATGGGAATATCTATCTGGAAATAGGTAATGGAGTGTCTGTTCATTTATATCATTTAAGTTAGCAAGATACACAGTTTTTAACACATTTCACATAGATTTTTTTTTAAATCAGATTTTATAAAGATATTAGAAAACACATGCAACTGAAAAACAAATGCATTCCATCTCTGCAGCATTTACATGTCGTAACATCTCAGAATGGATTTTCCTTCCTACTCAGATATGCACAATAACTCTGGTTCTGACTCTATATGTTGTTTTTCTTCTGATAACCTCACGATATACACTTTCAACAGAAATATGTTTCCCACCATAAAATATGTTTTCACTCCAAAACCATGCCAGATATATTTTTGGAAATATTTCAAGTACTCACTTTTATTGCCCCTCATTGTACAAATCGCATGGGTTCCACCGTGAACAAAATATGCTCTTAGCAAGCATTTTCCAAGACATATCACAACACATTTTGTCATCTAAAAATTTAAATATGACCAGATCATGCAATGTTGACAGTGAATATATATCTCTAAGTCCAGCATGTTTTTCCAAAGAGATCCCTGCCCCAGAACGTTCCAGAAGTGAAAATCCTTGTTTTATGGACATGGAGATAGTCCTCATGTTTTAGTAGCATGCTTCTGACGGTTGGTAGGAGTGTAATGTCTGACTCGTACAGGCACTGACTCACCATGGCTCATCGGACAAGGCTCGATTGGAGCCCGCCAATTTCTCAAACACAAAGACACAAGTTTTTGATCTGACTCTTTGTTCTAGCGCAGCAGCGTTTCACTTTACCTGTACTGCAAAAAACCCCGCTGACAAAAAAAAGAGCTAATGATGGTTTAGATCTGAGATTAGGCTTCAGATGTGCTAATGCTAGCTTCTCTGAGTGTTTACAGTTGGTTGGATTTTGGTATGTTCTCCTCTGAGGTGTGTGGGTGTTGGTTTTGATGGTGGATTTTCAGTAACGTCCTTATAAGCCTGCATCATTTTGCTTCTCCTTTAGCACTTTTTTGGGCTTGATGTGTTTGAGTTTAGTTAACCCACATCACGGGTGGATGATGATAGTGTGTTTGGTTAATGATTTAACAAAATAACCGGTATGAGCTCATCTATTGTTTATCCGTGAAGTTGCACTTTCAGAAACTCAAGTGGGCAGAGGGGCTTCTTTGCGTCTGTGAAAGGAAGAGTTCAAAGAGACCGTTATCGGCCACATGACTGTGTAAAGTGATAAAACAAAAGTCCAAATGTGTCGGAGAGCATCAGGTTATGTAAAAAAAAAAAAAAATTCAGTGTCATTCTAATAATAAATGCCTTGAAGAATCTTGCTTTTAGCTTAATATATATATAATATATATATAAATACAAATAAATATATTATTTTTAATTAATCTCCTCGACATGTTTGGGAGGGGCCATTTGCCATGCCAGGGCAATCTCCTTCTCTTTTCCTTTCCATGTGATTGTGTCTCGTGTGTGTGTGTGTGTGTGTGTGTGTGTGTGTGTGTGTGTGTCTAAGTTGGAGGGGGGGAGGGGAGGGGAGGGGAGGGGGGGGGGGGGGGTAGGTAGTGGCTAAATCTCATAAAAGGGTTTCCTAATATGGGCTGTCTCTCACAGAGCCCCGCCTTCCTGCTTGAAGTAGGCGGGGTTTACACACTCTCTCGACCAGTAATCACACAGTATGGACTTACTTCCTCATTAATTGGCTGAAACCAGTTCTTACAGGAACCGCCAGTGATAAATGTGAGAGTTCTGAGAAATCATTCATTTCTTCCTTCAGCCTGGCTGAGGGACATTACAGGGGAGTGTGGATGGCTCCCTGTTGAGCATGCCTTCAGGACAAGCTTTTTTTCTTCTCGTGTGCGTCTCTCTCTGTGTGTTTTTTTTTCCCTCAATCATTTTTTAAGTGCTTAGGATATGTAGTTCCCAGAACAAGCTTTACTTTACAGTTTTTTTTCCTCGCTTATTTGAGTTTGTCTTTTGGGATAACAGAGCTCGGTCTCTATCTCCCTCTCTCTGCGAGCGGAGAGAGGAGAAACGGGGTAAAGGAAACTCACTGACCTTTCGGAGTCGGTAAGTGAAATTTATGTGACCTCTCTCTCTTTCGCTCTCCCTCCCTTTCTTTCTCCGGTCTCGTCCCCTCCTCCTCTTCTCCTTTTCTGTCACAGAGCTTTTCCCCTGTTTGGCGCCTCTCTCTACAGAAGCCTTTCAGGGAGTACCTTGAGGCCCAGAGGGCAAAATTACAACACCGGGCTGGCGGCGGGCAGAAGAGGCCACCCCAATCGTAAGTCCCATCACTCTTCTCTTTCGTTCAACCTTTAAATTTACCTCAATCCCAGACGTTGCTTTTGTATTTTTGTAAATTATCCTCCATTCCTCCTTTTAATTTATCACGCGCACCCCTGTTTATTTTTTGTTCCACTTTCTAATTACCTCCCTGCCCTAATTATCGCTTCGAGACTGGTTTTATTCTACCGTGTGATTCTGTTGAGGTGTTATTGTTTGCATGTGGCAGACCGTAGTGTCAGGGGCCCCGCGTGGGCCGTGCGGTGGTTGGTCGCGGGGGCCTGTTCAGGGTCTGGCTGAGGAGGGATGCTGAGTCATACTCCGAGGTCTTTGAGTGAACCGGACACTCCCTGCGTCACACTACCCCCCCCCCCCCTTCGGCAGCCGAACCCTGTTGAACCCAGCGCAGGCTGCCGGAGACGGGAGGGGCCCCTGGGAGTAAAAGAAGGAGGAGGGTTGGGGGATGTTAGGAAGGGAAGCAGGAGGGGGAGGTTGAGACTGTACTCTCGATTCCTGCCGCCTCTGTTCCCTCACAAGTGTGCACGGAAACAAAGAGCTACACCTTTTTTTTTTTTGTTACCTTCGTCTGCCCGTGTGCGAATCCTTCATTTCATCTAAAGCGCTTTTCCAGCTCGTGTGCATGCGTGCGTACGTGTGGGAGGAGGAAATGAAAGAGAGAGAGAGAAAGAAAGAGATGAAGTTGCACAATGAGAGATTACAGTTGTTTCTGGAACAATGTTCCTTTTTTCTGGTAACTTGAACCTCCTGCTGTTACTTAAGGAAAGCTGCAGGCTTGTTCAACCGGCAGGAAGAAGCGATGCCACCGTGCGCGTGTCACTAATGTAAATCTTGTTTTAAAGAAACAGGGAGAGATTGGAGGGAAATGCATGTGGAGTTGAGTGATCGCTTAACCTGAGATGTTTCTGATGAGTTAATACATTGATGATTAAGCATAATTGACTGTCTTTTCTCTCTCCTTACAGGTTTTAGAAGATGGTGATCAGCATGGTTTGTTGCATAATAAACTTATGGCTTCCAACAAACGTAGAGCAAAACTAAATCAAGGAACCGATTTTAACCCAAAATCAAATAGCTTCCTCAATCTCATGAGAGCTACTGCTAGAATAATAGGTTTATTTTTCTCAATTTTCTTTGAGGTTTCTTTTGTAACATGGCTATCGGTTAACATTTTTACTTTTTAATGTGCTTGCTTAGCTGGTGGTTTGTGCTGAGATACTCATGTTCTCAGCTCTGTCTTGCACAGGTTATCTGATCCCATTGAGATGTTACGGTGCACCGTGGCTTATGTTGTGTGTGGTCTATTACATTTAAGGGACAGACTGCATTAATTTGGTTTTAAAATGCCTTGTTAGTCACTTTATGTTCTTTGAAACTCAGCATATTCCAATTCACAGCGCTCATATAATTCTAGTTTCAGAATTTGAATTTAGGTAGCTATAACAGGAAGTTCATGTGTAATGCTGACTCTAAAGTCGCTCTAGGATGTTTTGCATATTGTGCTTGAGTTACATTACTTCTGAGGAAAGATCGTCTTGCTTTCTAAAAGCTTGGTAAATCATAATGTTCCTTTCGTCTAGAGTTATTGTCTTGTTTCCAGAGATCCAAAAGGAGAGGAGAAGGAGTGTGTGTGTGTGTGTGTGTGTGTATGTAACCACATGACTCACTACAGGGCCACTCCACCAGATGCAATAACGCATTCAATCAGATTAAGAAGCGCGCGTGTGTGTTCGGGCACATATGTGTGTGGGCGGCTGCCACGTTTCGCGCGTAGCTCCTTATCGCTCATATTCTGTACATCCGAAGAGCATCCGGTCATGCTGGAGAATGCTCGCTGCTGGATTGGATTTGCCTCACAGATTGTCTGTCAATTTGAAAGGTTAGTATATTGCCTCTTTTACAGTGTCGAGTTAAAACGAGTGCATTTTCAGACGCTAGCGCCGTGGTGGTCCCCCAAAACGGCACATTTTGGACGTCTCCTTAATCTAGCACACCTGATTCAACTCATTATTAGAGGCTCCGTGTCCTGAAATGGGTGTGTCAGATCTAAAATGTGGAGTGTTGGGGGGCCATCGGGACCAGATTGAGGACCACTGCACTGGTGGCATAACATAAGGCAGCTAGGCAAACGTCTTGTCTATCGCTTCTTTTCGTGTCTTTTTTTTTTTTAAATTGCTTGTGAAATGCTTTTTCGGTGCCTTTTTGTAACGCTGCCCTGGTATGCGAGTCTGGAAACTGCAGGCGTATTAAAAAAATGGAACAGTGTGGAGTTTCTTTTGCCGTTACCTTAAATGAACCCTCCGCTGAACTCAATGCACTGCCCGCTGCTGGCGGAGAGGATGAGGCAGTGTTGCCAGATCTCGTGAGAAAAGCTGGCCAATGGAAACACTCGTTTTTATTAATCAGCATGAAACATTTAGATTACAGAGACTTAAAATATATAAAATAAAATAAAATAAAAATAAACAGATCTTATGACATTAATGACTGCATTAACAAAATAATGTTTCATGTAAGTATATACTTTTGCAAAAAAAAATACACATATACAATCGGATATCTGAATTAATAACAAATTTAAAACTTAATTTATACAAAAGTAATACAAACATTTAAAAAACAATCTGTTGACCAAGAAAAATGTAAATTGTACTGGTTAATTGTACGAATAAAAAATATTATGTTGTTTTATACAGTTCTACATTCGTGTAACTTTGAAATCTCAAAACATGCATGTGTTTTCAGCAAACAAAACCAAAACGCGCGATCGCCTGTATTTATAAGAGACTTGATTTAAAGCTTATAATACGCGGGTATGGCAACACTGCTGAGAGAGAGAGAGCGAAGGGGAGCGCGCGAGAGAGGCTGTGTCTCAAAATCCAGCGAGACAGTCTTTCTAACGTTAGAGCGCGACGATGCTGCCCTAGAAAACGCTGTCTAGGTAGAAGCCTCGCTAGGATTCGAAACACAGCCAGGGTGAGACCGAAAGGAGAAGCTACGTTATCTCACACAGCGCTCTGTTGAATGAGGGGAAGAAAGATTTCGGGATTTAAATCATTATATTGTTAGACTTGATGAACACGCCCCTCTTCCAGCCCCACCCTCTCGTCTCATCATTGGTAAGCGAGTTGATTCTTCATTATGTGTCTTTATTGGTGTGGAGAAGTCTCTCCCAGTGTGTCAAATAGCTTATCAGACTGGTGTTGGCTGTTACATTCGTCCGGCGACAACAGTCTGTAGGCTGTCTGACATTTTGGGCTTTTTCGTCCCCTGTGAAGATCTTCGTTTTTTAATCGCTGTCTGTTTGGTTATTATTAGTAGTTGTAATTTTTATAACCATAGTTTTTCATTACTGAAAAATGTTTATTGTCTCGATATTGGTGTCTGATTGTAGAGGGGTCGTTATGAAAGAAATATTTCCGATGTGTGTGTGTTTACAGAAAGCGTGATTGACGTGTTTCTGCGTAGCATTTCTCGTTAAAGGGCGTGCGTGTGTGTGTGTGCGCGCGCACGTTCTGCACTTGGTTTTGTCCACTTGAATTTCTTGAGAATCCAGAAAGAACACACCTTATTGCAACACACTCTGTTATGACATTTCTTTTTGCCCACCCCTTCATTTGCACTTGCTCTACACAAACTCTCTCTCTCTCTCTCTCTCTCTCTCTCTCTCTCTCTCTCTCTCTCTCTCTCTCTGTCATATAACTGCTCAGTTGTTATCTAACATGTGCAACTGGTATTTGTTATTAAATTAAAAAGATGTTCATTCAGCAATTCCCTCTGTTTTTCTCCATTGTATAACCACAGGGTGATCTGCTTGACTTTCACAGTCAAGTCGTATCATTTCCTCTTTAACTGTTCAGAACATCCTGTACTTTAGGGAACCCCTTCTGCCATTCATGTACGTCTGTGTATGTGTCCTGAGTGAGAATCAATAAAGATTAATTAATTAAATGTCAATCTGTCTCCTGGTTTTTGAGTGGTTTTATATATTTTATTATTTATGTTTTATAATATATTGTAAGTTTGTTTAGTGTACAGCAATACCACATGCAACAGTAATCGCAGGCTAATAAATGTGATTTCTGGAAGCTGAATAATTTTGAAGGTAAACTTTTAAAATTTAAGCTAAAATAAGAGCAGTTAAACTTTGGATAAAAGTGTCTGCTAAATGCATAAACTAAAAATACTATACATATTTATATAGGCCTACATGCATATGAAAATAAAGATGAATAAAAAATAATAAAATTAAAAAGCTTCAGAAATTCAAAGTTCAAGTAAAATTTAAAAATGTAAGTTGAGAAAATATAAAAAATCTGAAATTTTGTAGCAAGTTTTACAGTATATTGTTTAGACATCGAAGTTTGTGTAATGCACAACAATAGAACAATAACTGCAGACAATGAAATGTAATTTCTGCAAGCTTCAGAAATGTTAAGATCAAAGTTTACATTTTAAAGTTTAAGTTCTAAAATAAAAGCAGTTATATATTTTGTTATTTGAGTTTCAACAGTATGTTTTTCTCACATCAAAGTGTGTTTAATGCAGAGCAATAAGTCATGCAGTAATTGCAGGCAATTAAATGTAAATGCTACAAGCTTCAGAAATTTAATAAATTAAAGTTTTAGGGTAACACAAAATATGAGCAGTTAAAAATAAAATATAATCATATATACCTATTTATATAAATACATATGTATGAGAAATAAAGATATTAATCTTTTTAAAATGTATAAACTGAAAAATCTGAAGCTGCAATAAATCCTGCAAATGTCATTCCTTTATGCGCCAATAAGAAGCACTTATAAAAACGACTCTGAAAACAGTGTACTGTATAATATCATATTCATCCTGTCAGAATGAAATAGTTGTTGGGTGACTCTTCCTTTAGTGATGTGATTAATTCAGGAACACTACAGTTACCAGTTTCGCCTGAGGGTTCGCCATCATGCAAATCTCTCGTTCAAACAGGTTTTAATATTCAAATAAGGCTTTGCATGTTCAGATGTAGTTTCTTAACAACCCTTCTCCATCTTATGGCCAATATTTTGTGGTTGCACAATAAGGTCAGGTGCTCTTGCTTAGCATGTGACCAAACACCGCACTTTTGCGGGTTTAGTTAGATTTTCAACCTGCATACCTTACCTCGAGCAACCAGTAGAGGGCACAGATGAACATTTTTGGATATTATTTTCAATATATATATATATATATACATTTTAAATATAAAAGGTACGCATTAAAACTATTATAAAATAATATTTAAAAATGTGCATATTAACTGTTCTGTAGGCCTAAATTAAAGTGTCCTCACGTTTTTCATAGCCTAAACGAAGGTAAAACTGTTACAGTTCCTCATATACAGGTTACAGCTCTCAAAAGCAAGTGTATTCATAATTAAAACTGCTGAAGTTCAGGTGAGTCAGGGGCTTTAACCCATCACATGAATCAATGATGTGCTGTCACCGAACAGGAGAACACTGGCACCCAAGCTGACTCAGAGCCAGGTGTAAACGTTACCTGACGCAGATACTGGGTATCTTTACCTCTCCCGAAACCCACAGGTATGTATCATTAAAACTAGCAGAAGAATGAGAGTTTGATAAACTGATAGTTTCCTGCTCTCATTCTAAACATTTGGAACAGAGAAAGCTGTGTTTACAACTCTACAACAGGAGACCCGTTTTTATAGCAAACAATTAAGCTTCAAATAGCTTGATATATTATATCAGTCATACATCGTGAAATGCATTGTTTTGGTGTCCGGTTGTGTAAAGAATGAATGGGTTATTATGCCTCGTTTTCAAAAACATACAACTTTGGAAAGTCCCTGTAACTATAAATTGCAGTGTTTTTTTCTGCTAGGAGCATATGTGACACACAAAGTGCCCATTGTGATCCATTCATGTGGTTTTTAAAGTGGGGAGCAGAGAATTGTGGCTATCCAGCACTTTGTAACAATGTATAGTGTGTGAGCTTGCGTCTTTCTTTTGGCGAGCTCGCTGACTTTTGAACGTTTATGAGTATAGCCTAGTTTAGGATAGGATAACAGGTCTGATATATTACCCTTATTCAATAGAATTACCCTTCATGAATAATCCAATATTGGCAAAATGATCAAACTTTTCTCTTACATCGATATCCTCCCAAATCTAAATAAAGACCTAATTAGGCCTATTCTACACAAAATCAAATGTGACCCTGGACCACAAAACCAGTCGGTCATTTTTTTTTTTTAATGAGATTTATAGCTTTCAATTGATGTAGCCTATGGTTTGAGACAATATTTGGCTGAGATGCAACTATTTGAAAATTTGCGGGTGCAAAACTATTTTTTTGTTGTTGATAAAAATCGCCTTTAAAGTTGTCCAAATGAAGTTCTTAGAAATGCATATTACTAATCAAAAATCAAGTTTTGATATATTTGCGGTAGGAAATTTACAAAATATCTTAATGGGACATGATCTTTATTTAATTCTCCTGATGATTTTGGCATAAAAGAAAAATCGATCATTTTGACCCTTACTACTGACTGCTTTGTGTTCACAAATATGCTCAAGCAACACAAAATATTTGAATGATACCATAAAATTAAATGTAAGTATATATGTGTATACATATACTGAAAAAAATAGTGTGGGATTTACTTTGGGAAAAAAATAGACAATTACAAAGAAACGGCAAGTAACACAGAACTTCGAAGCAGAAAGACTGAATATAGGCCTATTTTACTCCAGTAATCTTTGTTTTGTGTAGCTACAACCTCGGAAAACCTTTATTTATACCCTCTAATCAAGTGAAGAAACGTGTAGTTATTTCATAATTAAATAAATTGTGCTTGAAAACAGGCACACTACTGATTATGCAGTAGCTTCATCAGTGAGGTGTAACCTGGGTGTATTGAAGCTCGTGCCAAAAGCGAAAGAAGGTATTTTGTCGACATCTATTCGGCAGTGCAGCGGTACTACAATTAAAATCAGCTTCCTATACGAACAGAATGACGTGTTTTTGTATCCCTACACCCACTTACCTCAGCCACATCCTTCCGGAGTAAAATAGAAGACATTTGTGTGTTTAAATCAATAAAAACGTAAATTTAGTTGTTTTACACATTCCGGAGCATGCGCACTGACGCTCTGTGAAACTCGCTGTTCGCCGTGATAATCGTTTACCGGTAACTTAGTTAAGCTCCGTAGGCAGCTCCGTATGGCGTCGGTGAGTCGTGCCGGACCATGAGGTGGCCGTATTCATCGTTATTCCAGTATTGGTGTGTGTAAAGAGACTGTGGTCATGGCTGGTATGTTTGATATCGACCTGGACCCGCCGGAGGACAACGTGTCGGACGAGGAGCTCGCCGACGGGGTATGTAACCGGTAACCGGCTCGGTTTCAGTTTTTCCGCATCGCCTGGACCGGCCTGAGGATCGATCCGGCACCTTACACGCTTCAGAAACACGGCAGAATAGTACTATGGCTATACTGTAGTAAACTATTAGATGACAATACCACGGTACTTTAATATTTACCATGGTAGCTTACTGTATGATTATTATATGGTTTAAAATGTTTTACAGAGGATAGATTTACAAAGTACTTACCATGATATGACAAAGCATGTCAATATCGTTATTATAAGTGGACATATTTGTCTGTTTTAATACGATTTTAGAGTAACTTAGCTAAAGATGGTTAAGCTAGCTTAGCTGGTCTAAGCTGGACATTAGCTGGTTCAAGCTGGTTATATATGGTGGACCTTCTTGGACCAGCTATAAACCAGCTACCAGTTGGTCAAACTGAAGATATTCTATCTATCTTAGCTGATTTGTTTTAAAAAATATATATATTATTATTATTTTTTTTAGAACATATTAGCCGGACATAGAGACCAGCTAGAAACACCTGCTACCTGCTTAAACTATATTTTTGGATACCTAGCATCACTTCAGGTGTATGAAGACCTAACTGTATGAACGACTAAACACACTTCAGAATTGTATTAAATGAGAGAAATTAACTTTTAAAACATTTTAGCTGCAGTTACTTTTTATATCACTGAAATTAAAGCAAAATTGACATTAGAGGTTAAGTGTTCAAGAGTTTGACAGAAGTTCTCATGTCAGATTTTTAGACTAGCTTTGTTCTTGAATTACTTCTGAAACCACAAAAAATCCTCTGTAGGTCCAACTTGCCTTGGTCTGACACTCTCTCTATTGTTAGACTGGGTCTTGTAATGTGATAACAGCGATCAGTGACCTTGATACTCCAGTTGATGGAAAAGAGCCAGTGCGCATCGGTCACTGGTATAGATTGAGCTTTAATGGCTGTGTCAGATCTGCACACTATGCATTTGGTGGAAAAGCTGCAGAGATACAAAAAAACTGCAGTTCACACCTCAAACACTCTAAACCTACCACAAACACCAAAAATGTGTTTCTGTCCACAGGCCAAGAGTAATGAATGCATGGATCAGTGCAGTGGCTTTGAATTGTGAGTATGTCAAAGTGCTACTAATTATATTTGCATAATTTGATGATGTCATTTTAATTTAGCCCTTCAAAAAGTGAAATGTCTTCTCTTTAATTAAAATGTTGATATTTGAATGTTCTGGAGCAGTATGGAAGACTGCGAGAAGTTCGAGATCTCTGAGAATAGTGTGAATCAAGGCACGGAGAAGATTCGTCCGGAATGTTTTGAGCTGCTTCGTGTTTTGGGTAAAGGAGGATATGGAAAGGCAAGTGTACCCAGTGTTTCCTCCCTGCATGTGGTGTAGTTTGAACACAAATAATGCCGCAAAAGAATGTAGCCAAACTACTGTTCAAAAGTGTATGTTGCATTTATTTGATTAAAAATACAGTAATATTGTGATATATTATTATAATTTAAAATTAATGTTTTCTATTTTAATAGTTTATAATGTAATCAAAAATATTTGCAATTTGCTGAAATTTCAGCAAATAGTTGTTGCTTTCATAAAACAAAATCAGGATTTTTTAATGATTTTTTTTTGATGAATGGAAAGCTCAAAAGAACAGCATTAATTTGAAATAGAAATCGTTTGTAACATTATAAATGTCATTACTGCCACTTTTGATCAATTTAATGCATCCTTGCTGATTGGCATCCATTAATATTTGTTAACAAAAAAAATCGTACTGATTTTGAACAATATTGCACGTAATTTGTTTGCACTGAGGTTTTTATTGTAGATCTAACTCTGCCATTTTTATTGGACTGTCAACTTATATATGTTAACAGTCCTTTTCTGTTAAAAAAAAACAGGTTTTTCAAGTTCGCAAGGTATCAGGGGCAGATTCTGGGAAGATATTTGCCATGAAGGTCTTGAAAAAGGTATGGCCTCCTAAACTTCCCGGAAAGTCAGCATGGTTGTTCCATCATGCCTGGTCCTGCTGGTTAACAGATTGTATTGGTGTGGTTTGCTGCAGGCCTGTGAATAATGTCTAAGGAATGTTTCATCATTACCTATAAACAGTTTCGATAATGATTGTTTGTATAGTTTTATTGTTTTTCCTTTTCACAACAGCTGATAAAATGGTTTAATAGTAGAATCACTTATTTTGTCATTTTGCATTTGCAAACAAGTGGATCATAATAACGGAAATGCACTGTAGCATTCATTAGGAGGAATATGGCTTTGCTTAAAATGCTTAGTTTAAGGTATTTAGAACACAAGGCACTATAATAGCATGCTTAACAGAGTCTAATTTGGCAAGACCACTCATGAGTGGCAGATTTGGTCATTTATCAACATGGTAGAAAGATGATGTGGTCACAATGTGATGAAATCTCAGTCGGCCAGGTTTGCATACCAACAGAATGTGGCTCTGTTCTAATCAATACTTAGTAGACTCTTCATTGTACACTGTAGCTGTTTTAGCTAAATTATCTTTAAGCCACTCTATAACAGAAGGAGTGCAAGCGATGGCTGTGTACTGAGGCCGTGGATGCAGTTTAATTATTTTGAGACCGATGCTGCATTGTTTTCTGTGGTTTGCAGGATTGAAATGCTCCGGATTCCATTCCCAAATTAGATTTGCACACGTCTGTTTATTGCAACAACAATAAAAGCATTAATGACACCAGCCTGTTGAGTTCATAGCTGTGATTAGGGGTGTTACAACCCTCCAGCGAATAGATGTTCACAGGAAGAAAACATACAGACAGTGCTTGTGTGCTTGACATTTACTTAAAAACACAATATTTCTTAATGTATTCTGTTGCTTTTGTCTGTTTCAACAGGCCATGATAGTTCGCAATGCAAAGGACACTGCTCATACTAAAGCAGAAAGGAGCATCCTAGAGGAAGTTAAGCATCCCTTCATTGTGGACCTCATATACGCCTTTCAGACTGGAGGCAAACTTTACCTCATCTTGGAGTACCTAAGCGGTGAGTTCAAAACAGCTACTGGTGCTTTCTTGAGCACAAAAGTCAGCAAATCCTGAACAGAAATAAATTCTAGCAGTAGTATTATTTGTCTTGTTTTCGAGAATGTATCTGGAATCATGTTCATGTTTCTGTAACAGGTGGAGAGCTGTTCATGCAGCTGGAGAGGGAGGGGATCTTCTTGGAGGACACAGCCTGGTAAGTGGAGCTTTATCAGTCTTATCAGGATATAGATCATTCTGGGGTCAATATGACCTGACTGCTATCTGGTTGAAACGCCTTTGTTGTGTGTAAACGTTGATCTTGTGCGCGAGGCTTTCAAAATTCATTGGCTTAACAAATGTAGTTTGTACAGCCTACACAAATGCTGCTTTGGTAGTTTGTCTGACCAAATATATGAAATTCCTTGAAAATTATTATAAACAATGATAGCTTAACATTATTAACATTATAGCTGTTAACTTGTAAAAAATGTCAGTATATTTTTTATATATATAAATTTATATATATTGTGATGCTTTGGAGAAAAATATGAATTATTAAAAGGGTTGTTCTATCAAAAACGCTGTCATTATTTTCTTACTCTCATCGTCATTCCAAACCTGTATGATGTTATTTTTTTCTTTGTAACACACACACACATATTTAATTATTTAAAAATATTTTTAATGAGTCTTTACATACTACTTTTCTGTATAACAACAATTAATTGTGACCAAAAGCTGTCGAGCTCCAAAAAGGAATAAATCACCTTGAAAGCAGCCTGTATGACTGTTGCACTATTTTTTAACCCTAATTTATATGGGGAAATAACATTAAAAAAAAATTGCTTGAATGGGATGCAATAAAAATATAATTTTCATTTTGGGGTGGACTGTTTGTTTAACAGAAAATAAATGTTTGAATTCATGGATTTTGTGAGCATTTCAATTTCTATAAACTTTATTTACTTACTTAACTATCTACCCCCCTCTAATTTTATTTCCTTCTAGTTTTTACCTGGCAGAGATTTCCATGGCCTTGGGTCACCTTCATCAGAAAGGCATTATCTACAGAGATCTGAAGCCAGAGAACATCATGCTCAATAACAATGGTAATAAAACACACTCATACACACTCACACACCTCTGTCCTTTTATCCCAGATAGTCCTCAGACCTGTTCAATAAAGACTGTTCTCCTCTGGATGTGCTCGTTTCATTCTCATCTCAGGTCATGTGAAGTTGACAGACTTCGGACTCTGTAAGGAGTCGATCCACGATGGTACCGTCACACACACCTTCTGTGGAACCATAGAGTACATGTATGTACAAACTCACATTTTCACCCAATTAAAGGTGCACTAAGCGAATATTGCCAAACGATGTTGATAATTGAAAGCCAAAACAAACACGCCATACCCCAACAGGACCTCGCCCCTATTTTGATATCTTCACCCCAAACATACGTACTCAACCTTGGCAACGACGAAGGCGGATTCTGCTATGCCTGCAGGCTGAGGGTATTATGTCATTAATAAGTGAAAGCAAAGTGTTTTACTATGGTAATTCAGGTCGAATGTGTTTGTTAGTAGAGTCTGTTTTAACATTTGAATGGTCTAGCTCCATTTCACGTGGAAGACGACATTGCTCCGATATTTACGCAGGTCCTACCTCTTGCCTGATCGTAACCCTTCTTTTTAATTTTTGTTGATCTGATATTTTCCTATTTTTTTTATTTATTTTTTTCCTCGATCTGCTAATATCAGTCCTATGCACTCCAGCTGAGTGTTCTCTTCTCCCCATCCGTACTAGACACGCCCCTTACTGCTAATTGGCAGGAAGTGTGTTTTGGGACTCGGTCCAACACTGTGGTCAAAAGCGTTTTCAAATATTTCTTAGTGCACCTTTAAACAATCTTTTTTATGCTTTTGTAACTTCTAGATGTAAATGGCTATTATAAAAACAAAGTTCATCAGAATTGGCCAAGTTGATACTAATGTTGTACAAACCATGAAAATTTCTAAGCAGCCTGTTTTTGCATATTTTTCTCAAATAAATGGTCTGTGTAGGCTAGAAAGGGAGCTTTGTTTTGTTTAACAACTTGAACTTCACTTTAAAAGAGCAAGAAACGATGCGGCCTCTTGAAAGTCCATACAGAGCAGTTCAGAGGTCAGAGACTCCATCAATCATGTCAACTGAAGCCTTATTTGGGGCCTCCGGTGTCAGTTAGGTCAAAGTAAAAAGACAGCAGCACAAAAAAATGGTTGGTGTGCTGTCCTTTTCTCTCTTCACTCATTCATTCCGTGTCTCTCTCTTTGTTTCTCTTGTCCTCTCCCTCTTTCAGGGCACCAGAGATCCTCATGAGAAGCGGCCATAACCGAGCTGTGGACTGGTGGAGTCTGGGAGCCCTGATGTATGACATGATGACAGGAGCTGTGAGTGTCCAATCTTACATCTCCTTTCTGATATCTTGCTTCCCCATTAATGTTTTACATTAAGTTAGAGACAAAGTAGGCCAGAAAGCTGTATATAATATCAGTAGATAAATATATACATATAGAGGGGGAGAGAGATAGAGATATTTTCTAAATACATACACTACTGTTCAAAAGTTTGGGATTAAATGTTTTTGAATAAGTCCTTTGTTCACCAAGGCTGCATTTATTTGGTCAAAAATACAGTAGAAAACAGTAATATTGTGAAATAATATTACAACTTAAAATTAAATTTCTATTTTCTAATTTTGTTAAAATTAAAATTATTTTTCTAATATCTATTTATATTTATTTTTTCCCTGCGATGGCAAAGTTGAATTTTCATCAGCCATTACTCCACATTCAGTGTCATATAATTCTTGAGAAATGAATCTAATATCCTCATTTAGTGCTCAAGAATAATTTATTTTATCAGTTTTTTTATTTTTTTATATTGTGATGCTTAATATTTTTGTGGAAACCACGTTTTTTTCTTTTATGAATAGAAAGTTTAGTAGAAAAGCATCTATTTAAATGTTTTGATTTTTGTCATAATATGAAGGTCTATACATACATAAATTATACACACACACACACACACACACACGGTGTGCCATTTCAGAAGGCAATCTCATAAACCTCCTGCCATTCATCATTAACTTTAGTTTTCAGTTAATTAGACAGAGGACAGGCCTTACATCTTGACAAGGAATACGTGTGAAAATACATTATTGATAATCTCTGGTGAGGAGTTCTATTGACATTTTTTGCTAGACAGAGATTCTATTGACCTAGTTCGTGACCTCTTTAGACACTGTTTTGACTGTGAACCCCAAAATAACTTTGACGGAACCTTATTCAAACAGTTAATGTAAACAAATGTAGATAAAACCTGGAACCAACACTACATGACCAAAAGTATGCAGACACTTAAACAGTGTATTCGTATGCACTTGTTTGACATTTAATTCTAAATCTGTTGGCATTAATACAGGGTTGCTCCTACAAAACTGCTTCCACTTTTCTTAGGGCCCATCCACACGGAGATGCGTTTAGCTGTATATGTAAATATTTTGTATCATATCGGCATTTCGTCCAGACGGATCTGGCGTTTTGGGAGCCTGAAACCGCTATTTTTTTTTTTTTTTACAATAAATTAAATTTTCTACCTATTAGATTGTGTTTTATTAACCTACCCCAAACCTAAACCTACCCCTTACAATAATGCAAAAACAGCAATTATTGTTGTACAGTGTGACAAAAATTACGCTATATTGATGTGCGCATGCCCAGTAGACGAATCTGTATACCATCTAGCCTTAACCCATTTTTAGTGTATCTCTGTGGCAGAATTCCAGCGCTACATACTGGTCTGGCATGTATACTACAGCATTTTGAGTTGGTTTTGTGTGTACGCAGATATTTCTTGAGGACGCTGTGTTTATGGAAGAACGAGGAAAAAAAAAAAGATTGGCTAGGGAAAGCTCTGGCTTCGTGTGGATGAGCCCTTAGAGGACTAGATGCTAGATGTTGAGTGTAATTTCCTCCCTTTCAGACAGATTTAAAAACAAAACAAGCATTGTTGTGAAGACATCAAGTGTTTTATGAATTTGTGCACCGAGTACAAACTAAGTTTACCCAGACTGCTCTTTAACCTCTTTAACTTTCTCCTTCAGCCACCATTCACTGCAGAGAATCGTAAAAAAACCATAGACAAAATCCTAAAGTGCAAACTGAACCTTCCACCTTACCTCACCCAAGAAGCACGGGACCTTCTGAAAAAGGTAGAAGTCTTAAAGTCAATCAGGTTTCACGCCAATGTGGAATTCTCCCATTGCTCAACTCACAGGGTTGTGTATGTATGTGTGTGTGTTTCACACCCAGCTGCTGAGAAGAAACGTATCAACGAGGATGGGAGCAGGTCCTAGAGATGCTTTAGATATCCAGGTATCTGGCCTTATGATACGGTGGACTCATTATCATGAAAGAAGGAGATTACCTATAGTGGAGTTTTATGTATTTTAAAAACTGTTTTATCTTTTAGACCCACTCCTTCTTCAGACACATGAACTGGGATGATCTGCTGGCTTTTAAAGTTGAACCTCCCTTTAAGCCTTTTTTGGTACGAGATAGTGTTTTCTCTCTCTGTACAATGAACTGTTTGTCTCTTTTATTGCGTGTTTAGAGTTTAGATGAATTGATGTAGTATCTGATGATAACTCCTCACAGATCTCTCTCTTTTTGCAGCAATCAGCAGATGATGTTAGCCAGTTTGACTCTAAGTTCACTAGTCAGACTCCCGTGGACAGTCCTGACGACTCGACACTCAGCGAAAGCGCCAATCAAGAATTCCTGGTCAGTTTGTTTTCCTGGTCACTAAATTTGGGCTAAATTTATCTCTGCACTTTTTAAATATATGATCACTATACTGCTGTGAGGACTCCCAACTGTATTAAATTTATTTCAAATGCACCAATAATTAACTTTTTTTTATGTTTATTAGCCAATAACATATAAATAGAAAATATTACAAGTATGATATTACCAATATTATGGGCTACTGATAGTATAGGGTACTGGTTTGTATACACTACCATTCAGAGTTCATAAGATTTTTTATAATGTTTTTGAAAGAAGGATTTTATGCTCACAAAGGCTGCATTTATTTAATCAAAAAGACAGTAATATTGTGAATTGTTATTATAATTTATATAATTTTATATTTAAATATATGTTAAAATGCAGTTTATTCCTGTGATGGCTAAACAAATGTTTTAGCAGTTCAAATAAACAGCATTTATTTGCGATCGATTTAATACATCCTTGCTGAAAAAAGTATTAATTTCTTTCAAAAACCTTTCCGACCCTAAACCTTTGAACGGCAGTGTAGATAAAATATTAAACAGATTTTTATTATAAACAAAGATTTTCTTTACACAAATAGAGTAATATTACTCGCCACCAAGGCCTCAGTGTACGTGACACAATAGCCCAAACATAACAAGAACCCGACTGAAGCCTCAACATGTGTTTATACACCATTTGATCTTAATTATCACTCAAGAATGTGTACGAGATTCATTTCTGACTTCCGACCTACACTGTGAGTGTGTGTTAGCATTGTGTGTGTGGTAAATTACTTCTTTTTGCAGACAAACTTACGAGAAAGGGATAATGTCTCTCATCTGGTCTGTATTATTACTGTTTAACTGTTTTTTTTCCAGCTCTTAGCGTGACATGTTCTTTTTTTGGTTCATCATAATTGCACATCCTCTACACTCATCTATTTTTTTTTTCCCTTTTTTCCTTTTATTTTGTCTAGCCAAACTTTTTTTTTTTCCTTCTTTTAATCTCTTCTCGGATGTCGTCTCTCCTCAGGGCTTTACGTACATAGCTCCATCTGTGCTCGAAAACATCAACAAGAAATTCACTTTTGAGCCAAAATCCCGTTCACCTCGCAAGCTTCTGGGAAGCCCAAGGACACCAGTGAGGTAATGTTTTTCTCATTCCACTTAGATTCACAGTTTGAAGTGTGTATAAAGTAGTTATGTCCAGTTTTATGATCTTGTAGGGCTGGGTAAAAAAATATAGATTTTTTTTTTTTTTCAGATTAATCTTGATCTTCATTTGAAGAAACAGATTACTTTTAATAAACATCAATAATCAATACACATTGATACACTGTGATTTTGTAAGGAAGGAGAGATTGATTTCATTTATCTGGGCTTTAAGTCAAAGGTTGTGTACATGCTTTAACATGCTTATCAGGTCATATTTATCCTGGTTTTGCGTTTGTAATGAATCGAGATCCGTAACCCGTGATGCTATACTTGCTTTTTCCAGCCCTCTGAAGATTGAAGGGGAAGACGGTTGGTCTCAGGGTCCACCCTTCCCAGAAGTGCCCAAAACCACCTCCTCTCTCCTGCCGCCCACTGATGCGCCCATGAAGGTGTCTAATGTGGAGCAGATGGACATTAGCAGCAACATGGAGGTGTCAGCCCCTCTCCCCATCAAAAAAGCATCCAACACGGGGTCATTCGTGAAACCCAATCACCCAGCAGGCGGCAGGAGACCCAAGCATTTAAGGATGAATCATTGATAAACGTCTTAAGTTTTGTATTTTAGGAATTTATCAAATTACCCAAAAGGCCTTTCTGCACCCAGTTTGTGTCTCTTAAACACTCGCCGCACCAGTGTACTTCATGCAAGCATGCAGAGCTTGTCCAGAACAAAGCCTGTGACCTCTCTCTGCTTGCACTATGGTTTGGTGGTCTGCTGCTTGCTATGAAAAAGAGAGAACACCTCGCACTTCAGGCAACTCTGAGTATGAGTTTCACAGTTTATCTTTTATATGCCATGCTCATGCAAAACATAAGGGAGAATACATAGTATCTTCTGTTGTATATTTGAAGTTTGATCTGAGACACTGAGTTATAGCCACTTGTTATTGTGTTTTGCTTGACTGTATGCTCTAACTAGAAGTAACAGTATTTAAATGGACAGTTCACCCAAAAAAGATCAATTCTGTCATGTACTCACCTTTATGTCATTCCAAACCTGTAAACTTGCCTTCTTTCTTCTGTGGAACACAAAAGAAGATTTTCTCAGTGTTTTGTTTTAGACCAATTGAGATTCATTATGTGGACAAAAACGGTCGAATCATGCTTTAAAATGTCTTCTGTTGTGTTTCACAGAAGAACAGAAAGTCATACTGGTTTGGAACGACATGAGGGTAAATAATGACAGGATTTTAATTGTTGGGTGAATTGTCTTTTTAAAATGGCGAGAGAAGATCCAGGTCTACATTCTTGAGGAATCTGTCTGATTTGCGATGTTTTTGATTCTTAATTCATCAATAGGTGTTAGGACCCGTAGAATCACAGATGTAGGGAACGTGGAGATCTACAGTCGTGTTAGTCTAACATACCAATGATAAACTATGAAGTAAAAATATAAGCTGTTTTTTTTTTTCTTTTGCCTTAAGTTCATGAAACAGTGTTAGATGACATCAAGGTATTATTCTCTTATTTTGATTCAAGTATGAATCTACCTGCATTCTGGGCATCAAATTACTGTTTCTCTTTTCAACAGTAAAAAGCTATTTATCAACCAAATTTCCTGACCAAAGAATATTAAAAATACTAGATTACTGTATAATACTGGATAATTTCTCATAATCCAGAGTACAGTTAGTTCTTTCTAAGACACAGCCACGAACACAAATGCCTGATATACTGTTACCATCTGTGAAAACTATTGACTTTAAAAAGAATGCTTATTTAATTTATTTTTAAAATTAATTATTAATTTGAAGACAGCAAGACGAGTTTTGAAATGGTTTCCTTAACACCTCCCCTATAGTAATTGATTTTTTCCCCCCTGAATATGTTTCAACATTTTTTTTTTTCCAGGTGCCAAATAGTTTTGTAAACTATGCAAATTATTTATTCTTTATAATCAAAAATGCTGTTCAGGATTTAGCCGGATTAGTTACATGAACACATGCCAGCCCTCTTTAAATTGTATTATTTAGTACTTCTTTCTACAATGGTGTTGGAGTCAAAACAATTTTATTATTCTCGGGGAAATTAAAAATGTTGGGATTTTAAATATGTTTTCAGGATGTGCACTGTACACTAGAAAACCACTGGATTATTTATTATGTTGAATTTTGATTAAATAAGCTTGAATATATGTGGTCAAGGGGAAAACAAATCTCTATTCTAGATCAATCCAGAATGATGGAAACATAATAAAATAGTAAATCTTTCACAAAAAAATCAGTATTTATTTCATTGCTGTACATAGACATGATTCTTCATGAATTTTGGTGCTCTTTCCTTCTATTATAGTTCTTACAGATACAGTATGTATTGTATGATGATGTGACTTGAACTGGTGGACACTGAATCTGCATCTTGTTAAGTTTGTGCTGTAAGTCATCATGGGTGGTTCTTTGTATCGTGTTTCACAGGCATTCCTGTGCTCATAAGTGTTATTGTTAATGAACGTCTGCGTGTGAGGCTGTGATTGCATCTGTGTGACCACACTTAAACAGTTTCTGAATGACACATTTTTTTTCCCATGGGAATGTAAAATAGGCTTGTTTTCTGCTTGAGAACATTGTTCTGGTGTGACATTGTTACTCACTGATTGAATGTGATGTTAACCTCACATCCTCAAACTCTAATTTCTGTCGTGTAGATTGTAATTGTGGTTGGACATTAGGAGGCCATTGCTCTGATTGAACTGTCTGGACTTTGCAGCAGTTCCCATCAAGCCAATAATTGGCTGTACTCACTATGCAAAGGAAGCATGATTATGAATATCTTAAGCTGTCAGTTACATTGCCTACTGATAAACAACAGCCTGCTGTACCGGGGCAGTTAACAGCCAGTAATGGCTTCATATGTGAAAGCCTTTGATTTTGAAATCTGTGCGAGACCAGCAGCTTAATTAAATGGTCTCTTAACTGGTACTTTGACTATGGAAGCATCCGATTTTGTCTTCGCATACACATATATCGACCGTTTATTCTATGCAACGCTGGCTGAGAGGGGTCTGTAATGTGGCGTAAATGGCTTTATGTATCACTTGTGTCAGTCTGATGAGTTGGATATTGACCATGAGCCCAGTCCATATAATCACTAGACTCATGGTGTAGGTTTAAAACCTCTAAAACTGTCTACCACTGATTCTTGCAGTCATGTTGGAATATTAAGACATAACTTGGTGCTATGTGTTAATGGTCTGGTTTTTTATCTTCATTATTATGTGTTCTTTATGTGGTGGTAATCGCGCTTTAGAAAGCATTGAACTGAACGTGATCTTGAAAATCTATGGTACTCCTTCAGGTTAGATTTGGAACCCATTCTGAAACTTCCTGGATTATAAAGTAAATGCCTTTGAAAAGAATTGAGATGCAGATGAGGATAGATTTTGCATTTTAAATGCAGACGCTTGAAGTGCTGTGTTTATTAGACCGTGGCACGTTTGGTTTAAACAGTGAATGGGTGTAAAGTACGGAATGGCGAGATTGTTTAAAATCTGGTGTTTTGTGATTGCTCTTGTTTATTTTAAAATTAATTTTAATTTAACCTTAGTGAATTCTACAAAATCAATAAAGTTGAATTCGAGCATTTACCAAGCAAACCTGCATTTACTGGGCAAAGCATTTCAGTGACATTTTTTAACAGGTTGAAAAATTTATTTGGTCAAATATACTGGATATAAATACAACTGTAACTGCATACTGTCTGTATGATGGTACTAAAATAGATATTTCCTCTTAAAACTTTGGTTTATTTCAGTGTAAGTACAACATGATTAGAAAAATACCATGTATCTGTGGAAAGGTCTGAATTACAATAATAATAATTCAAAAGCCATTGAATGTTGTTCAGTCACAAAAATCACATGGTTTAAAAATTCTAATGCTACATCATTTAATAAATCAGTAGTTCATGTGCAATTACCTCAAGAGTCTTAAATGCATTTAAAACCAATTCAGTTACAAAAACCACAGTATCTGACAAAGGATCATTCCAAAAGACCCAGTATCCATGAAAAATAAAACAATTTAAAACGCATTTAAGAAAACAACAAATGAATTTCTGCCACATTATGTTATGATTGTTTTCTCCACAAATACAATATGAAGAAATCCATTTGTCTCCACTGTATTTGTCTGCTTGCATCCATAAGGTAAAGTAAAACCAGAGATGGCATGCAAGAACAAAAAAAGGAATATAAGTTATAAACACTAAAAAATAAAAGAGACCCACATGCAACATTAATAATAGTTATATAATAATAATACAAGAGCTGGTGAATACACTTGACAAGTTATCTATATTTCAAAAACTCAAAACTAGAGCTTTTTCTAGAGCCCTTTGCCTTATAACAAGTGCTGTTTGTTCAACGGAGATGTTTGAGAGGAACAATCCACATTCTGTGGATCCACTGCTGGTTGAATGTTTCAACATGTCACAACACTGTTTCCGTCCTTACAGTGAGATTTCAGTATATTTGTAAATAAGCTGACGTTGCACCATCTTTCCACTTATGCACCTTGTCTGTGATGACAGTGCGGCAGAGGGGGCAGGTTCTCTCCTGGTTAAGCCACTGGGCAATGCACTCCTCACAGAAGATATGCTGGAGACAATCAAACAGTAAATATTTACATTTATGCATTATGTGACACTGTGTATTACTACAGAAACAAAAGTCATGTGCTGAATGATTTAAAAAAGTGGACAGGGCACATTGTAACATTCAAAGCTTATTAGCCTTAACGGAGTACTAGCTGTAGTAAAATTACCGCCAACACATTTGTCTGTTTACAAAAAAATAAATCATGTAAATATGATTATGATCATCTTGTAAAATAATCGTATAGTTTTGAAAAAGTCATTTTTAAATATATATAAAAAAAAGATGCAGAATAATATAAAATAAAATATGAGAATATTAAGAAATATATATATATAGGCAAAAACTGACAAAAATGCAAAGAACTCGTATATGAAATACGCTTTTACAAAACTTAAAAAATAATTACATGAGCTAATTATCTCATTTAAAATGTCTTTTTCATGTGGGTTGAGATTAGCTTTGTAATAAATACTGCGTTCAAGAAGCTTTATGGTTTAGTCTGGGAAAGTGGAGGTTAAGTGGGTTGACATCGGAGGTCAAACTCAAGGACCACATTCTCACCTGACACACGAGGACCCGAGGCTGCTTAAAATCAGCCTGACAGATCGGACAAATGTCACCTGTCTCTCGAACCTGAGCAGGACTGGCTGGAGCTCCGTTCACCTTTACAGACAGGTAAAAACAACATTAAACCGCACATACAGAAAACAAGACATTTGTCTATAACTTCACTATTTGTATTACAGATTACCCAACAAACATTTCAGAATAAGGAGAGGAGCACAGGACAGGTAAAAAGCGATCTTTTGTACCTCAGAACTGAAAAAAGTCCGTAATTGTTTTTGCAATGATCCTGACAGTCCATACAAGGCCAAAAGCTAAAAATAAGAAACATAATAAGATCAGATTATTGAGATGTCTCCTAATGTATTGGTTTCAAACAGCAGTTCATTGTAATGATTGTGCGCACCTTCATTATGAGGTAGAGCAAGGCTAGCAGGATTCCCAGAGTCAGACCCACTGAGGTTTCCATCTCATCGTAGCTGACCAGATAGCGGAACCAAAGCGGGACAGGAGCGATCATCTGATACAACTGACCCACCTCCTCTATCAGCATGTACCACTGACCCTATGGAAAGCAGGATGAATACGGTGAAGCTAACATTCATTTTGATTCAGAGCAGCAAAATAAATAATGTTACAAATCATGCTCACCCTTCGCCGGTATGTCATGAGCGGGGAGGGGATGAGGAGAATAAGACACTTGAGTCCCATGAAGAAAAACTTCAAAATGAAGTTAGTCACACCGACACTCCATAAAACCTCCCAGAAGTTCTGAGAATCTATTGTAGCATTGGCAAAAATGAGGCTGAGGGATGAAAGACAAAAAAAGAGACGATTAGATCTACATGGTACGTATTTGTCATTTAGTTGATATATTACACTAAACGTAGAACAGAAGTGAGGTTTGGTGATACAATGTAAAGCACTTACCAGCGATAAAGTGACTGAGTGTGAAAAGTGTAGAACACGAGGAGACTGGAGGATGTGAGGAACAGTAAGAGCCAGGCACAATGCAACTTTGTCCTTCGGTCCTTTATACAGGAGAAAAAACAAAGGAGCCATCAGATTATTTAGTTATATATACATACACACACACACTCAACCATCAAAAGTTTGGGGTTAGTAAGATAAGTCTCTTACACTTACCAATGCTGCATTTATTTGATCAAAAATACATAAAAACTGAGAAATATTATTACAATTTAACTGTTTTAAGATACTTAAAGATATTTTTTGTGGAAATTGTATTAAGCATTTATTAAAATAGAAATATTCTGAAACATTACAAATATATTTACTGTCACTTTTGCTCTATTTAATGCAAATTCCTTGAGGAGTTTTTATATTGCTCTTGATGTGAATAAAGTTTTGCACATATGCTCAAGGGCACAATCGTCAAAGTTCACAGATCACCACAACAGATTATAACCATACAAGAGGAGTAACAAGCACTGAACTCCTGTGTTAAATATCAAATAATATGGTAGACTCACGTGGAGAAAGACTTGCGTTTGAATGCTTTTGTTGACATACATAAAGGTGGTAAACAGACCGACTGCAACAGCCAGACCTACAGAAAAACATCAACACAGACGTGTGACAGGGGTCATGACCTTTACACATCATAACCTCTGCATACACAGCTGTTCTCACCGACACGTACCCAGGGCATGCTGGACGACTAGTTTCGCACAGAGAATAACTATGAAGGGAAGACTCTTCTTGAGCCAGCGCAGGAGGTAGCGCAGCTCCGATAACGAGCTGCTGGATTCTCCGGATTCCAGGTCAGACTCGCTGCTGTCTGACTCGTGCTCATGGCTGTGTGTGTGGCCTTGACTGTGACTGTGGCTGTGGCTCGCTGCTCTCGGCCTCCGCGACGTTGCGCCGCGTCCGCTGCCGATAGTAACCCGGACCTCCTCGTCTGTTTCCGGCCTGCTGGCACTTCCAGCGCCGGGCATTCGGGCGAGCAGCTCTGGCTGCAGGGTTAATGACAGCCCGTTCCCTCCTTGCTGGCTCGGATCGGTTTGCATCGGATCAGGTGAATCCCTCAGTTTAAACGCTCTTCTGGACTCGCTATATGTTCCTCTGTTGAAAAATAAACCAGATCAGTGCATCAGAAGACAGACAAAATACAGGCAAACTCCATGTAAGTATAGAGGTGTTTTATTATAATGTACTAAGAAATACATTTTCAAGCTTCATGGTCGCTCTCGCGGGGTTTCTCTCACTACTAGCAAGTGGATAGTGTGAAATAAAAAAACCCGGAGTGGAACTGTACAAACGAGGGCCTTGTGGGTGTGACGGGAAATCGATCCGCTCCAGTGATCAGATCCAAAGACCCTTAAAGGCAGGGGTCACCAAGTTCGGTCCTGGAGGGCCGGTGTCCCTGCAGAGTTTAGCTCCAACCCTAATCAAACACACCTGAAGCAGCTAATCAAGGTCTAACTAGGTATACTTGAAACTTCCAGGCAGGTGTGTTGAGGCAAGTTGGAGCTAAACTCTGCAGGACACAGGCCCTCCAGGATCAAGTTTGATGACCCCTGCTTAAAGGGATTTTGTCCAATCAGCGCGATGCGTTGGTGTTCGCAACCAAGACATATACAAACTAGACATTTTTTTTTACATTTGGTCTGAAACATAAGTTACTTATTTTAATTACTTCTGAATAGAACTGTTTTATAAAATATCACCATAATATTCTTGCTGTTGTGGATATGAACACCTGCCACGTGACTATTATATTTCAAAACCAGTTGCTACAAAGTTGATACAAAAAAAAAAAATTATATCGCAAAAATGATCGTATTCTATATAATATCATAACAGCTACTCCACTGTAAAATTGTGGCCACCCCTAACTTTTTATGGCCCACCCAAAATGGAAATCCTTGCGGAAATCCTCCCGTCCGAAACAACAGCAGTGTTGCCCGTATGTTAATCCTAGTTACACATCTGTTTACATGATTGTTCAAGTACATAATGTAACATATATATGAACTGACATAAACTTCGGTGTTAGACAGAATTCGCTAGCCATAACTGCATTAAATCTCTATCGGTTTATATCTAGGTTCTTGGTGTATTTATGAAAGCTATAAAATTGCACTTAGAGTAAAGGTCTTAATAAATAAATAAATACCTGTCATACTGCGCGCGGAGTTTCATGATAAGCACCGATCTCCATTCTGCAGGCTATGGTGGTGTTTAACGATCAAAACACAATTACTAAAAGAGATTATAATCAAAACAGCTCATCGGCTAAAGGAGTTTGGTTTCAGCTTGATGTTCCGGGAGCTATCTAGCCTGACCTACTAAAGGAACCAGTCCAGTGGCTCTGCTGGAAAGCAAAGTAAAAGTCCTCAATAAGGCTGTCTCTTGCTTCAAAATAAAAGCCCAATTTAGGAGATAAACTCGGCTCACCAAATTTATTTACACACCCTCATGTTGTTCCGAACCCGTATTACTTACTTTATTTCTTTGGAAACAAAATGAGATGTTAAGCACAATGACATAACGTCTCAATCACCATTCCTTTGCATCTTTTTTCCTTATAATGAAAGTGAATGGACACTGAGAAGCTCTTTGATGTTGGTGCAAGAAACCCTTTAATTCACCTGCATTCAGGTTTGTTGTTAATGTTCTGGTTGGTTGATAATGTGTCAAGGTGCCATCATTCCATTGATTGTTATCTGTTTCTTTTTTCCACTGTAGAAACACCAGCTGGATTCTTTTGCTGAACTGGCTGAGTCCCTCTGCTTTAACTTTTGAATCATAATAGGCTATATCAGTCGCCTATAGATAAGCCATGTCTACATTAGAAAATCAAAGTCCAGCCAATCTGAACAGGTCCACTCATGTCCACACCACAGCATGGTGTCTGTCTGTCTGTCTGCTCTGAATTTGAACATGTGATGGTAACACAGCACGCTTATGGGCTATCATCTTTCTCACTCTTTTTCAGGTTGTCTCACAACAGTCACTTTGCTGTTGCTCAGAGTAGGTCTTTGTGATAGTTACTATGTTTGTAAGTACTGTTCCTACAAAAATAAATTTGTAAATAAGCCTGAATTAAATTAAAGTATTAATTTCACAGTGAGTTCAAATGAGTTCAATAACAAGTGTTATTTACAGTATGTGGCATAATGTTTACCTTCATACAATAATTAATTTAAACTTGTTTGAACTTGATTAAACTTGTAAAAAAGGTAAACGAAGTAAAAATGGTGAGGCACATATACTGGAATTGAATTTTTTTAGTATTTAAAAGCAGAAATGTGATGCTTAGAATATTTTTTTTTAAAGCACTGAATTAATTATTTTATTATTTAATTGAGAAGAGGTTAGCTTTGTTTTTATACACTAAAATCAAAAACACAGTTTATGGAATTTTTATGGAATTATGGAATTTATTTATTTATTTAATTATTTTATTTGTATTTGTTTTGGGGGGGGGGTAGTCAGCATTATGCAATTATGCAAATGCTGTAGATTGAGCTTGACTAGAGGAATATCCCTTTAAATGTCTGATCTGACCTCTTGACATGACCTTTGTGTTACAGGAGAATTGGATAGGCTATCAATTTTCCCTGCATTTTCTTTCCATGAAGCTATACAGTGGGGTCCAAAAGTCAGAGAATATATTGAATATCTGAGACTGTAAATCAAATTTATACCCAGAAAGGAGGATTTAAAAAAAGAAACACGAAACGGAGGGAATTCGACGCTGTGAAGAAGATTCTATTCGATCGCAAAATGTTCCGTGGATTCGCGTACCCAGCCAAGTTGCGTTGTCTTCATGATTCGGAGCGTCGTATGTTCAGCACACCGGCCGCGGTGGAAGAGTTCATAGAGACTTTGCAAGATAAGTGATAAAGGGATTCTTACTTATTCTCTCATCTTTACCATACTCGGAGGTGTAGTGACTTTAATTTTCCCAGGTTGTCACCCTCTCTACGTAAAAATCAGTCTCTTGACAAAGGCTCGAGACAAAAAAAAACGAGTTGAAAGCGTACCGAGCCGCGGAAGAGATACTGTTTCTCGAGCGCCTTCCGCGAGTGTGATTCAAGACGGAGTGAAACACTGACAATGCAGATCATGCTCCGGTTCAAATAGATATTACATTAGAAACCCCACGACCAAGAAGCAAGGTATGGAAACTGAATTCTTCCTTGCTGTCGGACCCAAATTTTGCAACGTTGTAAGGGACTCAATGCAAAATTATTGGTCAGATAATAAAAACTCACCAGTTTCCCCTGCAGTAATGTGGGATGCAGCTAAGGCTACAATATGCGGATACATTATTTCTTATACTGCTGCACATAAGAAAGCCCTTATATCTAAACGGCAAGATTTAGAAAAGGAGGTTAAAAGACTAGAACACCTCCATAGTACAACCCCCACTCAAATGAACTGGAACAAGGCACAATACCTGAAACATGGAAAATAGCAAATATCTGCGTAATACTTAAGAAAGATAAAGACCCACAAGATTGTGCATCATACAGACCAATAAGTCTACTTAATACAGACTCTAAAATACTGGCAAAAGTTTTGGCATGTAGGTTAGAGAGCATACTACCCAAGTTAGTTAAGCCAGACCAAACAGGGTTTGTGAAATCGCGTTATGGTCACCGATAATATACGCCGACTTTTAAATGTTATTAATTTTGTTCAAAGTGAAGGGCACCCTGCACTTGTCCTCTCCCTTGATGCTGAAAAAGCTTTTGACAGAGTCGAGTGGGACTTTTTGTTTGCCACTCTTGGAAAATTTAACCTAGGGAATAATTTTATTAGGTGGATTCAGTTGCTGTACTCTGATCCTAAAGCAACAGTAATTGTGAATGGTCTCACTTCGACTCCGTTCTGCAAAGGGAGAGGCACATGGCAGGGGTTGCCCTCTTTCACCTTTGCTTTTCGCTCTAGTCATTGAACCCTTAGCAGAACTCATTAGATGATCTGGCATTATAGAAGATCATCGAGCATCACTTTACGCTGATGGTGTACTTATATTTATGTCTAAACCAGATCTATTCCAGTATTATTGAAATGTATTTCTTATTACAGTAGTCTTTCTGGTTATAAAATAAATCTTTCCAAATCCATTGCATTACCTTTAAATGTCTCTTCTTTAGAACATCTAAAATGAATTTCCCCTTTCCAATTATCCTGGAACTTCCCAAGCTTTTATATTTATTCCAATCCATACCTAGTTATTTAGCAAATTAATTTGTCAAAGATCTCAATAAACACCTCTCAAAGTTTATCTGGAATAATAAAAGGCCACGTATCAAATGTTCCAAATTAATGAAGCCAAAAGATAAGGGTGGGATAGCTCTGCCAAATCTTCAGTTTTATTATTGGGCAGCCCAGATAAAAAATATGATCAGTTGGTATAGTGTGAGGACCAATTCTGTTTGGTATAAGATGGAAGAAACAGCTTGCGCCCAATTATCAATTAGATTTTTGCCATTTAGTTAAGAACTATACAAAGATAAAAAAGGTTTTGGAACATTTGACCATATCAAACACTCTTCGAGCCTGGAGGGATATTAAGACATACTTAGGAATTTCTGTCTCTCTTTCCTTGTCTTCCCCACTTTCTTTTAACCCTGATTTGTCTTTAACGTTGCAGAAGATTGATCTTTCAGCATGGCTGAAACTGGGAATCTCTCAAATATCTTGTTTATTTTCAGAGGGCACCCTAAAGTCTTTCCAGCAGATTGTAGAGCAATATAAAGTTCCAAGTTCCAATTGCGACATTTTTTAAAACCAAAGTTAGACAAAGAAGAGTTGAGAACTGAAACAACAGAGATTGAAGACCTTTTACTGAATCCAATTAGTTTAAAGGGATTAATATCAAGGGCATATGACATCTTGTCTAGTAATTGCACTTCTGCCTTGCTGGGACTGAAGGGTGTTTGGGAGAAGGATATTGGTCAAACCATTGAAGAGAATGACTGGGATATTGTATGTGATAATATGTATCCGAAATGTACTTCTCTTGGGATCCAACTTTAATTTTTTTAATAGGATATATCTTACACCGATGCGTATTAAGAAGATGTTTATCAATGCCACAGGCCTACACTATATTGCCAAAAGTATTGGGTCGCCCCCTTCTAATGAACAGGTTTGACTACTTTAGTAATTTCTATGAGTACAAATCGTAATGTTAAAGCATATAATGATATTCTATGAAATTGTGTGCTTCTAATATTATAGCAACAGTTTGGACAGGATCCCTTGTACATACACTATATAGACAAAAGTATTGGCACCCCCTTCTTTAGAACAGAAAAATGCCCTTCCAAATCTGTGGCAACAACGATGGGAACATAATTCATGTATTTAAAAATTGTATTTCCATCTCTGTTGCAACAGTTTTGGAAGTGTCTAAAATGACTGAACCCATATGTACAAGTCATTGGTGTTTGGTGATGAGTTTTTGGCTCAAGGTCTGCATTTACAGTCACACCAGAGGTGTTAAACTGGGATTAGGACTTGGTTTTATGCAGACCAGTCAAGTTCTTCCACACTGACTGAATCAATCATTTTCTTTTTGAACCTTGCCTTATACACAGAGGTATATATATATATATAAAGCAAAATTTTAATTAAAAAAAATTGAAGTAATCATATCTCATTAGTAATGACATTCACATCTACACACATAGGTTAGTGATCAGTTGTCTAATCACCATCTACCCCAGACTGTACTTACACAGACACTGTGTCATGGATATAATCATGTAATTGGAAAAACCCATAACAGCCTCATACTAATCTAAATGTATGTCATTCTGCATAATTGAGCATGTTAAATGATGCTTTAGGATAATGCAGCTTAATTTGTGGAGGAATGAATTTAAGTACCTTGTTGTACATTTACAAGATGATAATGTGAGCTGGGAGTGTGCCTTGTTTTTCAGGGGCTGCTTATTGAATTATCAGATATTTTCCAGCACTAGAGATACCAACAGGTCTTTTAAGGTAAGTATTTCTCTGTGATATATTGTTCTGAAATAAACAGTAAGATCTACTGAACTGAAATTATGATTCCTATAAACACATGGTTTTCTACCTCCAACAAGGCCTTACAATCAGAGCAGATAAAGTCATTGCATTAAATGTTGCATGCATTGCAAAATATAAATATCTTCCACAGTATTTTTGTTTAAATAGAGATACATTAACTTGAGTTGTGAAATAAGGAAAATAAGTATTGTTGGTTAAAAAACAACCACAAATATCTGTCAGTGTGGAAAATTAGCTTTCCCTTTAAATTAAGTTGATTCTTCTGAGCCCATTGGCATATATGTGTTCTTGTTATAATTATAAACTCACTTCATTTTGATTAATTTCACAGAAAACAAGACCTTTTATCTTGTCATTTTGATTCCTAAGTAAATGTGTCTTGATTTAAGAATCATTAGACATTTTCACTGGAAAACAAGACAAAAATACTAAGGAAGATTATCACTTTTTTTGCAGTGCGATCAGAAGATACAGTAAAGTTATTGTCATTCTGGTATTGTAAAGTTATTCAACCCTTAATGAATTAAAAAGTAATGGAGATTGCATTTTCCAACTCTGAGGTGTTTCTAAAACAAATGCTCCCTAGACATTTACATATATTGACGTATTGTGTTCCCTTAAATTTAAATTTTTACTTGGTCTTAAGGTCTTAAATCTTAAATTTACCTTCATAAAACCTGCAGAAATTCTGTAATGAGCATAGCTTGTTATCAGGCTTCAGATAATCTCTCTCTCTCTCTCTCTCTCTCTCTCTCTCTTTGCACCGCTCATCAAGGAGTCAAGCCTAAAACAAGGTTAATGAGGTCAACCCCTCTCCTTAACATGTTACTCAATGCGGAGGCTGGAAGTTGTCGTCCGAGTGAATACAGTGTATAAAGTGTAGTTTATAGAGCTTAACTTGACAGATAAATTGTTACCTGTCATATATGAATGGACATATCAAGAGTAGGATGTGGATATAGTGAGGAGTGACAAGACAAACTCCCTCTCGCTCATTTTTTATATCTCTGTCTCTCCTTCCTGTCTTATTTCAATAAAAATATCAAATGAGCTCATAAATGATCTATTTGTCTTGTAATGTACTGCATTTCAGTTTCCAAACAAACTCCTCTGAACGAGTATGGTCCTTTTTCTAACAGCAGATGGCGCTTCATAGCAAGGAGTGATTTGAACAAAGGCCTGACTGAGGACATTTCTATATTGTTAATAAGAGAAAAGTCCAGTGATAAATTCAGAGAGGTTACATAATGTATATATATTTTGAGGTTTCAACCTTATTTTTTTTTTTGAGAGTTATGTATTCTTCTCTTCAAACAATTTGGTTTTTAAGCTTTTTACACTATAACATTTTTAACATTTGTTTAATTTACATTTTTATGTTTAAAATGTGTATTTTTTCAGGCTGTAAAGACAAAATACATTGGGCCATAAGCATATTTTTTTGTAAAACTGATCAAATTCATTGATATAAGCTAGACATGAACTAACAATTGTTGCATCATCTGTTCAGCTGAGAGCCACAGGCAAAAAATATAAGATCAGTCCAGCTGAAGTGACTATAACCTTGAGTTACATGCTGAATATGATTTTCCTTCCTTTAAATATCTCATCAGGTTTGCTGGTTAGCTGTTCAAGGTGTGAACTGATGATCTGTGATTGAATTTCAGCTGCAATTTTCAGCCATTTAAAAAAGCAGAAGACGTGTTTGATGTCGTTCTTTGTCTGAGTGTAATGTCTCATTTTCACCACCGTACACTCACACTCTCTATCAGAGCTCCCTTAATCAGCTTGTAGGTCAGTTACCATGACAACCTGATCTCTCGTGGATGTGGTGCTTCATGGAGAGGAAGATGATCACCTGCCCTCAGGTGTGTGTCTGTGTGTGTGTGTGGTTACATTTAGCCAGACCCCCACTGACAACCCCTCTTTTCACATTTATGATTTTCTCTCATCTGAAATGGAGATTATGTACATCTGCCATTCAATGAGGTCACTAAATGGCTTTTAGCAGCATGAAAACATGCTTACATAAATGCCACATCTCTGCCATATCATTCATACATCTCAGTCATCTCCATATTTGATTGACAGATCTCTTGCTGTTGTTATGTTTAGCTGATATCCACTTCTGTCTTACAAAACAGCAATATAATAATGACTATTGTACATAAATGATTATTCTGTGCAGTGTAATTTGTAGAAAGTATAAAGTGCAGATGGATGGATGGATGGATGAGCAGGCTGGCTGTAGATATAGGATAAATGAATGGATGGACAGATTGATGGATAGATTGATAGTTGAGTAGTTTGATGATTCAGACAATAAAAAAAACTGACAAGGAAAGAAAGAGCAAAAGAATTAATGCAAATGGATAGATTTTGTGCAGTGTAATTTGAAGAAAGTATAAAGTGCACATAGATAGAGAGAGAGAGAGAGAGAGAGAGAGAGAGAGAGGATGAGTAAGTTGATGGTGATAGACAGATAGAGAGAGAGAGAGAGGGATGAGTAGGTTGATGGTGATAGATAGATAGATAGATAGATAGATAGATAGATAGATAGATTTATAGATAGATAGATAGAGAGAGAGAGAGAGAGAGATAAATAATAGTAGAAGATAGATAGACAGTTATAGATAGAGATAGATAGAGGTATGGATAGATAGATAGATAGATAGATAGGCAGAGATAGATAGATAGATAGAGGAGATAGAGATAGTAGATAGATAATAATAGTAGGATAATAGATAGATAGATAGATAGATAGATAGATAGACAGGTAGATAGGTAGGATGATGGTTATAGATAGATAGATAGATAGATAGAGGATGGTAGTTAGGTGATGGTTGATAGATAGATAGATAGATAGATAGGATAGACAGACTGATGTAGATAGATAGACAGGATAGGTAGGTAGATAGGTAGATAGCTGATGGTATAGATAGATAGCTAGATAGATAGATAGATAGATAGATAGATAGATAGATAGATAGATATGGTAGATAGATAGATAGATAGATAGATAAATAAATAGATAGGTAGGTAGGCTGATGGTTATAGATAGATAGATAGATAGAGGGATGAGTAGGTTGATGGTGATAGATAGATAGATAGATAGATAGATAGATAGATAGATAGATAGATAGATAGATAGATAGATAGATAGATAGATAGATAGATAGATAGATAGATAGACAGACAGACAGACAGACAGGTAGGTAGACAGGTAGATAGCTAGGCTGATGGTTATAGATAGATAGGATAGATAGATAGATAGATAGATAGATAGATAGATAGATAGACAGAGGGATGAGTAGGTTGATGGTGATAGATAGATAGATAGATAGATAGATAGATAGATAGATAGATAGATAGATAGATAGATAGGTAGGTATAGGCTGATGGTTATAGATAGATTGATAGATAGATGCATGCATACATACATACATTGGTGTGTTTTTTATAAAGAAGACCATTTGTTTGCGGTGTACAGTAAGCACAGACTGTATGTCCTGGTGATATGTGGACAGATATCTTTATACTCTGTCTTTTTATCCTCAGGGAGTTTCTCTTACACTTCCATTACTCTCGACTGCTTGATCAATGGCTCCACCTTTACACTGCAGTTATTAAGCCTAGACTTTCAATTATTTTACATTGGGTCGTCAACACATCTCTCAGAGATACACAGTACAGCAAAGCACCTTTGTGTGCACATCATTATGCCTTAATTAATGTCAGCTTCCTGTACTTTAAATGTACATACATTAGCATATATCACACATGCTGGGCTGACTGCACAAGGTCGACTCCTATTGCCTACTATTGACTGACTTCCCTCCAGAAGGATTGTTTGATGAAAAGGAAGCGAGCAGCATGTCACAGCTGCTGCTTGACTGCAGCATTCCAACACGAAATATGAACATTCTCATGTCTGGAATTAGCAGTCAGATGTTAGACTAATAGGCACTTTCCATGAATAGGGTACCAACACAGGGCCTGAAACATTTTTCAGGAGATACTTAACCTTCAGAAAATGATGATTGTCACCCTCAGGAAGTCAAACGAAATTTTATATGAGCTATTTTATTTTATATTCATCTTATATGACATTTGCAGTTTGTGCAATTCTGTTACTAAGCCCTAATTTGTGTGATTTCAATTTTAAATAAAATAAAATAAATAATACATTTATTAAAAAGTATTATTCAATATATTATAATAAATGTAATATTGTTAAAAAAATAATAAAGAATTATTAAATGGAATGAAAATTCTGCCATCATTTACTCATCCTCAAGTTATTCCAAACCTGTATGAGTTTCTTTCTTATGTTGAGCACAAAAGTAGATATTTTGAAGAATGCTGGTAATCAAACAGTTGATGGTAGCCATTGACTTCCATATGGAAAAAAAACCTATGGAAGTCAATGGCTACCAACATTCTTCAAAATATCTTCTTTTGTACTCAACAGAAGAAACAAACTCAGAGGTCTGAAACAACCTGAGGGTGAGTAAATGATGACAGAATCTTCATTTTTGGCTAAAGTGTCCCTTTAACAATTATGAACATTAAAAGGCAAATAAACAAACAAACAAATAAATGATAGTATATTATATATTATATAATATAAAATTAAATACTATTATTTTACAGTGTCTCTTTACCACAGTGAAGTGAATATCAGTTCTATATATATTATCAAAATAGTTTTTATTTTATTTTATTTTTATTTAATAACTTTTCTAACTGGACAGGCCAAAATCACAATTTAAAAATGACATTTAAATCTAGATAATTTTCAAACTATTTTATTTGTATGTTAGATAATAGGTTATCTAAAATTTCTAATAGTTCTTGCAGCAAAAATATGTTGTTTTGTTTTGTTTTGTTTTTTCTTTTAACTCTAATGCGTAAAAAGTTGCAGGATCAGCAGAATCCATTTAGGATGGGATTGAAAATTGCCCTAAATATGGAAACACAGTATCAGTAAACGTACTGAACTCTGCTTTCTTCCTCTTAACAGGCCAAATTAACTTAATTAAAATATGTGTGAATGAACAGACCCATGAGAAAAAATAACAGTGTAATTGCAAGCACTGCAGTATGTATAACAGGGAATACAGCGTAACAAGGGATCAACAGTGTAGCAGGGGATTTGCATTACTCTCTATGAAAGACGTCATGCGTGTAATGTCTCTTTTATAAGTCACAAATCACAGTGCATTTGAGTCAAGGGTCGACCTAGAGCGTCTTCATACCTTAATGTAAAAGCTCAACTTCATAGTTGACAAACTGCCTTATACGTCAGACGATAAACGACTCACTAAGGTTATTTATTTATTTATTTTAAGCATTTTATCTCACACTTTAATGAGCAATAACTCATTGTGATATGATATTTGCCACCGCTTAATTGCACATGAATAATTCAAACATACTGATGACAACATTGCTGTCTTCCTTCATTTTATAGCACCTGCTGATAATGCAGATGAGGTCTTTGGAAGCATAACGCTTATGAATCTTATGAATGTAAAAGAATCTGCTTTGGCTCTATCAGCATGGATGGAAATCCAGAACCCCCCTGATCAAGCCTTCGCTGTCATAAAGAGCTGCTCTCCTCAGTCTGGCTTTGTGCAATGGCTGTGTGGGGAAGATAATCTCATTTAAACCATATCATCGTGAAGACTTCTCATTTCAGAACACTTACGGTCTACAGCGTGTGTGTGTGTGAGCAGTCAGCCCCGTCTCCTTCAGTCTAATAGGTGTGATTGCTCTACAAGACTGGCTTAGAAAAAGTACTAGGACCAGTTCTCTTTCTTCCCTGTAAAAATACATCTTTCCTCTCTGAAGTGAGCAATTTCCTCCACAGTATCCTTTACCCTTCTGGTCAAAGTGCTTTCTGAAGATCTTAAAATAAATCGCTTTTCACAGCCAACCTGTTTTATGCGTAAACT